>JAOXXN010000150.1:4960187-4983315 GCA_026770055.1 Myrmophylax atrothorax
GATCAAGACATGGTGGATTCTCACTCAGTGCCACATCCACAGAATCACAGAATATGTGATAGGTGATGCAGTTGATAACAATAGGTAATAACCTCTTGGAATTGAATATAATGCTTTGCTGTATTTTCTTATTTGAATATTCCAATTAGTTGAGTCTTTTATTTGCTGTCTATTTAGTGAATATACATTGTAGCCTCCACAGTAGCACCTCTGAACAGAGATTTATCTCGTAATTATGTCTGTAATATTTCTTGCCAAGTTGTCTGGGTCTGGGAATTATGAGTTCAGATATGATCTGTGTACAGCGTTATCTGATTTTTGGGTGGATCATGTGACATAAGAAGGTTTCTGGAACATGCAGATCATTTCTATTGCTTGCATATGTGACTTCATGTTTGTAACTAGAGGCCTAAGTACTTTAAAGGCACTGGACAGAGAGATTGACAGACAAAACACAGGTAGAAACAATCATTTCAATGTGTAATTTAAATCATTGTGTTATGATTTCATTTAATTTGCATAGCCACTGAAAGCACATGTGGTTGTTTTTCGAATGATGTTCCCTAGAACGCCTTAAACGTCCCCTGGCTCAGCTTCAGCGTGAACGCTCTGCTGGGATTCCCCGGGCACGCCCCGGTGGCGGATTGTCTGTGCACTCTCACAGCCATTGTCAGGGAGACCCTGAAGGACGCGGCTCTACCCAAAGCAGGTACGGGGGGGGGGGATTTTGTGACGGTACCGCCAGGGGGAGCAACATCACCTGGAATTCAGCGGGAACGTTGGCTCTGGAACACCCATTCCCTTCCTTTGAAACGGGGGATAAAGTGGTTTAAACACACTTAAACTCTGGAGGAAATCACAAGCCCCTTTGAGTCGTTATGTACTGATTTAGCTCACTGTGTTACACTGCAGCTCAATATTGTGCTTCTTGTTGTCATAGGGGTTCTGACGAAGGTGTTGGCTCCTCTTGATGCCGTGCTGGAAGGATTTTATAGTGCCATCCTGTTCCATCATTTTGACAGTCACCACTATACTTCACCTTATTCTGAAGCTACAAACAACCTGATCAGTTTTACAGATCTGCTTGAAGCGCTTTTGGCTTCCAGAACTGAACTGGAATTACCACTCAGGTGCCAGAGAGTGTTGTTTTTGAAAGTTTCTTATGTGCTCAACCTCATTAGCTCATCAGTTCCCTATGTAATCAAGAAGAAATTAATTTTGCTCCTTAAAAAATGTGTCCTTCACAAGTCTAGAGAAGATGCTACAAGTGGATCAGTGTCCTTGCAAACCCCACCTTTCTGTGAGGATATGCTTGCCCTGAGTAATGCTGTCCTGCAGGTTGTGAATTTAACTTGGCTAAACCAGATCCCACTTGCTGGAAAGTCCAGCTACTTTGGAAGCAGCGAACCTGCTCCTGGACACGAGACTCGAGGTGGTTCTGACCAAACTGCTCTTAGAGCCTTAAGTCTCATTGTGCTTAAGGCACTGGAATTCAAGATTCACAACTCTGCAGCAGAAACAGAAATCAAAGGTAACAGTCCTTTTTGTTTGCTAAGCAGCAAGTTTTAAGGCTTTCAGAGTTTGTAGTCACAGCTCATTAAGCCTGTAAATAATTTCAGCTGAATTAGTGGCAGTGGGAGAGAGGGAAAAGACCCATCCAAGGAACCTGCTGGGGCTGTGTCCTGCCTAATTGGTTGTCTCTTTGCATTTTATCCAATCCCTGCAATATGGGAGGTTTGAAACAGCTGCATTTGGGATTGCAAAACTTTACCTGTTCAGAACATGTGTTAATACTTGAAATAGTTGAGCCAGCTTGGGAACACCAGGCTCTTCTCCAGCTGGAACTGAAGAGAATTCATAGCACAAGCATCTCCCCTGTTCAGGGTGGGGAACTCGCAGGAACTGCAGGTAACATTCTTTCTAACGTGGAGGTAGAACTTTAGGTACCATGATGTGTTTATTTTATTCAAGGTACAAGGCATTACTGCCAGACAAGTAATTTAATGAGGCAAAACTAGCAGTTACAGAAAGGTAAATGAAAATAATGAAGCTCCAAAGTAAGGCACAGGGAAATTATGGGACTTACCATGTGATCATAGCATGGCTTGGGTTGGGAGGGACCTTAAGGATCATCGTGTTCCTTGGAGACACCTCCCACTAGCCCAGGTTGCTCTAAGCCCCATCCAACCTGGCCTTGGAGACTTCCAGGGATGGGGCAGCCACAGCTTCTCTGGGCACCCTGTGTTGGTGTCTTACCACCCTTGTAGGGAAGAGTTTCTTCCTGATATCTTGTCTATCCCTGCCCTCTGGCGGTGGGAAACCATTCCCACTTGTCCTATCCCTCCAAGCCCTTGTCCAAAGTCCCTCTCCAGCTCTCCTTAGGCCTGGAAGGGACTCTCTGGGGTTTCCAGGTGAACCCCCCAGCTCTCCCAGCCTGGCTCCAGAGCAGAGGGGCTCCAGCCCTTGGAGCAACTCTGTGGCCTCCTCTGGGCTTGCTCCGACAGGCCCACGTCCTTCTTTATGTAAAGTGGTTGTGTTCTTGCCCCTGACCTGTGGGGCTGGTCCCTTCAATTACCAGGTGTGGGCACACCTCTCATTCCTGCCTCCCTGGGCAGATGGATTGGGCTGGGAGCAGGGCAGGCCTGGCTGCTGTACTGGGGCAGTGCCACGGGGCAGCACTGGGCTGGCAGGGAATGCTGTCCCTGCATTACAGGCTCCATGGGAAAGATGGAAAGGCAGGATCAGCTCCCTTCACTTCTGAAGGACTGTTCCTACTCAGGTACAAGTGACAAGGTGCACTCCTATATTTAGTTATTATGTGGCAAAAAAAATTACATTTTTAAACAAGGATGCAATTTTACAGTGTTTTAAATAAACTGAGGCATTTTCATATGAGTTCTAGACATGTTATTTTACTTTCTACATTCTACACTGTGTAGCAAGCCTAAAATCAATTTTTAATTGATCTGGGCACAAGAGCCACAGATTTCAGTGAGACAGGCTCTGGCACTTCTTGCAGATGTGGAAGATGTTCTATTTGTGATGCCAGTTGCATTCCTAAAGTTTTTTAAGTATTTGTAGGGAATGTTTTACTCATGATCCACCTTCGGAAAAATGTAGAGAGACTGAGATTGTCTAAGAACAAGTGAGAATCAAAAATGGAGGTTATATCTATTTTAGCTGTCTCTATGAAAATTCATTCTCAAAGAGAAAAAACCTCCTTTCTTTTCCAGATTTATAACACAAAAATGAGTTCTTTAATTAGACTCAAATATCCCAACAGTCAAGAGGAATTTCAAGTTGAAAGGGAATGGTGCTTTTATTTTAGTGACATTAAATGAAGTAGTTAAAACAAGCACCAAAATGCTTTAATATGGTGACTTCCCTTCCAGGAAGCTGGGTGATCTCCTTTTTTATTAAAATGAATTAAAGTGGTTTAATTCATTTCAGTTTTGAGAGTCTTTTCTGGGTAGCTTTGATTTATAGGGAAGAGTTCCAGTCTGAATAGTAACTATTAGTAACAAAGATAATTTGATGTTCCTGTTATTTGCTAGGAGGAAAAGCAAATCTTAAATATTAAGGAAAATCACGTAGTGATGGGGTAAGTAAAATGGATTTCAATGTTGCAGGAAATTTTCCTGTTTTTTGAACTTTGAATGTGCTGTGTTCCATCAAAACCTGCCATCAGTACCAGGGTGTAGGACATTATTAGTACTGAAGATGGGAGTTTTTTGACTTAAGGGAGTCTCTGTCTAATGGTCCCATTGTTATTTTTCTGAGTAAGCTACTGCACTACCGTGGCAAGAACTCATCTAGAAAATTTCATGCTGTGTCAAATGAGCTGAGCTAAGGAAAGAGAAATGCATTCATGGTCTGTTATGCACTGTTAATCTAAAAAATAAAAAGTGTGTGTTGTTTGGCAATGATAAACACAAAGCAAAATTCACCGTTACTTCTTTTTTTCAGGAGACTTCGAGAGTTCCATGTCCCAGCTGTTGGAATTCTGGAGGAGTCACCTCCAGCCTTCCCCACAGTCCCACCCAGCTGTGCATCACTGTGAATGGCTCTCCTTGGTTTTCATAGAGCAGGATGATGACATGTGGGAAGCTGCTAAAGCTTTATTACTCATTTACTTAAAATATGATAGGTTAGTGCCCTTTTTTATTGACTGAACTGTGAAGAATTGGAATTTGCTGAGGCTGTTGTAATATAAATAGCATTCCCATTGGTTAATTTTATAGAAATAAAAAATTGTTGGTAATAATTTAAAACCCTCAAAGCTCAGGACAATGTAAATAATGTGTGATGTCAGAGCTGATAATTGCTTAAGTCTTTTTTTGGATTGAAACAGGGGAGTTGTGAAACAGTTTCTTACTAAGTACTTTATCATATCCTGTAACTCAGGATAATTGACTTGACGCCTAAAATAGTGGTTAGACAGATAAAAAGCAAGATTGGTCTCTTACAGCACAGAGTTAGACAAGGATGGGCTGTTAAACTTCAGGAATTCAGGTACTTCTGACAAAGTTTCCAAGGATTGGGCCCATGGGAATTCTACCCACTTGATAAAAACTTCCTGCTAACAACTGAGATGTGCTTTTCATGGGTTTGTCCTGGACATTCCCTGCTTCATTGTTGTTTAAATGACCATACTAGATATTATCCTAATTTATACAAGCCTCTTGAGCTTCAAAGGTGAAGATTTGGAAGTAATAGAGACACACAACCCTTCTTTTAGACACTTAACTAAAAGCAGGGCACTCTTCCAGTGTGCTTAACATCCTGGAAGTGTTCAGGTTTACAAAAATATTATTATATTTTATTTTATATTAAAACATAGTTGATGTGTTGTAAATAACTTGGTTTATTCCAGAAGGGTTCCTAAGGAAGAATGCCCTCCATGCCCTGATTTAAGTGCTTTGGCCTCGTGACCTGTCTGATCTCCAAGCCCCACATGCCTTTATTTCTTCTCATTCTGATATAGAAACTTCTAAAGTTTTTACTTTTGAACAAATTTTAAAAAGAGCAAGAATACCATCTTCTGGACACAGCTGTTTTTAAAAAACCCTTGTGAACTTCCTTTGAATTGAGTATTTCCTGACTTGCTTTCCAGGTTACGACAAGATGCTGCTGATAACTCAGGCCAGAGAGAGGAGGACTCCTGGACCTTCCTTACACATGCAGGTGGATATAACCCACACTGTATCTTCTTATTTTTTCTGGAAAAGATTGCTTTTGATTCCACAGTACTTCTAGATTTTTTGATTTCATCAGAAACTTGCTTTCTGGAGTACTTGGTGAGGTACTTAAAGCTCCTTGGCAGAGAGTGGCATCAGTTTGTAGATGTCTGTAACCAGTTTGATACCAAGCAAGGCCCTTCTCACTCCCTGTGTTCTGCCAGGCCACCCCATCGAGGAAAGCAAAGCTGTGTGACTGAGGAGAGTTTGCAGGACGCTGGCTGTGACCCAGCACTGCAGAGTGCAGTGTCTCTGGCTCCCTGTCCCAGCTGCCCCGTGTTTGCAGCACAGCCGGGCGGTGACGAAGCTGCGGAGCGGGACGAGTCTGACCCGCGGGTGGGCACTGATAGCACAGCTCTGCTGGGCTCCCTTCAAAGCCTCGTTAATTACGACAGCTCGGAAGACTCAGAGGTGGAGTCAGATGGAGGAGAGTGCTTGGCAAGCACAAAGGAGGTGCCTTTAAACAGTGGGGGTGAGACAGGAAGGGAAACTGGTTGCAGCGACACGGATGATAACCAGAATGGTTGCACCTCTGAAGTGTTGCCTCTGAAACAGGAGGGATCTCACACCTCATCCTGCTGGACTTGTGTAACACCTTCAGATAACATCTTTCCCCTAAGAATAATGCTTTATAAATCAACCAAGTGTTTGGAAGAGCTGCAAAAAGCTATCTCTAGGCTGCAGAGAAGAAATCTTTTCCCATATAATCCAAGTGCGTTGTTGAAACTGCTGAGCCACGTTGAGAAGATGAGCAAAAACATCAATCCACAATAATGCAGAGTGTTCTGGTGTTTGGGGTTTTTTTGACTAGTACATCAGGGAACATTTCTATGAAATTAATGACTTCTAAAGCTGGTGCCTCTTGCACTAGTCAGTGTATTTAACCTCAGGCAGGTTAATGTGTTTTTGGTTGACACCTTAAAAATCTGCAGTTGCATCCAGTGATGTGATCCATGACCTCAGAGTCCTGGGCATATTCATGGTATGTATATCAGTGTACAGGATATAAAGATTAAGTGTTAGGCATTCAAAATTTGATAATAAATGACTAATGTGAAAGCATATAAAAATACATGATACTTTAAGTATTGTCAATTATACTTAATGTTGTTCTATTCATGAATTCATTGCCAGATTGGTAGTGGTTTATGGGCTACAGGGTGGAGTTAATGCAACACTTCACAGACTCAGGGAATATTCTCAGTTGGAAAGGATCCATAAGGATCATCAGGTCCAACTCTTCTATGAGTGGCCTGGACAGGGATCAAACCCACAATCCTGCTGTTATTAGCACCATTCTCTAACCACCTGAGCTAATCCAGGGTCTTGACTGCTTAGAGGTTGAGTTAATAAAATACTGTAGTTGGGGACAGTTTTGGTGTTTATGCTGTGTTGAGCATCAGTGCTTGGCTCTAAGTGCACATTCAGATGTGCATATTATTTTAATTAAAAGAAAAGGTAGATGTGAAGCTAATACCTAAATCGTCTATTTATGGAATGCTTTAGTGGAGGTTCATATCTTAAATTAATCCAAGGTAATACAGAGGTGAAATTCCAACAGAATTTCTCACATCCATTGTGCATTTCATATAAGTGTAGAATGTATACTTAATAAATTTGTTAAATCAGAAAGATAATTAAAATTAAGTGACTTCAGTGCAGTGGGGTGGATATTGAGGATACTAAATTATATCCTTTTTTTATTAGATGTAATTTGAATAACCTGAAAAGTAAATGTCTGACAGTTTGCCTGGGGGGAGCGAGTTGAGAAGAGGATGCAGCACAGCATGTGCACTTAACAGGAAGGCACCTCATGTTGGTACATTTCAAGTGCAGCTTGTAGTGATCCTGCAAGGGTTGGGCAGTGGGAAAGTGCTGACAACAGGAATTCTGGAAAAATCTCAAACCTCAGCAGGACTGTGAGAAGCAGTTTTCCTTCCAGGATCTTCTCTTGAAGGTAAGTGTTCTGTTCTGATTGAGAACCAAGTATATTGTCTTCCCTTTAAGTAGCAATCTAGTGTTAAATTAAAATAATACTGAGGTAAGACAAACAGTCTGTGGAGCAGGTGACTCTGACACCCAAATCTCTGTGGGCATCTTCTAGATGAGTCTTGAGTTCTGAACTGGTGAATCAACACTTTTGGCAGGAGGAGAAAACTGGGTGAAGGTTCTGGGCTAATGTCGCTGGAGATTACAGTGCTCTCGAGGATGACACTTGTAATCCCTTGGCAGGTGGATGGGAGGAGGGATTCTCCTCACTGGCATGGAGGAGATGGGAATATCCTGTGTGTTCACTGTCCTTTGGTTTCTTCCTGAGGTATCTCTTGTGCAGAGGAGGGTGAGAACGTCAAGGAGTGGAATCCTTCACATTCATACCTGCACTTACTTAGTTAAGAACTGACCTTGGAGTTGTCCAGGGCAGAAACATGCCTGGCTTCTCTTCACTCTGAGCTCAGCTGTGCTCTGGATGCTCAGTTGCTCATTTCTGTCAGGACTAGAATCCCTCTGGGCGTGTTCAAAGATGCAACTCCAGACATTTGGGAACTTTTCAGTTCAAACATGGGAAGTGCCTTTGGCAAGGTGGTTGAGCAAGTGTTTCTCAAGATCACAATTTTAAAAGTAGGCAGGTACTTACATTTCAGTGAAATGATTTCCACTATCCTCACTGCTTTTCTAAGCTAACCTTTGCTGACTAGTTTATTTAAACTGAGTAATTCCATTGTTTTCACTGGACAGAGTGTTGTTCAGCATTTCTTGGTCTATACTTTGCCAGTTGAAATTATCTACATTGCAACCATTTCTCAGACACTGATAGGATAAGCTGGGTGGGAAGGGTAGAATGGTGAGGTAATTTTGGTTAAGTCCTGGTCTTCTTCTTTGTCAGGGATTACTACAACTATCTAAACTTGTTTAAAGTAAAAGTTTAGACATCTCAGAACAGTGTGTAGAATTGAGCAAGAAATGTAGGGGCCATAATTTGATTTTTTTTAAATACAGCAAATCCAATTGCATTCCAACTGTTTTTAATACTCACAGGCTGTTTGTGTGCCCAGTTGGTTATTAGTAGTGATCATTCCCACATGTTTTCCTTCTTAGAAAGCCATTGGTTTTCTTCTCTGGATGTTATAGTTGTGGAAGTGGGTAAATGTGTTTTGTATCTGGCAACTAGATACCTTAAAGTATAAAATAATTTACGATTTATGAACTGTAGGAGTTAAATTAATGTGAGTCAAGTGTTTTTTCAAATGTGCACAAAATGGGTGTGAGCCATGAAGGTGGGTATTAGTTCTGTGGCTGTATCCAAGAAGTCCAAGCACAAAGAAAGCACCTTGCAAAAGAATTTGTGTTTTAATCCATTGGTGAGGACATGAGGTTGGAGTGGTTGGGGTTTGGTTGGGTTTTTTTACAACCTGAAATTTTTAAGCAGAGCTATTACTTCATTTGCTAGAGCTGCAGAACCCATTGCCAGGAATTAGGTAATTGATTACCAGGAGATTGTGCCTTACCTTTGGATATTGATATCTATCAACTTTTCTTGTATTATCTCAAAGCAGGACACAGAACAAATCAGGTGACCTGTGTGGAGGCAGTTTTTTGTCTGAGGACTTACCCTGAAATGTGCACAGTCCCCATTTATGCAGTTGTTTTGAGGAGCTGCCCTTCAACATCAGTAGAATAAATTATGCTTTAAGGAGGTAAGCAGTTAGCACCAGAAGTTACAGGATGTGCTTTTTAAAAAGAGTACTTTTTATCTTGAATGCTTCTAGAGCTTGATTGCAGTTACAGCTGAATCCAGGTTGTGGTTCTTCAAACTGGACCTTCTCCAATATTTTTATGGCTGCTTTCCACTCTTCTTTTAAGACTTGTAATACAAGTTTTAATCCTGTAATACAAGACTAAAAACCAACCTTGGGAATTGCTATACTTAAAATACCCTTGTGAACTGGGAATAAGGAGCTTTGGTTGTTCCCTGGTTTATCACTGCAGGATAAGCCTTGTGTGTACTTCTTCCCAAGTCTGTCTGGGCTGGTGTCTGAACTCACTATCAGGGACTTATCACAGCCTTTCAGTGTCAGTAGGGGTGAAAATATTGTGGTCATTACAGTGTTGCTCCTGTGTATTTTCCCTTAGAGTTGTCCAAATGAGTGTGTAAATTCTTGAAGTATTTTGTTCAACTCTTTCAGGCCACCTGGTCCCTCTGCAATCTCTTTAGGAGCCAGCAGGACGTGGCAGTGTTTCAGTGTCACCAGCTCAGCATCAGGCACGGCCCTGGGCTTGGCAGAGAAACATCTCTGAAACAGGAATGATGCTTTCTGGAAATTTCCCTCCTGTGCTTGGCTTCCTTGAGAGTATTTGTACTCTTCAGAAACTTGAGTATGAAGTGCTGTTCTCTTCATGCTGACACCACTCCAGCTGCAGTGAAAGTCAGGCAAAAATCCATTGGGCAGCAAATGCAAAACTAGACCCATTTTATTTTTAAATTATCTATCATACCTCGAGAGAAAGCCCAGTACTTGGTCACCTTCAGCAGAGCATTGGTCCCTCCAAAGGAGTGTTTCTTCACCTCAGCTGCAATTACTGACCTGCATGATGCCCTTCCCGTGTTTGCCAATTAGGAGCCGATGCAGAGGTGGGAATTGCTGGGTGTGAAGCATCAAAGGAATTGCCTTTCAGTTTCACCGAGCAAATGCCTTTATTTTGTGTCCTCTGTGGGTGGATCAAGATTGATGCTCCAAGAGGCTCCCAGTAACTAATGCAATGTTTGCAGCATTGTCTTCCCTGCAACTGTTACAAATTGTTGAGGTTTGTTTTCGTGCAGTTGTTAAACCAGTGCTTCCAGCTCCAAGGATCAACAAGGCATGTTTTTTAATCCCGTGTTACTGGGACTGTTGGAAATGAATTAAGAAGCTCTGAATTGATTGGATTAATTGTTAAATCTCTTAGTGTTGCAGCCAGATTGTGTTTGTTACTCTTAAGACAGGAGTGTTTGGGGGAATTCAGGGTGCTGTATCTGGAGTGGAAAGGTGAATTACAGAAGTCAGTCCTTAGATACACTTGTTCTTGCTTTGTGAGCACCCAAAGTTACTCTTCTTGCTGAATTTACCTTTTCAAACATATTGGAACAAACTTAGTGCAAGTACCTTCCATAGCTCTGCAGTTTGTATTTGATTTGCTCTGGTGTTTCTGGTGACTGGAAAGGGGGATTTGACAAGTATGGACAAGCTGTTGCTAAATTGAGGGGAAAGAAAAATCCTCTTCACCGAGGACAATTGTAAGACAAAACAGAGCAGGGTTTTGCATCAAGACTAACCAAATGACATGGACATCCCTGTGCCCCTGGGTACGAGAGGGTTGGTGCTTCCTGTCCAGGAGGCTGATTGACAGCTGCATGTTCAGGATTTCAGTGGAATACAGCCAAGAGTTGGGAGCTGGAAAGAGAGAAGAGCGTAATTGTGGTGTTCCTGTCCCTCAACTGTTGAGTGTGTGAGAGAAGTTGGTTAGAAGGCAGTCCCCAGGTAATGTCTTTTCCTGAAGCCTTTTTCCTGAGGCATATCCAAAGCCTGTGGCACCTTGGATCAGTGTTCCTTCATTTCACTTTGTTCTTTCAAAATTGCTACTGACATCCTCTCTTTATCCAGTTGTCACCTTACTATTATTAAAGCCCAGATTGTCAAAGTACTGAGTTTTCTAATTCTGACTAAAATTCATGGAAACCAAGTCATGAAACAATCATTTCAAAAGATTTAAGAGTTCTGAAGATTTCAGCCTGTGTTCAATTCCTCCCAGTTTAGTCCTGCAATGGCATTCATGTGTGATGAATATTTATTACCTTAATGCCTGCTGTGTTCAAAATCAGGGATCTAGTCTTTAATTAGGACAGATGGCATTACTAATTAATTAATAACAAGCCACTCCTTAGTGAACCTCTGCCTGTAAGGATATGGATTATGAATCAGGTCATACCAGTAAGAAAGTTCTTGAGGAAAAAGCTTTTTGAGAGATTGTAAATAGACTTTTTCATCCCTTTTACGTAGGGAAAGTTGGCATATTAGAAGGTAGGAATTCCTGTGAAGAGGAGCTGAGCTTTTAAACTACAGATTACAAGGTTGTGAGTTGAGATGTTGATGTCCTTGAACATGTGACTTGGAATGATTCATTTTCAGGTATCTGTTGAGTCTTGGGGAGTGCAGGAATGTCAAGGTTTTCTACTTGAATCTTGAAGGAATGCCTGATGGCAGGCAGAGGGGTTCCACTGGTGGGGAAAAGAGACTTCAGAGCCCAAAT
Organism: Myrmophylax atrothorax; assembly: GCA_026770055.1. NCBI lineage: Eukaryota > Metazoa > Chordata > Aves > Passeriformes > Thamnophilidae > Myrmophylax > Myrmophylax atrothorax. The sequence continues at coordinate 4,971,710 of JAOXXN010000150.1, forward strand.
GATCAGCATTTTATCAAATTGATTCCCATTCCTGCTCCATGTGTGCATATGACTGAGATTTGATTAACTGTCTGCCACTGAGATAATCAGCAAAATCTAATAAGCAGTGTATTGGGAACAATGTTTTGGCTCCCTGGGTGAATTCCAGGGTTTTTTGTATGAAGGAAAACAAAAGAAACCCGTAGGGGTTTGAGGAAGGTTTTGGTGGGGTTTCTTCTGCTACTTCCTTTAGGTGCCACCTCATACAACAGCTCTGCTTCTGGAAGTTTAATATTTACCACTGTCTCAGAGATTTGCCAGCAGGGTTTTCTCTACTGAGAAAGTTAACTCATACTATAAACCCTCTTATGTAACTACTTGGAGGCTCACACACAGTGTGTGGCTTCACTGTAATTTATTATATCTGTTTAACTGGCTATAAAAAAAGGTGGTGAATTGTGACATTTTGTGAAAGAAGTGAATTTTTCTTGTTTTGTTGTGATACAAGTTTTCTTTGAGAACTTGTATATTTTCCTGTGATATGTGAAATAATTGAGTCAAACCCATGCCCCTATTACTAGCTTATATTTAGTTATATTATTATAGTTAGTTATATTTAATTGTCCAGTAATTGAGTAGATGTTATGCTGCAAGTAAGAAGTAGTAACACTTAGATTTTGAAATTTTTATTTCCTCATGGGTATGTACAGACTAAGATTTTTTTTGTCTGATTTAATTTTTTTTTTTTGCAGTGTTCAAATCTAAGGTACCTGAAGGATAAGCACTATGAAAGTGCAGTGATAATTGCAAGGCCACTGGGCACTTTGATGAAGAGGGTATGGTTAGCTTGGTATTTACCATGTAATATCTTTAATCTGGTAATGGCCTCCTCCATAGGTGTAAGTGCTACCCAACAAATGCTCCTCAGAAAGGATGAACATGTTTTCCCATTTGTTTCTTTTGGAGCTTTCCCACATTTGCTCCAGTCACACAAACGTGTTTTTTGCAATTCACTGTAACAGTGAAGAAATAGTGGATTTGGGCATAAGGAAGGTGCTGCTGCCAGTTGGCTGTTCCACTGCTGGCACAGCATTGGCCAAGTGGTACATGAATCACTTGCTCCAGGCTTTCCTCATTGGCAGAGTGTCCCTGAACCTTCTGCTTGGTTCACAGTAGTGGTTTGTTCAGATGTGGGAAAGTGTGGAGATCACTTAAAGCACCAGCAAAGCCATAATCCTTTCTGAAATAATCCTTCATGTTTAATATTTCTCTGGTGCATCAGGTTATTGAATACCACTCCCAGATTTATGGAAGGACCAAAGACCTGCAAGAGCTACAAGATGTAATACCAGAAAAAAAAAGAGCTGGATGAGCAAACCCACGATTTTCTCTGGGGGGAAATAATGGAACAGGATCCAAATATTGCCTGGGTCACATCTCACAGGCTTTTAGATTAAAAGGGAAGTTTCAATATACTCAAAAGGAGTTGTAGAGATGAAGGCCTAGCTGGGGGGAAACCTTTCCACTGTTACTTCCAGAGACACCATCTGTGGTTTAAGGATCATGGAACCCAAAGCAGTGAAGATTTGGGGCATTACCAGCTACTGTTTCATGTTTCTTCTGCTCTGGTGCTCCCATTCATGGGTTGCTGTTTGCTGACTGCAAAGCAGGAAGAAAGGGCTAATAAGATTCTCTTCTCCCTTTCCAACAACATTAAGGTGTCCTGCCCACCAGAATGCAAAGTAATGCCAACACTCCTGAAAGCTGTTAATTGTTATTTGGGATTGGTGAGAGCTGCTGTGGAATGACTTTCAACCTGATTCCTCAGTCATAGAATTAAAAGAAAAATAATCACATAGGTTGAGGTAAAACTGATGTGTTTTTATGGTATCTCTAACCAAGCACACACTCGGTGTTGAGCTTCCCTCTGCTTTGGGAAGTTCAGAAATTCCACTTTATATCTTCTGAGGAACTGGGACACTTGTCAAACTTTCAGTTGATTGAGGCTGCTCAGGAGGAGCAGACACCTTTCCCTGGGTTTGTTCCCACCCCACCCCTGCCCTGCTGGAGCTCCGTGGGAGCGCAGGGATGCGCTCGGCGCTCTGCACCTTCCCCAGCGCGTGCGGAGTGACCCAAGGTGAGACAAACCCTCACCCTGCCACAAACGCCACGTGACTGCGAGCAGCATTTCTTCACCTCCCGTGTGGAGAGGAGCAGCAGGAAGGCAGGAGGCTCTGCTGCTCCCGGCGGGCACGGGATGACATCAGGAATCGCCCTCAGTCAGAAATCTTGAAGCGCAGCTTCGCTGGGTGGGTCTCGCAGGAATTTGAAAGGGTTCTGCAGAAAGGGCGTGTTTACCTTGGTCAGAGCAGGGAGTGTGATGCCTCTGCCCTGCTAATGTGCTTATGGTCTCTTTGGCTGCAACATCAGAAAGGTAGGAATTGTGTTTGTCTTCCCTTTTTTCCTGTTCTGGTAGGGTTTGTTGGGTTGGGTTTTCCCCTTCTCCTCACATCAGACTCTGCTCTGAACTGTGAGCATGTGCTGGTGTCAAACACTGTTTTTATCAGAGTAACTCTTATGATAGACTTGAGATATAGAATGGAATGGCCTTAATGAGATTTATCTGTTGCCACCAAGTATTCCACCCTATGAGAACTGCTTTTTGTTTAAAAAAAGAAAGTCATACAGGTTACAGTAGTAGTTTTGCTTTTCTACTTGTATTACCCTGTTAAATGCTTGTAAGAGCACTTCGTTCTGAACTGGAAGGGAGGAATATTTATTAACAGGGAAAAATGTGAACTATTGTTATAGATGTGATAATACAAAAGAAAAAATGTTGAATTTAGGTTACTTGAAAAAACTATTCTAATTTTGTTCTGTAAGATGCTAAGAAAGAAAGTGTCCTTTAAGAAATTCAGTTTAACAGAGGTTTTAGGGGGTTTTTTTGGGACTTACCTGTTGAAGCTCTGAAGAAGCTGGTGCTATAAATAACACATTTAAACAAGCTGCCAGAAAGGGTTTTTTCACACAACATTCAGCTGGAGGAGCCCCAGTCATCCTTTCCTCTCCCTGTTTGCAATGTACACCTATTTTTCACTGCCCTCCTGGCTCAGCCCTTCTCCTGGGGTGCCACAGCTGCTGAGGACACTGTGCTGGTGCACACTGAGCTGAAGCTCTGCCTTGCATGTGTTAGGACATGAAAAGGATGTCAGAGTGGTTGAAATAGTGAAAGACCAGTTCTGTTCTGGCTCCTCCTCTGGTTGGGTTTGTGGGTGGGGAATGTCTGGGCAGGTTGAGCTGCAGAGGAGGGGGATAACCGGGAGGAGAGCTGGGAACTGTGTGACTGCTGGTTCAGGGGTTGCAGAGATCACCACTGGCCAAGGGTGGGCCCTTTGTGCACGGGATGGTTGAAGACTCTGAAGCTGCAAATACAATGTTCCAGAACACAAATGCACCAGCCCTGTCCCTTTCCTGCCTTCCAAGGGCTCATTTAAAACCTTGAGTCATCTGCTGAAGGTGGAGGAGCCTCTGCACCCTCAGGTCCTCTCTTTATTCTACAGTCTGCTCGTGTTTTGTGCTACAAAATCCTTTTTGCATCTTTCCCTACTTAAAATAATTTGAAGAAAAGTGTCATAATTTAAGAGATTTTTCCCTGCATTCTGGAATTGGTTACCAAAGTCTCAAAGCAACAAGTGTTCCTTTAGGTTTGTTCAAACTTTTCTTGAATGAAGCATCTATTAAAAACCTGTAGTTTGGATAGGATTTTGGGTTTTTTCCAATGACTACTTTTATCTCAAAATTATGGCAGATACTTGAGTTATTTCATAGCTCCTTTATTCCACTCTGTCCGTGCTATGATTTTCAAAGCTTAAAAGTGGACATAGTTTGCACTGTAATTGTATAGTGAGAGAACTGTATTTCACTTTCCTCAGCAGGCTGCTGTCAGCTAAAACCATTTTAGCTGCTCAAAAATTATTTACCTCTAAGTAGAGGCAGCATGGTAACTTTCACCCAGAAAATTAATTATTTCAGAGAAGTCTGGTTTACTTCTTTTTGTACTTTTTTCCCCCAGAGAACAGGGGAAAATACAAAACTGACTTGCCCCCTTAATTGAGATTTATTCAAAGTGCTATTTCAGCCTGCTTGATACACTCCTCAAGGCACAAGGTAATGTGAAAGAACAGTAAAAGAAGTAAAATGCTGCAATTGCCCCAGAACTAGGCACTTAAGGTGTTTACAGCTGAGATTTGTACAAGTGAGGGAATAAATGTGAAGTTAAAAGTCTCACAGCAATCTTAATTCCACTGGTTTATGTGGATGGAGCAGTTCAGAGTTTCCCCAGAAGGAGCTCCGAGTCCAACAGCTCCTTCATTCCCTGCTGGGACGTGTGGGCTGGGAAAGGTGTCAGGCTCAGGTGGTGCAGAATTCAACTGGACTGATGTTTGCACATCTGGACAGACAAGATGAGGAAAGGCACGCTGCAAAGATCAGCATCAATCCAACATCCTTCCTTCAGCTCTTTGCCCTGCAAACCTCAGCTGATCGTGGTTGGTTCCCCTGTGTCCTGCTGAACACCAATGTCTGTGCAGAACACAAACCTGCTGCTGGAACTGGGGCGTTTGCTCTTGGATACAGAGCTGAGTCTCCTGCAGAACCAGAAACAAAGTCATGGCATGGTGCATCTGATCTTTATTTGCAGTTTTAAACCACTCCTGTTTAATGTTGATGATAACAGCCTGGAACAGCTTTGCTATCTCTTGATATCTGAGAGATCTTGATTTTTCCCAAGTCACTGCACCAGCTTTACCAGTTCTGCCAAATTATGAGTGAAATAGGAGAATTATGTTATTCTTGCTTTTTGCTGACTACATTCTTTCCCTGTTACACCTCTGGAGCCACACTGAGTAGACTGATAAGGTGTTTAAAAATGAAGGATTCTTTCACTTGGATGTTTGTGTTGCTGATGCATTGGGGTTTCTCATTTATTCAGTAAATAAGGGTAGGAAATGCCCCTCACACATCTTGGAAAGCTGAGTATTGCCTTCTCTTAGTCCTGGCTTTGGAAATGCAGTTTTTGCAAGCAAGAGCTTTTGTGCAGAGAATACAATCAGAGCTTTGGCTCTGTTTCTTTTTATTAATTCCTCAGACTGCAGCAGCCAGAAATTCCACTTCAAAGCAGCTCCTGAATTTGTTTTGCAAAATTCAGCCACAAAGCTTTTGTCAAACCCAAATTTCCCCTTTGTTTTTGTTTTTTTTTTTCTTAATTGTATCAAAAATCAGGTGTTTGGGTTCTTTGGTATATCAAGGATTCAAGAAACAGGGCTTTGAAAGAAACTTCACCTTGGTACTTCCCAACTGTGTAGGCTTTCCTTTAATTATAAAGGATGCAGCTCCTGAACTAATCATTCCTGATTTTCCTGTTTTGCACTAACCCATTTAAGACTAGATTAGGCTGCAGAGGAGATCCTTCCCTAGCGAGTAGGTGATTAGATTTCTTTACTTGGACTATTTAATTTCTGAGTTGCAGATGAACTTCAGTTTTCTAAAATACCCGAATTTTATTGTTGGACTGAATTTTAGCCCTTTGTAGAGCACCAGTTCCAGAGTCCTGGCAGTGCTGGTGAATGGAGAGGGATCTGGGAAGAGGCAGAGTGTTTTTCACCCCTGGCTGGGCGGAATATGAGTCACTTGCTGTTGTCATTTCTCACTCCTGATTGCTCAGTGCTGCTGCAACGTGTAAGGAGAAGCTCCAAGCTCAGCACCAGCAGCAGGAGGTTCAAGCTGGGTAGGCTTGAAAGCTTCTTAAGCTGGTCCCAAATCAGGCCAAGCTGGGCCTTTGCATCCACTGCCCACCCTTTGGAAGCAGCTTTTGCAGGGAAGAAGAACAACTTGTGACAGTTTGTGCAGGCTGAAAAGATGAGCTGCTTTTGAAATCCAGTAGCTACAGCCTGATCCCAGTGCTGGGACTGGTGGCCACCGGCGGCCTCCTTGCTCCTACTGGTGTTCCTCACCCTCCAGGTGCTTCAGGAACCTCATGATGGGCTGAAGGGAAACAGGAAAGCAGCCTGGCTACTTAACAGTTGCTATTGTGGAGATGGAAATCTTCACGATTTCCTGGGGAATGGCCTGATTAACTGCAGTGAAAACATCCAGTTTAAGCATAATGAAACTTAGGAATAGGCTGCAGACAGGCTTGGAATCTCATCAATAGTTTTCTAGGAGTTACTTGGACAGTGTTCCTTGGGGATGGTCTTAGCTCCTTGCCGTGTGTCAGGTGAGTCCTGGTGCAAATCAGGGGTTGCAGAAGGAAGAGCTTCAGAAAACCCACCTTTCTATGAGTCATTTGGTGTTTCTGGGGGAGGATTTCTCCTCAGATCTGTGAACTCTGGAGCAGACCTCAAATCCCAGAATTCACTTAAATTACAAGATTAAGCATGTGCTTATGAGCTTAGTTTAATAGTGCTGTATTAACTGGTTTAAGGGGTAATCATGTGGTGAGGCATCCGGGTGAGGAGGGGAAAGATGAACCAGGGAGATCCCAGGAATCCAATATGAAAACATGCACTACTGGGCTTTTCTAAGGTTTTGGGTGCATGGTTAGTCCCAACCCATCCCACTACAATCCAGCTGGGAGTGCTCTTTCCACTGTGCATAACACACTGGCCTGCTTTTATTAGTTTGCAGTGCACAGTCTAGTTAAAAACTACAGATGTATTAGGAAGCAGAGCTGTGTAATGAGTCTCTCCCCTGGTCTTCCAGGGCACTTTGTCTGCCAGCCTTTCTGTCTGCCCCCAGATGTCCTGTTTCCAAGCCCTGCTTCATTCTGATGGCGCCTGGGAGCTGCTGTTCAGGGTCTGGGAGCAGCCCTGGGTTAAATCCCCACTTCAGGAGTTTATAATCCAGCAGTAAAAAACTGCTCTAGGCTGAAACTTGGCATACAAAGTCTGAGTGCGGGAACAACTGTGGTTTCTCCCTCCTTCATTGTTGCATTTGGTTCTACACACACATGATTCGTTGAGAGGGTTTTTACTGTCCCCTTTGAGCCTTTAAAAAGATTAAATGGTGGGTTATTCTGACTCCTGTGCTTGGCCAGGGATGGTTCGTTTGGCTGATAATTAGAGCAGGATCCATTCTGATCCAGAATGCCCATGGGAGTGCCCTGGGCACGGTGTCCTGACCCAGCTCCAGGCACAGCTGAAGTCTGTGGGCCCTGCTCAGATAGGGAGGAACATGACAAAGTCTGAACTACTGTCTGACCTCAGCACGATTTGATCTTATCCCTTGATATAAAGATATCGCTGTGAGATATTCCAGTGGGATGCTGGGAGGAGACCTGCTTGGAATCTCCCTGCTCAACTGTTTCCTCATCAAATCTGTGATTCAGTTATTTCCTCACGTTTTTTCCTGGTTTACAGAAAATCTCAGTATGGAAATATTTATTTAAATTTATTATTCCTTGAAATTCTAGAAAGATTATGTGTTTGAGCCTTATAGAAAACATTACAGTAACTTCTATTTTTCTTCAGTGTTAGGATATTTTTATAGGGTATATAACATGTTTGTCCTTTGAAGTCCTTTTAACTAACTGAGAACAGAAATTTCTAAATATGTAATGTAGAGTGCAAAGGCTAAAAATGAGACTTTTACAGGAATGAAATATTTTAATTAAAGTGAAATTGGTTTTTTTCCTTCCAGAACTGACTTGAGCCATTTTGTTCTATGACAGTTCAATCGTGGCATTTCCTGCAATTCCCAGAATAAATTTGCTCTGCACTGTACTTCTTGCTACTTGTTGCTGTGCACAGGTGTCTGCAAATTCAGGATATATTGCCATTAGCATATTAAACAGCAGTAATTGAACAGCAAAATGTCCTTATTGTTACAAATTGAATCCCCCTGTACTTTCTCATTTCTTTTTGACTCTTCCACCGGCTCGTATTTAATTTTTGGAGGCAGCCTAGGGAAGATCAGTTCTCACTAGTGTTGGTATGATAGATGATAAATGAGTACTGCACATTTGAGCAGGTGCTGAGCAGCCCAGTGTGAGTGGCTGAAGGGAGGCAGCAGATTTCCTGCCCCCTGCAGATTTCAAAGGCCCTGCTTTGGTTTATACCAGCCCAAGACTGAGCTCTGTTGTTTTCTCTTCAGCTGGGGGTTATAATCCCACCTGTGTGCTCTAAACCAAGAGGGTTTCGACTTCCTCTGTGATTTTTTTTTTCTTCTTGAGAAAACTGACTTCACTGGCTCTACACAACAAAATGTTTTGTTTCATGCATTTTCTTTTTAATACATCAGGAATAAATTTAATTTTCTCTTTTTTTTTTTTTTACATAGCATGGCCTACATATTAAAGACACTCAACAGGTGGTTCTGGTGGGAGAACATCTGGATGCCAATCAACTGTACATGGGCAGATTTTGTAGACAGGGATGGACTTGTCTTCCCCAAACCACAGGAGTTGTATGCCACAATTCCATATGCTTTTGTATTGCTGATTATCCGATTCCTCAGTGAAAGGTAAGAAACACAATCCCATTTGGATGCTAATGTTAATCCTCATTAATGCTAAAAATAAAGTATCTTTAGATCAATGTTCTCATGTTTTATAAAGGAGGATTAGCTGGTGGTTGCTAGAAAGATCTGGTACAGATAATAGGGCAGGTGAAATAATTTTTTTATTACAAATATGTGGCTGTGCTCCAATCTACAAGGAAAATGTTTCTACCTAACTTTTCTGGAGCAGTGTTTGGATACTTCTAATTATCTCCTTTTGCTGGAGACACAATTAGTTCTGAACCATTTGGGTTTCCTGTTCCTTTTTCTCCTTTGGTGGAAGGGTGAAAGTATTTGTCCTCCCAAGCAAATCTCTGCTCTGGTTTGGTCCTGCCCCAGAGCATTGTGTGAGGATGAGAGATCCCAGGTGTCCATCAGTGGCCAAGCTAAGCAGGCTGGAGGGGTCTCAGAGTTTTCTGTGGATCTAGTAAAGCTGATTCCTGTTTTTTTTCTCGCTTTGGCTCTGAAAGATATATTGCTTCTGCAGCTGGAATCTTAGGGGACAGGCAGAGGTTGACTCCACAGAAGAAAGCTACAGTTATGTGAAGATTTGCAGTGCTTTGACTTATTTATGTGTGCCTTTTTCTTTCCTTTTTTCATTTTTTTTCCTAAAAATGTGATTAGTAGGTTTTTCTATAATTATTTCAGGATAGAATGAGGAAATTCGGAATGTCGTAAGTTGGACTGACTTAAAACAGAAGCAGATAAGATCATTCATGTTGGAAATCAGAAGTAATTTGGATCATATGTTGCTAACCATTCCCAGTGTCTCCTGAGGAAACGCCTGCCCAAGTGTGTCTCACTGGTGTGGATAATTAGCCCACACATCTGGCTGCAGGGAATCCAAGGAAAACTGACCCCTGCCACGAGTAATGAGGCACCAGTTGCTGATGTCAGCAGGGATGAGGGGGCTGTTTCAGAAAGTGCTGCCCAAGTAGGAGGGAGAAGCTCTTGGCACACCCTGCAGCGGTTTGGATTGGCAAAGGGAAGGGAGAGGGAAGCCTTTGGTCTGGGAATGGCCATGGGGCGAATCCGGCGTGGCCAGGGGTGGCCCCGTGAGGCAACGTGCCCAGTGACTGGCCACCCCCAGGAGAAAGCAGCCCAGGGGCAATCTGTGAGCCCACGTGGAGAGGAGAGGGCACCCATCCCGCCTCACTCTCCCTGAGCTGTTGCTCAACTCCACTGTGCCTCTGGAGGACACAGAAGGACGCCAAAGTCAGGAGCTTTCCTTTAGTTTTACTGCCTTTCCTGGCCAGGTGCAGCCACTGGGTCTGCTTTGCTGGATCACTCCTGACGTGCTGTGGTTCCCTCCTGGGATGAGCCAGAGGGAGGTCCCTTTCCCTCACAGTGCCCTGGCACATCCCATGGCAGATAAATTGCATCAGATTTATGTTCTTCCTGAGGACAGCCCAGGTCTTGTCCCTGCGTGGTGTTTCTGAAGCTTCTCACGGTGTGTCTTTGCAGATGTGTTGCCATCCCTCTGGCTAAAGCCTTGGGTATAAAGAATGTGAGACGTGTGAAGCCACAGCCTAATCCTGTTCTAGAGAGTTATTTCCGGGAGTGCTCAAGACATCCATCCCAAGTAAGGATTCTCATTCTTTTAAGCTGGTTTTGCTTTTGGAAAATCCCACTCTTGCTGTTTCAATCAGCTATCAGCAGTGACATCATGGGATGAGTTCCAGCTGATTGACAGATGACTTAATTTATTTGGGTTTTTGTTGCTGTTCTGCTGACACGGGTTTATGGCATCCGAAACAGAAAATACGTTTAAGATGTTTAATTTTCTGGCGTGCTGTTCCAGATTAGACTGTTACTGATCTTTCCAGTGAAGATCAGTGTTCCATCTTTAACTCATTTCTGTCTGGAGGAAATACCAGTTGTTGGAAAGTGGAATCACATTCATTGCAAGCAATAATGATGGAACGTTGGCATGGAAGCCTTTTGGTCCATTCCACTGCTCCATGTTTAATCCTGGCTTATGTGAGAAGGAAAAGCAATCTTTCTATTACTGTGCTGTTTGTTTTGAAAATTGAGCAAGAAAATAAAGAATAGCCAGTGTTTGTCATCTCCAAAAATGAGGCAACTTGACTGTTGATAGGAAGCAGGTACTCTGCTGTGAGTCCAGCCACAGAAGGTTCTGTGACCTGACTCCAGTTCCCAAACAATTGCAGTGTCCCTACACTGGTTTGGAAAGGAAATATGTGCTTTCTGGTAATGAGGCATTTTAATGACTATTGATACATGGAACTTTGCATTCTGTCCCTGGCTCTGCCGTTCTTTTATTGTGTCTTTTGCCTGGTGTCATCAGGAATAGATGTACTGGTGTTCACACAGGAGCTCTTCTCTCCCTGGGCGAGTATCCTGGACTCTGTTTCATACCTTCCTTCTACCTGGGTACAGTTGACATTTGATCTCTGAAGGGAAGCACAGCATTTTTATCCTCACCAGTGCATGGGAAGGATCCAGATTGCCTCCTCTGGTGCCCATCCTGGGGACCAGTGTGGCTGGGAAAGCCTGCAGGGGCCTGGCTGGCAGTGCAGGGCACCTGGGTGGGCTCTGCTGTCTCTCCAAACAAAGTCGATATTCCTGCGTGGCCAGTGCAGAGCTCCCCAGCCAGCAGGATGGGCTGGACACAGGCTACTGGCACTCCTGCCCTTCCCAGCAGCTGGGCTGCCTTTGCCCACATTCCAGAGGTTTCCCTGAGGACAGGAGACTCACTGAACTGGACTGACCTTGGTGGAGGCACTGCTGCTGCCACCCACTATTTGATTACTGGCCTTGGGAGGAAAGAACGTCCCCAGGGATGAGCCAAACACTGTCTGTGCTCCCCCCTGGGGGGGGCCATCCCACACCTTCCCCACTCGGAGCTGGAGGAGAGGCAGGAGGGCCACGGGCTGCTGCACGTGGGGCACTGAACAACCTGGGGTGCAGGAGTGGCAGTGCCCCGTGCTCAGCACGTGCTGGGTGGCTGCACAGCAGGGCTGATCACCTGCTGGGCACACACAGGGGCTGATCACCTGCTGGGCACACACACAGGGGCTGATCACCTGCTGGGCACACACACAGGGGCTGAT
>JAOXXN010000150.1:4983415-5001051 GCA_026770055.1 Myrmophylax atrothorax
CACACAGGGGCTGATCACCTGCTGGGCACACATCGGGGCTGCACTGCCAGGGCTGATCACCTGCTGGGCACACGCAGGGGCTCATCACCTGCTGGGCACACGCAGGGGCTCATCACCTGCTGGGCACACGCAGGGGCTCATCACCTGCTGGGCACACACAGGGGCTGCACTGCCCCATTCCTTTGGGGTGCTGAGGGGAGGCACAGGCTTGACCCACTCAGTGGGATACACTGGCTTGCTCTGCACCACACAAGTGCTTTGCATTTGAGAACAGAGCTCAGGTCACCTTCATTCCACGCCATGTCTCATCTGCGAGACTCATTTAAATATAAACAAATAATTCTTTCTAATTAGGTAAGATATTAGGTACAGTGTCCACATGTGTTGGCACAAGGCAATTCCCTCTCCAGCCCAGCAGTAAAAGTTGCATCTCTGAAACTCTCAGCAGACACCACAGAGGCAATAGCAGTTTGTGGGTCTGTTCATTTTGTGCCTGCTTTAATTATATAAATAAAAATCCAGGATTTCTGTGGGTGTTAGTCAAAAAAAGCCCCATACATACTTAATATTGGTAATATTTTTAGACTAATATCTCAAACCAGTAGGAAGTTGCTCTGTGAACTACCAAATAAGTGGAAGTGCCACTGGAGTGCATGTTGCTGCTGACACTGTTGCATGTTTTGCAGTCAGAAATTCAAGGCCTTGCCAAGAAGTGCAACTGCACCGTGCACTTGGTGGAGAAGTGGTTCAGGAGGCGGCGGAACATGGAGATCCCAACGGTCCTGCGGAAATTCCGGGAGGCTTTGTAAGAAAAGACAGTGCTTCTGGTTGTTCTGTGCTTCACTGTTTGAAGAAAAAGAAATTATTGAGGTCCTCAAGGTGCCGTTTAAGGGGGAGTTGTTTCCAGAAAGCTGAGTGTGCCTGATGAAGGCTTTGGTTTGTGAATGCACAAATTGAAATGCTACCATATAGCATTTCTCCAAATAGGGATTAAAAGGTTAGAGGTTAACTGTTTCTCCTGAAAAAAAAGACAAAAATATTTTAGTTTTCTTCCTAGTGGAATAATGGATTTATTTGTAGGCTCCTGCTACAAAGTGCTTGATGAAAACATGCAAAGAATAGGAAAATATGTTCCTGTCTGCCAGTAATTATAGGGAAACAAAAGTGTTTCCTCTGGTTTATGTATGAACCCATGCTGTCATTTTGGGATGTGCACTGAAGTGAGTTCAAGAGCAGGAATTGTGGCATCCTGAGTAAATGACAGGTGTCACAGCTTGGTCATGGGATCCTGTGCAAAGCAGGAGCTCAGCCACACTGCTGAGAGTGGGCCAGGGAGCAGCTCTGGGGGAGAGCCATGAATATGTAAAATGTTACAAAACCTCTTGCATATGATTTTTCACACATCTGTGAGAACTTCCTCATACCTGAACACTGAAATAAATGAAGTGTAGTCCAAAACCTCCTACAAGTTGCAAATCCCCAAATGGGCAAGGCTTTACTCACGTAGCTCATTCCTTATTGGATACTGCCAGGAACTGTCCCACTGTAAGGGACTTGCCAAATGCTCTGTTTGGATTTTGACTGGTGTAATTGCATTGGCAAAAATCCACCTCATTAGAATAATTAACCTCTGTTACTCTGCATTAGCTTGAAGCATGAGGGTTAAAAGTACAGCTCCAGAGCTCACAGCTGAGTACTTGATCAAGATTATTTTCAGTGTGAATCAGTGTGATGATGCTTTAGTGGTGTCCCCTGTTGGACATAAATCCAGCTGATAGACAGAGGTGTGTCTCTCTGAAGTGTGAGTTGAGTAAAGGCTTCTGGAAAGCCAGTCTCCATGGTTTATTCCTGCTGTTGTTTTGTGGATCAATTAACTTTGTTTCACAAGTGGCAATAAGATTTCCTGCTATTGCTACAAGACCTGCCTGCCACTGATGCATGTCTCTAGTAACACACAGCTAAAAACTGAGATTCAAACTTGCCTGGCAGCTTGAGTGAGAATGAAGCAAACAGGTTTCTCTTGTGCAATTTGGTGAACCTTGCTCTGCTCTTTGCCAGCGAATTTAATTGAATATAATTCTCTAGTCAAAAAGTGAGGAACAGAGTTATTCCATGCTAGTAGTCAGTGTTATGAGCATTATGAAATTTTGGGAAAGCCTGCAATCTGCAGGATCATTTTTCTGAATCACAAGGAAAATCTGATGAGCCAGGTCTAAACCATACTTAAGCTATTAGTGCTCCCAGTTGAGCAACACTGGGGTTTGGAAAGCCCTTTGCATGAAACCTCCCCTGCATTGTAAGACTTACCAGCCCTTAACTTCCCCTACTAAGTTCTTTGTTGTTGTGTTCAGTTCAAGAGAAAAGGTTCCTGAAGTTAAATCAGCAAATCCTTTTGCATGGCTGTTGTTCAGTGTTTTCTCTGGTGGCAAGGCTGAGTATAAAAGGCACTTGGGTAACATTTGGTGAATTTGGATGAGGTTTACTTTAGGTCTTGTTCACCAAATTCATGAAGAAGCTTGGCTAAGTGCAGGATGAGGTAGTGCTCTGGCAGTGTGGCAGCCTGGTGAGTTCATGTGGAGCACCTCTTATTGCCAGGTGTGCTCACTGTGTGTTTGTAGGGCTGGAGACTGATGGCACAGTCCTGGAGGTGCTTTGGGTCTGCTTCAGGAAACCACTTACACTTTATAATCGACATAAACTCAGTCCTGCCATAGCCCCTGGACCACCCACCCCTCCCCTGTGTGAAATGGGAGGCATCAGGGCAGCCCCAGCCCCTGTGTTAAGTGTGTCCCACACCAGAGTTGTTTTTTCCAGCTTGGCTTGGTTAACTCTGAGCCAGGTATTACCTCTGGGTTCCCCTCTCCCTTCCATTTGCTCTCCTGATTTCTGCCATGTGCCTCTGAACTTCTCCTGTCTGGGCTGTGGGTGTTCTGCAGGATTATTTTCAAATGCCCTGAGGAAAGATGCTTTAAAGTTGAGAAGGAAACCAATTGTTTATCACCTCTGTATCAAGTGGCAATTTTAGATTTGTTTCCTGAGTTCCTTCACAGGCGTGAGACACGTTATCTTGTCTCACCCCCACCACCCTCAGGTTTTGTTTGTTGTTTTTGTCATGAAATGCTCTCTCAGTCTTTGAACATCTCATTCTTCCACCTGGGATATCTCCCTCCAGGTCGTGTGGGGCTCAGGAAGGAGGGGCTGCTTTTGCCACCCAGGTTCTCCTCTTTCTCTCTTATGGCACTTCATTAACGTTTGCCAAAGACCACAATCTCATTTTACACACCTCTCAATCCATTAGTACAGTGTTCTTGAGGTCCTCTCTCCAATTTTTCAGTGAATTTAGGGTTTCTGGGAGGCTGCTCTCCTTTGGGATACCTCTTGTTCTAGAACAAGTTCTCAGCAGATGTGGGGCCATGTGCTCACAACCCCTCTCTGCATG
The DNA here is from genome assembly GCA_026770055.1 of Myrmophylax atrothorax. Lineage (NCBI taxonomy): Eukaryota > Metazoa > Chordata > Aves > Passeriformes > Thamnophilidae > Myrmophylax > Myrmophylax atrothorax. The sequence goes on from JAOXXN010000150.1 coordinate 4,986,855, forward strand.
AGAAGTCCTGCAGTGTTTTACTGACCTTGCAGAGCTCCCCAGGGCAAGGTCAGGCTCCTTTCTGCCAAGGGGAAGAGTGGAAGGGAAGTTTTCCATAACCTGTAGAGGTGGGAGTGGGAACGCTTGGGCTGAGGCTGAAACCACACCCAGTCCCAGGGCCAATCGCTCCCACACAGGCTCCAGAGTCCTTACAGGACTGCTGGCTCCAGTCCCAGCATCCTGCTCTGGCACCTGCAGAAGCAGCAGCTCAGGTCACTGAGGTGCACAAGGGCTGTTTCCCTTTGCTGACATAGCAATTGATGGTGCAAACCTGGAAGTTGGTCTGCCTTGCTGGATATCCATTTAATCCACAAAAAGCTCAGATCAGGCTGAATGCTGGCACACCTAGTCAAGGATTGAAGGGTATAGTTAATTCAGACCTCTGTAGTCATACATAAACTAATCCAGTAGTTGTTAAAGTTTCATAAGATCCCCCAGTTGTCAACAATTGGTGTTGAGAGAAACAAGGAGAAATGAACCCAAAGACTGGCACAGTCACTGTTGGTGCTCAGAGTGTTCAGTGTCTGACCAGAATGGGAAGGGTGGGCCACGAGGCTGAGATCCTTCTGCACTCAGGGAACTGGGGGGGTTCCCAGGCCAGTGGGAATATTTTAGGATTGATGCAATGGGAAAGGTTGGTGTTATCAAACATTAATTTTTAGGGGATTTATTACACTTGCTGGGATCATTCTCTTGATCAGTTCATGGCTGGCTGGCAAATTAGTGCTGTCATCACAATCAAAATATCTGTATTGTGATAATGTAAAAGAATTTGCTACTTTAGCAATTAGTCAAAGCTTAAGTATTTAAATATTAATAATTCAGATACAGTTAATGTGTGACAAGCCTTCCTGTAGAGTGTGAGGCCACACTTATGTGAAGATGGTCTGTGACCTACAGTGTGATCCAGTGATTTGCAGTAATTCTGTCTCAGGACAATATCTATACAAAATATCATGCTTTGTTTCTGTTTTGTGCATTTTAATTTTGCAGCTGGCGTTTTTCATTCTATCTGACATCCTCCATTGTTGGATTTATATTCCTGTATGATGTAAGTCAACTTTTTGAAAGTCTGATACTACCTTTGTAGCAAAATAAGGACTGATTTCTGCATTTTCTTGAAGGCCATTGAAAGGGGTTTCAGTGGCTCTGTGTGTTCAGATCTTTGCTGTGTGTAATCTGGATGATGGGCTTCAACATGCACTGAGATTTGGCTTAATTTTTAAGTTAACTTTTGACCTTCTGTGATAAAGGAATTTGTGAGTAATCAGCATTGGTAAGGCAAGTTTTAAGAAGTCACGCAGATGGTTTTACAACGTGCCTTGTTAACACCTACAAATGCACAACAAGGCCATGTTTTTCTTCAGAGGAGCCATAAACCTTTTTCTGGCAGCACTTTTGGGGGTCACAGCTATTTATTGAGGTGTTGCTGCCGAGTCAGGAGTTGGGAATGGCAGGGGGAGAGCGAGCTGCTTGTGGCTGTGTGAGCCCTGCCTGGGTCCCGGAGCAGCGGAACAGATCCCTGCGTGTCCACGCTCAGCTGCTCCTCTCCCCCAGTGCTGTTTATCATCAGGAACCAGTGGCGTGTCTGTGACTGGTAAACACACCAAATTTAATCACTGTGGCAACATATCTTGAGTAATTGCAGTAATAAAACACACACCCACTGCTTTGGATGATGAAATGATGAACTGGAACGTTTCAGGTGTCCTGAAAACGAGCCAGAAAGCTGGGACCAATATAATAAATCTGAGATGTGAGATCCCTTTGGAAACTGGTGGAGGACAGTTATCAAGATTACAGCTGCTTAGCCTGCTCCACCTGGGGCAGTTGGAGGTGGTGCAGACTGTGAGTTGAGGTGCTGGTTGTTGCTGAGCTGAGCACACTCTGACTGCTGTGTCTTCCCCAGAAACCCTGGTTTTACGACATATGGCAGACGTGGGTCGGTTACCCGTTTCAGGTGAGCCTTTGGGGAGCTGGCCATGGGCCTCCAGGCATTCCAGGTATTTCCCCGCTGGAAGGGGCAGTCTGCAGCAGCCTTTTCCCTCCCAGCAGGCACCCCCACCTCCAGAGGTGTGGCACCAGAGCCTCTTGCCTTTCTTTGGGAAGTGCTGCTGGCTGCTGCAGGGCTTCCCTGGCACTGCCTGTGCTGCAACTCACCCCTCCAGCTGGGCCGCTGTTACTTCCACCCACCCCAGGATACCAGTTGCACACTGGAGATGTTATGGGTGTTCCCAGTTTCAGTGTAGAAAGCCCTGCACTGCTCCAGGCCTGGCAATGCCTCCGGGTACTCTTATTTTTATAAATCTTCTTACTCCTGTCCTAGGCACGGGCCAGGAACAAAAGGAATCCTGCCTCCCAGCTGAGTTTTCCCAGCTCCTGGCACACACCTGCCAGCTGGGCAGTGTATTGACCCGAGGGAGCAGCCAAGCTCAGCATCCTGCCCTAAGCAGATCCATAGGATTTTAGCATCAATAACTGACATTTCACACATGGGCTGTGTGAATATTTAATGTGTTAATTGTTCACCCAAGTGGAGGGGGTTAATTTGCAGTTGTTTGTAATTAAATGCAGAAGGCCTCTGTGTGTAGTTCTCTGACAAAAACGTGGAGAAAAGCATGTTAAAATTCAGAGGTGGGGGAGGAACTGCAGAAACTGAGAGTTTGGGCTGAGCAAAGGTTAAAGTATTCGGCTCTCAGAATATCCTTCTTAATGAAGCCCAGAACAGGGATTTAGTTTAGTTTAAATTTTTAAGCAAGACTCAGCAGAGGAGCAGGACAAGTCAGGGAATGATAAAAAAAAGTGATTCCACTTGGCATTTACTTTTTGCTGTTCTGAGCTGACTGTGTTTCTCTCCACTGCAGACCCTGCTGCCATCCCAGTACTGGTACTACATGGTTGAGATCGGGTTTTACTGGTCTCTCTTATTCACCCTTGGGATTGACAACAAAAGGAAGGCAAGTGGTTGTGCTTGTTTGTAGCTAAAAAGTCCATCTGTGAGCGGGGAAAAAAAGGTTTGCAAGGAGAGAATCCCTGCCTGGATCCTGGATTGGTGCAGCCACACGAGGGCAGCATCAGTCTGTGCCTGGCACACCTGCATGGGCATCCCCGTGCTCCTGCCTGCCAGGGCGTCCCTCAGGGCTGGACCTGCTTGGCTTTACCCTTTTTTCCCTCTCCCCACCAGGATTTTATGGCTCACGTGGTCCATCACTTTGCAGCCATCGGGCTCATGAGCGGCTCCTGGTGCGGCAACTACGTGCGCATTGGAACTCTGGTGATCTTTGTGCACGACACAGCCGACTTCTGGCTCGAGGTAACCCTCTCTTTTTGTCCTGAATTTTGGGTTTGGTAGGTGTTTTGGGGTTTCTTTGGTTGGTGCCTGGGTTCTGTTCAGGGCCAGTTTCATCTTTTCCCCACACGTTTCATCCCATCCCTTCCTATCCCCACAGTGTCAGGAATTCACAGATTTAGAACGTGGAAGATAAAAAAGAGCTGCTGGATAATTTAAGCTGTGTTCTGTTACAGAGACATCCTGCAGCACAGAACAGGGACTGGAAACACAGCTGACTGCCTGGGTGGTTTTTGGTTCACTGTTAAAATCAGAGCAGGTTGTTCACAAAATCACAGACTCAACTGGGTTGGAAAAGACCTCCAAGGTGGAGTCCAGCCTTTAACCCATCACCACCTTGTCAACTAAACCGTGGAACAAAGTGCCATGTCCAGTCACTTCTTGAACATCTCCAGGGATGGAGACTCCCCCACCTTCCTGGGCAGTCTGTTCCAATTCTTGACAACCCTTTCCATGAGGAACTTCCTCCTGATGTCCAACCTGAACCTGCCCTGGTGCAGCCTGAGGCTCTGTCCTCTTGTCTTGTCTAGTCTGTGAACAACTTGTCATGACACCAATTCTCAAGCAAATTTAGCAGCCAAAACTTCTCCTATGATTCCATGACTCCCCAAACTGGCTTTCTGTTGGCAGCATGTGCCCCCCTGTGCTGACCCAAGGGCACCTCTGCATTAAACACTTCAGGCTGGAAACACTCAAGCTGTCCCTGAACGAGGTATCACAGGTACCTCCTGACAGAAGAAAAGTTTCTTCCCCTGGACTGAAGGGGAAGTCCCCTCCCTGAACTAAATATCAGTGTTTGGAAGAGTTGCAGAAGTGTCCTATTCTGCATAGAGCACTGTGGTCATAGAGATTTGCTGCTGGGCTTCTTGGAGGACAAACACAGGCTCACTGTGTTTCCATCAGTGGAGTTTCCCTGAGTTTGTAACCCCAGGATTGGAGCAGTTTCCTCACCTGTTTGGTGGCAGTGCCAGTCTAAGCAGCCCTTGCAGGCTGTTGTCTGTCACTGTCTATTTTTGCTCCTCATAATCTGTTGTGTTGGACCAACTAGTTGTGGGGTCATGCACTTGGGGTTGGTCCACATCAAACAGGTTTTTTGGTTACTTTTAATCCTGCTCTGGTCTCCACTGAACTGGGTGGCCCTGCAAACATTGAGCTGAGAACTGGCAGGACAGCACCAGGATGGAAACTGAGGTTGAGTACCAGAATAACTTCATCCTGCCACTCAAAAAAAGAAGGGGAAAAAAAAATGAATCAAACTGCTGTTTAAAACTCAAGCTTGGCACCTGAAGCTTTGCTCATCCTTGGAACAGCTGCTTTGCTCAGCTAACCCTAACCCAAGGTGGTTCCTAATGGAACATGGAGAGCTCTGGATGGTTCATTCAGGGGAGAAGCAGCAATTACAGCCTTTCTTAGTGGGATAGACACCACCACTAAGGTGTCCTGCTCTCCAAGAGGACAAAACAGAAGCTGAATTAGGCCCAGAGGAGGGTCAGCAACAGGCATGTACAGAACCCTGTGTGAGAGGGGACACCACCACCCTGAGCTGGCAGGTGGAGCAGCTTCTCTTGGGCTCAGCCTGTTTGGAACCTGGTAGAAAAATGAAGAATTACCTCTGTTGGCAAGAGCACTGTGTGTTTCCCTGACACTTTGCTGTTCTGGTTGGAGAGCTGTTCTTTAGGCCTTTGATACAGAGTCCCTTCCTTTAAGATGAAAGGAGAAATATAAACAAAGAATCTGTTCTGATGCTGCTTTATTAGGTATCAGTAAAATGATTGCTTTACATGTCAAAGTGGGAGGAAATTTTCTTCCTGCTCAGGTGGAAGATGAGTCTTTATTTATGAAAGCACAGAATTTATTTCAGACAATATTTATAATACATTTGGTGGTTTCTGTTCACTGCAGGCAGCCAAAATGTTTAATTATGCTCGCTGGGAGAAAACCTGCAATATACTCTTTATCATCTTCTCTATCACATTCTTCATCACCAGGATCATCCTGTTCCCCTTCTGGTAAGCAATGTTTAATGTAGTCCCAGGCTTTTACTTCCTTCCCACTCCCCCTGAGAGGTTACTGGTGGTTGGGATGGGGAGAGGGAAGGAATGGATTAAAAGAGCAGAAGCAGAATTCTCATTATTGTTGGCTATTAAAGGATAGCAAGAAGAGTTGACAGAAACTGTCATTTTCTTCAAAAATTCTTCAGTAAAAACAGTCTTAGAGGAGCCTTGAAGATATGCTGACCTAAATAAAGGCTTTTATGTATTATTTAACTTGGTTCTGTAAATTGCAGTTAAATGCCATGAGCTCCTGTATTTTCAAGGGGATTGAGCTACTCAACTGGGAGAAATCATTTTCCCTTTCATCCCACCCCTCCTGCTGTAGCTGCACAGGCAGAGTATGTGACTAGTTGAGTTTTTGTAGAGGTTTCTTTCTGCCCCCCAGTCCTTGGGTGGTGCCTCAGCTCAGTCACCCACTCAGGAGCACTTGGAGAAGTTCAGGTGAACCAATTAATTTATGAAGTCAATGCAAATAAATCCCAAGGTGCTGAATACTTGGATGCCTCTGGAGTGCTGTGATTTAATCTGCTTTGCAGTATCCACGTGGTGCTCACTGTGCTGAGTGTGTTTAGTGTTCAAAGTGTTTAATGTGTTTCACATTCACAGCCCTAATTTGCCTTCAGGCCCCTCCCTGCACATGGACAGACCCTTAGAGACTCAAGCTGCTTAAATTAATAGTTCTGAACATTGATCAACACAAGGATTTAATTTCCTGTAGTATTTTCCTTCAGAAATGCTGATGTCTTTCACTTTATTGTTATTTTTTGATTAACTGTACGAGTGATCTCCAATCATTTTGCTTCACTGAGTTTCTTGTTCTTCTGTTCTTGAGCTTGGAAGCAAAACATGAGATTAAAGGGCCTCAGAAAGCCCCAAATAATATGGAAGTAGTGAAGTCTGAAGATGGACAAAACATACGTTAATTAACAAAAAGCCCTGTAGCAAAGCCTGTAGGATTTTCTCTGGAGTGTGGATTTCAGATTAGAGAGAATTTCCATTTAAAAGGGCCCAGGCAAGCTCGGAGTTGCACAGGATCTGGACCACACAGAGACGGAGATCTGAAAACCAGGGACTTTTCTTTAACCTCATTTAGAGCACTTTCATGCCAGACTCGAATGTCTCATCTTCTGAAGCCTATATTTCAACAGAGATGCATAATCTAGTTAAGACAGGGCTTGTTAATTAATCTGCCATCTTTGCAGAGCTTTTTACTATTAATCAGTTTGGAATGTGACATTAGAAATCAGTGTAAAGAGCAGGGACAAGAAACCTGCACCATGACAGTGACCTTTGTCTTCCAGGATTCTTCGTGCCACGCTGTATCAGCCTACCTACTATTCCACAACTCCTGTCATAGCCTACTTTTTATTCAATGGGATGCTCTTGGTCCTCCAAGGATTGCATTTATATTGGGGTTACTTAGTTTTCAAGATTCTGAAAAGGTTCGTTTTCCTAAAGGTAAGAAATTTTGCTTCTTCGAGGAGATGTGGGAAGGTTCAAACAGATGCCAATACTTCCAGTGGGGTAACTTGGAATTTATTGTTGTTTTCCTGAACTTTCCAGTCAGCATTTCTGACAGGGATCTACCAAGTAAAGAGATGCTCAAATGTGCTTTTACCTTTCATTGTCAGACCTGAAGCTGTAGGTCAGAGTATCAAAACCTCAACTAGAACTGTTTTCTGTCTGTATCTGATGTTTTGCACTGAGACTCAGTGAGAAATGAGCTCTCCCAAAATCTACAGCCCAAAGATGGTGCAGAACTCTTTGGGAATTCCTGTGTTCCAAGTGAAAGCAAAATTTTGTCTCTGGACTTGATAGGAACACATGAAAAAAGGAGAGGAGAGGTGAGTGATGAGATCTTTGACTACAAGTTTCTGCAGCAGTTAAAGTTCTTCAGGTTTGTCTAAATCTGAGATCCACTAAACTTGAGCACTGGTTTTGGATTAAGAAAACCATGTGAAGCTGCTCTGGAACTTCATGATGGCCCAGTGAAATGCTGTCCTGTTCAGCTGGGGCAGAGGAACAGTGTGAGTCTGGTGCTGCACAACCTACTCTTGCCTTGGAGAGAAAACTCATATGGGAAAAACCTCTACAGAAAACTGCCATTTAGGGCTTGTTTGAGTGCCTGAAGGAGGAACATTTCCCCAAGGTCTCATGGCATGAAGGGGCAGTGGGTGAAGTGTAGAGAAAACATTTAGCAAAAAGCATTAAGAGCAGAGCTTGGGAGAATGTCTTTAAGATTCGACATAAGCATTGACAGGTGTAGTTTTCTAGTTAAGATGAAATTGAAGTTAATGCTGTTGAAAAATGGTATTTCTTTTGAGGTTCAAGAAGCAAAAGTTACTTGAACTGACCATCCTTTTATCTGAAGCAGTTAATGCTACGAGGAGTCTGAAGGAAATAGAGATATTCCTTTCTCCCTCTATTTAATTGTTGCTTGACTGCTGAAAGAAACCATCCCATAATTATTGGATTCCATCAGATCTGATGCAAACAGAGAGCTTGGGTGTCACAGGGAGACCCAATGTCTGCCCTGGAAGGAAACTGCAGTTACCAACTCAGCAAACAGCTGTGCATAAGGGGCAGCTCTGTAAGAGAAATGGCCTGGGTTGTCCTGCTCCTAAAACAACCTTCTCTGTTCCCTTGGACACTGAAAAGCTTGTAAACTTTGCATGTCATTCACCTCTGTTTGACTAATTACAGAATTATTTCTAGCCTGACTTATGGAGTGTTAAACAGTTTGACTTCTTGTTTTCTCCTGTGATTTTGCCTGTGTCTCTGTGCTGTTCTTGCCCAACTCCTGGGGAACTGGAGAGACATCCCCTGCCTTCAGCTGAGGAAGAGGAGGCTTTGGCAGAGTTCTGCACCCACACTGGTTGAGGTTCTGGGCGCACAGTGCAGGAAGGTTGTCAGCTGCAGTGGCACAGGGGACACACAAGGCCACTCTGCCCTGCTCCTGTGCCTTTGGAAGGGGCAGAAATGTTTCATTGCCAGAGAAGAGCTCATGTTCGTCATTGCTAAAACACGGGAAAGCCCCGAGCCTGCAGCCCTGCCCCGGGTTCTGATTCCTTATGCAGCTCTCGGAGAAGGTTTCCTAAGAACCTTTGTTTCAGTGGCGGCAGCAGCAGCAGCCTGAGCCCTTTCAGTGTGATGACTTCAGCTGGCTGCATGTGCAGCCTGTTTTCCACAGCAGTGGCAAAGCTGGCTGTGAAAGCAGCCAGTGCCTCCAGAGCTGCAGAGGGAACCTTGACAGGAATGGGGTTGGCAAGGCAGTGTTTTTATACCAACATCTTTGTTACACACACACTCCACACCAACAGCTGCTGCTATTTTAGGGAAATACCAGGAGACCATCCTGGTGTCAGAAGGGCTTTGTCTCTCTGCCCAAGGCTCTGAAGTTTTCATTCAGAAAACAGGCAAGTTTTGATATTTTTCTTGAAGCAGCAGTTAGCTACTTCAGATGGAAAAATGAAGTCATGGTGTAACTGGGAATAGAGACTGATGTTGCTGTTTAACTGAAGGAAGCTCTGAGCATAGAAGGGTGTGAGGAGTATTCTCAGTGCCCTCTGTGCCACTGGGGGGTTTTGGGGTCACTGCAGCCCCCAGAGCTGGTTCCTCTCAGGAGGAGATGGCTCTTCACTGAGACTGGCTGGTCAGAAGCTCTTCATCTCAGATGTCACCTCCCCCCTGCACTGGTGAAGGGGACAGTTTTCTCCTCAGTCCCTTGGGATAACTCAGCTCAGCTGACCCACTTACTTCAGCAAAAAACAACTTGGACTAAAAGTCCTGCATTTTGCCTCCTCCCAAATACTGCAGCCAGAGCTGAATGAAAATGAGGGGAAAGGGAAGAAGGGAGGACAGGCCTTTGCTCTGCCCATCTGTGCCCTGGTTTCTCAGCCCTGGGGGGCTTTGGCACAGGGCAGCACTGGCGGTCTCCAGGATCCCAGCACTGGGGCCACCTTTCCCTTGGCCCAGCCCTCCAGGAGTGCCCTCACAAGGGGATATTCTGCACCCAGAAGCTGAGCTCTTCTCAGCCACTTCACATTAAGAAAAAGCTTTTTATTTACTGTGATGGTAAGTTTGGGGGTACAAGAAAAAGAAGGTTTTCAAATCAATTATCCTTACTTCTGGAAAACAGAAATATTCCCTAAATGTCCTTCCTCATCTGACATTTGTGACCCTGGGCATGAGTAAGGCATGAAAGAAGAGCCCTTCAGAGTCAGACCTGTAGCCATGTAGCAATTGTGCTGTGAGAGGAGGGAGGACATTCTTCAGACTCATTTCCTCTCAGGTTAGCTCAGGCAATTGCAATGTTTGCTGCTGGTGCCATCTTGGTGTCCAAGGCCTTGTGTTGCTAAGGAAACTCCGTGTGTTTCTGGAATTATTGTTCAATTACATGGGGAAATGACCCCCTCGTATCAAGTTTCAAGCACCACTGAAACATGTCTAGTCATCATGTCTGCACATATGAGAATATTTTAGGAAAATTGGAAAAACAGACAGGGAAGTATGAACATGTGCACTGATTTAAAACATCTCGCCAGGAAAAGCCCGTGGAGAGCTAACATTTTATTTCCAAGGTCAGGAAAAGGGGGTGAATGACAGCAGCTTATAGCCACATTATTATGGCAAATTAAGATGTAAAATATATGTTAAACCCATTACACACTCAGTTAAGGTTTTGAGACTTTGGTGCTTTAAACCTTGAAAAATGTGTGTAAGTTGTAGGAAATGGGAGTGATGCCCCCATGACTGGGATACTTCAGGGCTGGTGCCAAGTCCATCAAAGGAGGGCACTGGCAGGTTTCTGAGTGACTGTGATGGGACCAGGAGGAGGTTTTCTTTCTCCTGTAGTTGTTTTGTCACTTCAGGTAAGGCACTGAGCTGCTCACTGATGCTGTTATTGAGGAGGCAGCAGCAGCAGGTTGGGTGGATTCACTGGGGTTCCTTCCTCTTCCTGAAGCAGCAAAGGCCCTGCAGTGCTGCAGAGCAGCGTTTTGTACCTGTCACTCTTTGAAACCCTCCAACATTGGCATTTTGTACTTGGTGAGCAGCATTTTAAAGACTTTGGTTGGGTGTATCCTTGTCCGTGGCTTGTTCATCCCTTATTTGGTCCAAATTGCCAAGGAAACAGTGAGAGTTTGTGTTCATGGAATGACTAACAACAGAGCAGGGGAAGCTGAAAATGATAAGAAAATACTATTTTGGGGTTGAAATGAGAGCTGGGAGGTGCCTGTTGATACTTCTGTTGTTTCCAGACATCATTCTACTGCAGCATTTTTTGGTTTTCCGCTTGCTTTTTTTTTTGGATCTGTATCCTTTAGGATCAGCCCATGGATCCACAGTGGTTAAACCTCCTGGGTTGCCTTTATAACCAAGAGCCACTTGTCAGCCTCCCTTCCCCTGTGAGTGCTGTGGCTGTGAACACTCCCCTGTCCTTCACCTGCACTGACCCCCTCACTGCACTGGGCAGTAACTTGGGATATTTAATCCTAAACAGAAAGAAATCCTAGTTTTAAAACTACAGTGATGAAGAAAGCTCTGTAACTTGGAACAGCCTTTAAAGGGATTACATTTTTAATCTCTTTTGTGGCAAATAGAATTGCCCCCTGATGGTGGTATGGGCTGTGGGGTGAGCTCAGACACACCATGGCTGAGCTGGGCCTGACTTCCCCAGCTGAGAAACTCAGATTTTTACCTTGAGCTGGGAAGGGTCTTCACCAACCACACTGTGTGTCCAGAGACTGTGGAGTTACTGGGATGGGAAAATGAAGCATGGAATGAAATGCATGTTCAGTTTTCCCAGGCACAGCAGTTTATTGGACTCCTAAAGTCAGACCTTCAGCAGATTTCTTTTTGCTTCTTTCAGAAGCAATAAAAAAAAAAATCTATTTTCAGGACATTTATAATGAGAAAATGAAATTTCATGAGAATTAGCACATTCAATGGGAAGTCATTCAGCTGGGAAAATGCCATATTACAGGAGTTAAACAGAGGACAGGGTTTATTTCCTAACCTGGAGGCACCTCAGTTTTGTTTCCTTTTGTTAGGCCTGTGCTGTGCTATTGGGGTGCTGGTAAAACAGACCAAGGGGTGCCCTTGCCTTAATTCCAAGTGGTTGTTTTAAAAGCAGTACCATATTTTAGAGGATAATGATAATCCAGTTAGTTACAATTTCCTGACAGTGCAACTGGGAAGTTGTGGAGTAACTTTCAGTGGAGATTTTGTGGTTCCCTTCTGGACTGGGAAGGGCAGTGCCAGGAGTGCTTTGGAGGGGAGTTCCCTGAGTGAAGGATTAGCACAAACACCAAACAGGTTGAGCTACATTAGTAGGGGTTGCCTTTTCCCCATTTTAAAGGAAAATGGGTTGTGTAGAAGTTGGATTTGTTGGTTCTAAACAGATAAATATTTCTAGCAGATTTTCTCACCAGGATATCTTATTGGGGAACCAAACAGGACAAATGAAAGCTTTCCCTCTTGGACATGAAACCCAGTCCATCTGGGAGCCTTCCCAGTTGGTTCCAGTTACTGCCCTTGGGACATGAGCCTTTCCCAAGCCTGGGGATGGAGCTGGCCAGGCAGGTCAGCAGATGGAGCCTCGTGCCCCAGGAAAGGGAGATTCCTTCCTGGTAGGACTTCCTTTCCTCTGCATGTTCCCCATCCTGCTCCAGAAATGTGGGTACCCAAGGCCTGGCTGCGTGTCTGCCTTTCTGCAGCTGAGTTCATCCCAGGGAGGAGGCTGAGTGAGAGGCAGGAGGGGGCACAGAGCAGGGCCAGGTGTTCTGGCTGGTGTTTGCAGGGACAGGCAAAGAGGAGATTTGCTGCTGAGCCCTTCCTGCCCTGCCAGGCTGTCCCCAGCCATGGATACTGGATCCTGTCACAGGGTGCAGCCCAGCAGAGTCTGGGAAAGAGGGAAAGCCACCAGTTCTTCTCTCCCTCTTCTGGCCTTCAGCTGGTTTGCCTGGAAGTGGGAGTTAGAAGGCAGATTTCTATGTAAATCTTTCCTTTTACTCCAGATTCAGAAGGGTCAGCAGCTGAGCCACGACTTCCAGGGAGGTGTGTTATACATGCCTAGTGCAAGGTGTGTGATACCACACAGTAAAATACACCTGGCAGGCTGCAAAACAACAACAATGTTCTTTGCTGGATTTTTGACTTTTTAAATAATTTTTTTTATAAACTCTGTTGAGAATGCCCATAATTCCACAACACCTTTTACTTGAATATTATATAAAAATCAGGTGTAGCTTAGAAAACTGAGGCTAAGGGCTGTTATGACCATTGTGGAGGAGTGACCTTGGGAGAAACGGAAGAAAACAATTAGTGAGCGTTTGATTGGAATGGGTGGGTGGTGAGGGTGTGCTGGGGTGGGGGCATGGGGCAAAGTGCCTTCCCCAGCCCTGCTGTGCACACACAGGATGGGCAGGAGCAGCCTCTGCCCAGAGTGCAGCAGCTGGGGGTGCTCCTGTGCCCCTCTCCACATGTTCTCTGGCACAAGGCAACTCCTCTACTTTTAGTAAATCCCTGCTCTAAATGACTCTTTTGATGTGAAAGTTCCTAATTCAGAGGAAAGACAAATGTTGGTTACATTTTTGCTTTAAAATTAATTGCTTTCCCTTGCTGTTCACGGACAGATCTTCTGGCTTCCCATGTGTGTGAGGCTGAGTTACGACACTGAATCTACCACACCATGTTAACTGCTCATGTCTTCTAATTTTCTAGCAGGATCTTTATGAAATGTTCCATTTCTTGCTACTTTTATATATGCACCTTCATAAAAACTATATATGTGCAATAATGTGCATATGTATTTATTTTTTCAATTGCCAAAAATCAATTCACAGAGCAAACCCTAAGCCTTTACAGATCTTTTGGTGCTTTCTTTTACTATTTTTAATATTTGCTGCAGGGGTTTGAATTGTGGCTTTGTTATGAGGTGAATAATTCTTATACTTTCAGAGGGAGTCACTGAACTCCAATCTGCTGAATTGATTTTAAAGAATAGATTGAAATAAAAGTATTTAATGATAGGTTAATATCAATTCAGAAAGAAGTTGTTCTGTCTTGCATTTAAAGAAAATATATTTCCCTAGGAGGACACAGGAGTGCTCCATAATCCTCAGTACATGGCAGGAAGGGAGGAAATCCCTGAAAGGAGCATTCTGTGCTCTGTAACCCAGTTCTGGGGACTCTGGAGCGGGCACAGGGCACTGCAGGCTCAGCCCAGCAGGAACCAAACCAGGCAGCCTGGGCAGTGTCTGCAGGACCAGGCAGGGGTTGCTGGGAAGCAGCTGAGGGTGGGATTTGTCTTGTGTAACTTGGGCTGTGTCCACCTCAAATTCCAGGCTCCCTCTGTAATCACTTGAGGAATTGTGGTGTCCCCAGTGAGAATTCTGTGTCATTTGGCTCATTAATGAAACTTCATGAAACTTTATGGAACTTTGTTCATTGGGTACTACTTGAAGTGTTCTGTATCCAGCCTGGATATCAGGGTGTTTAGAAAGACTGTATTTAAATTATTTTAGGTATTGTGATATGAATATATATATATATAAAGTCATTACTTGGTAGGTATGTGGCTGAAAATGAGATTGATAAAATGTTTGAGCATGAACACAAAGTTCAGACACATCCCAACAGGAATGGAATGGTTCCTAAGGAGGGCAGTAGGGAAATGGCCCCCTTGGACACAAGTGCTGTGGCCTTTGTGCTTCCACCTTAGTCTGACAGTGCCCTAAGGCTTCTGTAGGAATGC
>JAOXXN010000150.1:5001074-5011353 GCA_026770055.1 Myrmophylax atrothorax
TGCAGCCAAAACAGCCTTTCTAAGGAGGGAAATGGTGTTCTGATAACAGTTCATGGCCCTGAACCCCTTGGCTTAACACGAGCCCTGGCCCAGGGTAAAAAAAAGTTCACTGTAGAGAACAGCAGCAAATGCCTGTTAGACTGTGCTTTGTTTCTTTGCCAGCTGTGGATTTAAAACTGGAATAATTCAGAAAGCAGTGGGACATAATGACTCACTCGGTACCTCCTGGGCTTCGGACACTCGTAAAGCGCCGTGCGAGGCTCGGGCAGTGAGTGCAGGAACTCAGCACACCCTGAGAGCACAGAGAGAGAGCCTGAGAGCACAGGGAGCCTGAGAGCACAGGGAGAGAGGGAGCCTGAGAGCACAGAGAGCCTGAGAGCACAGGGAGGGAGAGAGCCTGAGAGCGCAGGGAGCCTGACCAGCTGTAAACAACAATTCAGCTCTTCACAATAGCCAGGCCACGAGAGCTCCAGCTCCAGGTGTGCTGTGCTGAGTGACAACCACAGGGAGGTTTTCTTGAAGTTAAATTTATTCCTTCTGTCAAAATCAGGGACGTGTTCTGGTGTAACATCTAGTTTTGTAAGACTGTTCTTTTGAATAATGGTGGAATTGGTGTAACTTTGTTTTTCACATGTGTTCTTTGAGTTCCCTCTGCAAACCACCAGTGGACAGCCTGGGGAATGGGTGTTACACAGAGAGAGAGCTTAACAAGAGGAGTTCTTTCCACGAGATGTCCACTACAATTAATGTAGCAAGTCTGCATCTTCATTTAGAAACTGCAGAAAGCACAGTCCAACTGTGCATCTTCCGTGAAAGATGAACATTATTTATGTTGCCTCGTGTGTATAAGCTGAAAAGGGAAATATATTTTCCAATAAAATCTTCCAGGCTGGAAATACAGAACAGTTTGCTTGAATCCAAATGTATATTGCTTATTCTCCACAGGACAGTAAAGACTTATTAAGTCATATGTCAGCTGAGTTGAATTACTGATGTTGAATTCAACATGTTGAACTCAGAGATTCATCAACTTTATAGAATTATTTGTTAGAAAAGTATCCCCTTGTATCTCTTTGGACTGACTTTTTATGATCTCTCTTGTTTATTATCTCCTTTCTTTGAGGCAGTGGTTGCTGACCTGACTAAGAGCTTTCATCTTTGTACTTTGAGCTGTTTCCATATGTGCAGGTGCTGTGGAATTTATTGTCTTTACATTGAAAAATCAACATCTAGTCAATGTGTTTGTAGATGTTTAAGTGAAAATATTCTTAAGGTAGAATTAGGGTACAAGGTTTAGGACATGCTGATTTCAGTAGAACATATGTTTAAGAGTCAGGAAATTACAACTGAAGGTTAAAGTATCTGTAAAGTATCAGAGTCAGTTCTCTCTTGGTTCAGATGGAGATTTGACCAATATTTTTCTGCTTACAAGAGGCTGGGAGGTGGCCTGTGAGGTTTGCTCATCCCATAACTGCAAGAAGTCTTTTTTCTTTGCTGAAGTCCCTTGGAAGGTCCTTTACTGGTCATGTCACACTAATGACTTCAGTGATAGATGTTGTACCAGCAGTGAAGTGCAAGCAGCCCAAACTACCTTAACCAACACGGTTCATTTCACTGAAAGGGGCAGACTGAGCAGCAGGTGGAAGGGTTAAACGAAAGGAAAAAAGATTATAAAAGTTTGCGGCTTTGGCTTCACTACAAATGGCTCTCTTGCAGACTTTATAGCATTAGTGTTGCTTCCCATAAACCCTGAAACCATTCATCCATTTAGAGAGATTAAATTGGGTAGTCATCCAGAACAGAAAATGTACACATCCATTTTGTCTGTTACCCTAAACCAGCTCAAGTATAATAAATGCCCTTGGTGCCATTAAAGCAAAGCACTGAGTATTAATGATGGCTCAGCTGGGCATTCCCAGCTTGCCAGCTCTGGTGCTCCTGGTGGGACATCCATCTGCTGCTCCCAGGGACAGAGCACAGCCCTGGGGCTGGAGGACACCACTGGAATGTGTGCTGTGAGGGACTCAGGGAACATCTTGGTACTAAAGCAGGGAAAATCCCAGAAATGTTACGGTTTTTGTTATTCTTCAAAGGTCACCATTAAGACACACAAACTTCACTTAGGATATCTTAATATTGTAATGGCCTATTGAGCAGTTTGCAAAGGCAGGTTTGTTTGGATTTCCAATTATGGATGAAGCTGTTGCTGTTTATAGTTCTGCCACTTAAACAAGCCAGACAAATGGCCAGGCTCTCCTAAAGCAGGAATTTTAGAGGCACTTGGTCAGGAAGCAAGTTTATTATTAAAAATATAGTGAAATTTAGATTAAATTTTGCAGCAGGATTTCAGAAGTAACACTCTTTCCCAGAGTGAAGAAAATCTGCAGTGATTGCTTCAGAATACAAGGAAATTTAATTCCTGCTGCTTTGAAATCTGTAAGACATTCCTTCAAATGCAGAGATTTCCAGTGGGCTGGAAAAAAACATTACATGTTTTTTAATTACTACATATAGTGCCTTTAATCAGAGCATCCAGCTTGACACCATTAAAACTGGGAAGCAAACTCTATGTGAGTTTCCAGCTCCATGGTGGAAATGCCAGCTCATTCCTATAGGAATCAGGAATCAATATCCCAGATTGGCCATCATTCAAAGCCAAGCAGATTGCCAGCTGTTCTCAAGCACATGCTTGAGCAGCAGCAACTTCTGTGGAGCACAAGGAGGGGCTCCAGATGAAATATGCACTCACAAACTTGCCTGGTTCTCTTCCCAGTGAGCCCCAAAGTGCTGCTCCCTGTCCCACTTTGCAGCCTCAGGGAGATGAGGGCACTTCAGGGACTCCAGCAGATTCAGCAGCAGACATTCTACTTAAAATCAGTTAGATTATTTTTTTTCTGAAACATTTCTGGTGGCAAAAAAAGCAACAATCCTCCCCAAATCCCCCCAGCATTTGTCTTTTACTGCAAATACAAATGGCAGAACTGGCAGGAGGGAAGGAGGTGATCTGAAAGAGCCAGAACCTCATAAATTGTTTGTGTGGGAAAGGCTGTCTTGCCTTTTCTCTAACTGATGGTGTGCCAAGTTTATTTTACAGTATTTACAGTAAGATTTGTTTGTTTTGATACCCTTTGTATGTTGTTAGGGAAAAGGCAAAAGAAAATCTCCAGGAAGTTTATAGTTTGTGATGAGACAGAGCTCAGGCTTTAATTTGCTTTCTAGCCCTGTACCTTTCACTGGGAGTGTAATATAGAAGGGGATATGGGATTGCAATTGGATGAGTTATTACTGAGCTGTTACTTATTTTCTCTGTATGAGTTTGGTGCTTAAGAAAGGCCTCAGACCAGCATGCTGAGGAAGTGGAATTGTTAGTTCATTCTGAGAGCAGATGCAGGATGGGCAGGAACAGCCCTGGTTGCTCCTTCCTGCGTCACAGCCCAGCCCTGGCACGTCACTGCAGCTGCAGGAGGACGTGCTGCCCCTGCCTGTGCTGCCCCTGCCTGTGCTGCCCAGGGCCAGGCAGGTGACAGGAGACCCAACCTGCCCCTGCTGGGGGTCCCAGTGTGGCTGTGCAGGCAGTGGCTTGGCTGGGCAAGGAGTGCCATCCCTGCAGCTCCAGCCCGGGACCAGCGCGCTCTGCCAGGAGGAGAAGCCTCAGCTCTCCCTCAGGCCAAAAGACATCAAAGGTGGGGCCTGTTCTCAGGCACCATTTAGGAAGCAGGAAGTGTTCTCTTGATGTACAACACCTTTAAGCAGAGCATCCTGCCCTGAGCCCTGTCATCCATTGGCATGGGAGGGCTTATTGCACTGAGAGGGAAATAGAGGTGTTTGGGTTTGATGAAGGTAGGTCCTTTGGTTTATGGCAGGAGGAAAGAAAGAGGAGACCAGTGGTTTCTTTTCTGTGCCATGACAAACAGAGGTCTCGCCCCTCGCTGACCTTTGCTGTGGAACACTGGGGAGACACAAGGACTGTTCTCTGTGTAGGGGAAACATTTGGTTTCCATGTTGGACTGTCTGGGATGAAGCCTGATTGCCAAATGTTAGGAGCTTTTCCTCTGGAGCTGGGGAGTGGTTTTGCTGAGGGCAGACTCTCACTGACCCCTTCCGTGCCCATTCTCCTCCCTGGCAGTTCCCTGAGCAGTTTGGCATTCCAGAGGTGCACAAACAGCTGTACAGACATGGCCTCCCCTGTGCCAGCCAGAGGTGATGTGCTGTGCACACCACCGAGCAGCAGGGAGGGTTTCAGGGTCTGCAAGTGTCTTTGAGCAAAGCTGATGCCAGAAGATGCTGGCACAGCTCAGCACTGTTTAGTTTACACCTGTCAGAAGCAGGCAGCCTCTCAGCTCCTGTGGTGGGCTGAGTGTATTCATCATATTTAGCTTTTAAACAATATTCTTTTCATCTTCCCTGCATTTCACAGTGGCTAATTAATCTCACAGCACCCAGGGATTCATAGTAACACTCTACAGGGAAGAGCAGAAAGGAGTAAAAAGAGTTCAAGTTCCTGGGCGAAGGTCACGGAAGCAGTTTTGTCTGAGGAACATTTTAGGTTCTGCAAGATTGAAGTGTTGGTAACTGGCCTTTCCTTGGATGTCAGCCCCCATTTAGGGGGAGAGGGTGTTCCTGGGGCGCAGTTTGGACATTCTCTGTGTATTTAGAGCTCCCCTTTCCCCCTTCACTTGTTCCCTTTAGCACATACTATTTCTGAGGCAGATGGTGAACAGAGTTCTGCCTTCAGAGGATGATGGTGGATTTCTAAGAGGAGAGAATGTCTCATGTTCTACAATTTTCATGCACCAGCTTTTCCTTTTGCAATTACAAATGGGAGCGGGTGCCTGAGTAGTTAAATTAATTGATTATTTTTTCAAAGCCATTGCAAATATCAATTTAATAATAAAAGGCTTCTCTGGCACCTGGAGGCCTTTTTGAAGAATCTGCACTGATGACAGAACACTGCAAAACCAGAATATGCTCACAGTGCTTTCTTCTCCCCAGGACTTGAAAGATGATCGGAGTGATGAAGAGGAGGAAGATTCTGTTACAGATACTGAGGAGGAGTTCACAAAGAATGGCAGCAAGAACAGCAGTGGGTCGAGCAAACATCTCCTCAGTGGCAGTCACCACTAGCCCTGTCCTGCCTCACCTCCTGCAGCCATTGCTGCTCTGCTTTGAGCCCAACCTACAGGATAGAATTTAAGTCAAAAGGCTTGTGAGAGACTGTGATTGATTTATTGTTGGCTACTGGACCTGGAAAAAAGCCCAGTTTGGAGGGGAGGGAGAAATTGCATAAAATGACAAAATGTGTTAATGACCCACTTTTGGAATCATCAGGGAGCGTGTGGGAAGATGTTTGGACACTGAGTGACAGTGCTCCACAAGGGCAGAGCTCAGGAGAGTCAGACGAGTCAGTGTCCCATTGATTCCAGCATTGGTTTCAACCTGATACATTCCATCAAACAGTTTAAATGGCAGGTGTTTTGGGGTAGGTAACAGTGTGAACTCCATTAAGGACCACAGTTACTCAGTGTGGGAGAAATCTGACAGTGCTGTGCAGTGACTGGCATGTCAGTCTTTCCTCTTCAGCTGAAACCCTCATCAAAATGGATATTTTTTTGAGTTAGATTTCATTTGCTGAAGGCCAGAGGAAGCAAACGTGGAGGAACTCAAATTACTTCCCTGTGAAGGGATGGCTTCAGTGGAGAAAGTCCCACCTTTCTGTGATATGTGCTGTATGACAGACAGCTAAAATATTGTGTTCTAAGATTTACCTGTCAAAGAAGTCACTGTTAAAACAGCAAAACTCAGCCCTGATTCTCTGTTGAGCTCCAGGTTTCCAAAATGTCTTTCAGTCATTTTGGCCCAGTGTTAGAACAGAAGGTGCAGTGGGGAGAGTGAATGGAAATTGGGTCTTTTCACAGGTTCTTGTGCACTGGGGACTGGCATGGAATGTCACCCTGTCTGTGCTGAGGGTTCATTTGGTACCAGGACCTGTATTTCCATCTCTGCTCCTTTATAAAACCGGGAATCACGTGAGTTAGAGCCAAACCCTGATGTGAATATGTGGCTTTGGCCACACACTGTTGTTTGTGCTGTAAGCAGTGGTGAAACAGTAGGTGTTTAATCAGTTTCTCTCACCCAAAGTGCCTCTGTCCTAAATTTGCCCCTCTGTTCTAACACCAGTGTGGAATGAGCAGCATTTTCAGTGCAGGGCTGTCCAGGGGGAGCTGGGCCTTGTAAACAGGGTGGTGCCACTCTCACTTCCAGCTGCATGAGCTCACAAGGCCATAAATGACTTGTGTCATAAGTGTTGGAGGCAAGGGAAGCTCTGCCTGTGGTTCTGCAGTAGCTGAGATCACTGGGGAGCTCAGCCCAGTAGCCTGATGGGGCCAGGGGGGCAGTGCTGGCTCTGGGGGGGCTCTGCTGCCCTTGGTGACCTACAGGAAGTGTGACAGGACTGGCTTGTTTTCCCAGCATTTCCTTGGCAAGTAGGATGTAATTCAGTGAGGGAAGCATTTGAAAGAAGGGGAAATGTTTGGGATCTCAGATATGGAGAGGGAAGTGTTTTCTGTGCAGGTACAAGAAGCTGTAGAAGAGCTTTGTTACAGAGATCTCATTCTTTACAGTGTTTAATTTTTTACTTGTATTTTGGACCATGGAATCCCCCAAATGTGTGTGTTTTACTACAAAGGGAATTACACTGAGGAGGGAGCATGGCCTGCAGTTCTGAGGAGGAGGGGAGATGTGTGGTGGTGGAATGGGACCACCTAAAGCAACTGCTGAGTTTGGCAGGGCACAGTTGCCTGTCAGGGCTGTTTATTGCCCACATGAAAAGCACTGGCCTTTCCTACGAAACGTGGGAATCCAACGTCTTGAAGGCTTAACACCCCCTTGGAGCAACCATGGAGCTTTCTTTGAGATATGAAGGGGTTTGGGGAGGTGGCCAGGGTATGATCATGGAATTTTGGTGCCAGAAGCTTTCCTCCTATGACTGGGAAAGGAATTCAGGAAAGGAAACACAAAGAATGACGTTGGTCACAGGAATGAGCCTCTGAACAACTACTGATTTTAAACTGGAATTTATAGTCTCCTTAAGGCCAAACCTTGCCCTTTCTACTCGGGACAAGTCTCCCACTGAAGCCAATTAACTCTATTGGAGTCTTGCCTAGGAAAAATTTTGGATTGCAGCTTTATCCAACCTAATTGCCAGAACTGTTGTTCTAAGTCCATGTGAAACTGGGGTCTTCAAGGAAGAGCAAAAGGTAGATAAATACACTCAAATGTAAAACACTGAGGCAAATTTGGGGTGAGTACAGAAGAATATGGAAGAAAATAACATCCTGAAGGTGCAGATGAGTCTGGGCACAGCAAAGAACCCAACTAACTGTTGCAGTGAGGGGGTGGAAGGCAGGCCATGGAGGGCCCTGCCCAGGGGTCACTGGCATGGCCAACCACAGGGATTAGACCTAAAAATTGTGAATGTAAAGCACTGAGTCCTGGGAATAAATACCCACAGCACAGAAAGAAGGGGGAATGGATTGTCACAGAGGACTGGACACAATTCCCCTGAACAGCAGATTGCTGAAATTATGTGAGTTTCATTTCCCACTTTTTACTGATAGAAACCCAGAAACAAGAAGCTGAGCTCGTGGGGACTCAATTCCTGCCAAAGAAATGAATGTCACGGTACTTCAAGATTTTCAGTCTATTCAATGCAATGCAATAAAAATTCAGCCTTAACATATTTGTAATCTTGGTGAGAAGAGTCTCCCAGTGCAGGTGCAGAAAAGCCAGAGGTGTGTGTGGGAGCACAGGCAGCCTCTGACATGTGACTGTCATCATTTCTCAGTGTGTGTCCTGGTTCAGCGGGTTGGCACGGTGCCTCTGGCTTTGCTGTGTCAGTCTGACCATGCCAAAGTATTTCTGATAGTTACAGACTGAAAATCCAATCTTGGTCCATCAGACTCAGGGGAAACTCTTCTGCTCCATTTAACTTCTCTGTCTTTAGTTCAGGTATTCCTGTCCATGTGCACTTTGCTGCCTCTGTACTTATTTCCTACTTGGATGTACCATCCTGCTCTGGATTTGATTTACAGATCTCCTTTGCTCCACAGAACTCATTTTGTCTATTCATATTATTTGGTAAAATTACTTTTTTTGTTCCTAACACCACTGACTTTGCCTGGTCAGGTGTGATACACACTACAAATAGTTTTTAAAAACAGGTAAGGATTTCCTTGTTTTCCCTCCCTTGCATCCTCCTCTTCACTTTCCATTCCCTCATAGCTTTCCAAGGAGTGCCTATTCTGGAATTAATTCCTTACTCTTCCAGGTTTTTCCCTTGCCTGGAAAAGGCTGGATGACCCACAATCTTGTAAGAGGTAACAGCAATGGCTGTAAATGAACTTGTGTTTTCCTAGACAATTAATGAACAGAGAGGAAGGAAAATTAATGGGGGCCTCATCCATCATTTGTATTATTCAAGATTAATGTTTTGGTTAAAGTACTTGGAAGTGGTCCTGTGTACCCAAGGAACATCTCCTTCTGGAATGTCACACGTGGTTCTCTCTCTGCTCAGCTGGTTTTTTGGGGCATGTTAGGGCTGCTTATGCAGTTGTGTGTCTTTGGGCTGAGGTGCCACTGCCCAGCAGGTTGAGATGGGACTATCAGGGGCTCATCAGAAGACTTGAGTCAGCTCAGACATGGATCTTCAGCTGGCAGAAGCTGGAAAGCTCTATGGGAAATGAGCTGTGCAATTTTTAACAGCTGAAAAGCTCTTCCATATTTCTTCTTTCCATTTTTGCCTCCCTGGTTGGGAGGATCACAAAGGTTCTGACTTGCCATCCCTTCCCATGGGCAAACAAACATAAGGGAAGGTGTTTCAGCCCAAATAATGAACTGTAGCAGAATACTTTGGTTTTATGAGCTGAATTCATTTTTTGAGCTTATGAGTAAGAATAAAGTAGATGGGAAAAAATCGAGCAGGGCTGTGTGAGTTTTGGCTACAAACAACTTGCAAACTGTGAAGAATAAAAAAAAAGTTGCTGATTTAGGAAGAAAAACAGCATCTCCACAGGCAGTTCCCCCAGCTGTGGGTTTGAAGAGCAGCACATCCCCAGCGGGCAGGGATGGCAGTGCATGCCGAGCACACGGAGGGAGGACACAGAGCCTGCAGTACCCGCAGCACGTGAGCCCAGAATGGACCTGGGAGCTGATTCCTTCAGGCACATCCAAACCCACTGGAAATGCCTCCCCACTTCCCCATCCATTTGATGAGATCCTTCAGCTCTGTCTGTGTCTCTGTGCAGTCTGAGCTTTGGCTGCCCAACGTGTTCACCTTGAGGAGGATAAACACCTCTGGCCTGTTGAAGGTCACACAGGACATCTGTATTCCCACTGAGAATGTGATTTCTGCTTAGAAAATGCATGGAATGTACCTGATGGCCATCAGGACCAGCAAGGTGGCCCTGTGAGGGGCCAGCATGGCAGGGAAGAGGTGAAGCCCTACCATCAACCCCTTGTCCAAGACTGGGACTCCCAATGCAGGAAAGGGAGGTGATCAAAGCAGTGTGAACCTCGCCCAGGCTGGCTACAGAGAGCTTCAAGTGGGGCTCTGAGAGTTTATTTGACTGAAGGAACCCTCTGTGGGACTACCTGAAGTTTGTACCTCAACAAAAGACAAGGCTGAAAGCACAGTCTGAGCTACAACAGCGGACTCTGCAAACACCAAGTCATAACAACCCATGTAGGATAATGTTGTTGATGTTCCAATAGTCGGAAGATTTATGAAAATAGCTTCTATTTACTCAGCTGTAGAGAGCCCTGTTCTTCTGAGTTTTGTTACCCCATAAAGCATTCAGAGGAGACCCCATAATCATTTCAAAGTCAGAAACATTAAGTGGAATAACAAGTATAAACCCTCTCCACAGTGACTTTGAAGTGCAAGAGGCCTGGCCTTGGAGCCATGGAACACCACTCTGCTTTGGGCCAGGCGGGAACAAACAGCTCCCAGGCAGTTGATTCAGGTGGTGAAAAGTCCATATTTTTCCTACCACAAAAGAAGTTGGTCTAAAAGAAGTTAAAATTTAGCAGTGAAATAGGTGATTAAATTCCCACTGAAATTCACAGGAGCTTTTCTCATGATGCTGATGAGAATTGGATCCAAACCTCCTGTGACCAGATCCAGGGATAAGGACAGCACAGCAGGAGCAGGGCACAGCCCCAGTGCTTCCCCTTCCTATAGCCCAGGGCAGAACCCTCTGTGGAAAACGAGTCCTTCTGGCTG
>JAOXXN010000150.1:5021851-5052038 GCA_026770055.1 Myrmophylax atrothorax
ACAGTGATGAGGTCACCTCTGAGCCTCCTCTTCTCCAGACTAAACAACCCCAGCTCCCTCAGCCTCTCCCCACAGCAATTATCTCTTATTGAGATTTTCCAGCTCTTCAGTTCCCCGCTTTTTGACAACAAACCAACCCCCAAAATAAAAGCAGCTTGTTACAACCTTGTAGCCCAGAACAGCATCTGGTTAAGATAAACTCTCATATTTTTATGGGACAAATTTCAGTGAGGAGTAAAACATGATTTCTGGCTGCTTAGGGCAACACAGAAGCACCCTGGTGTGTTGGATCAGTGGTCCATCCAGCCCCAAAATCTCCATCTGACAGTGGCAACCAGATGTGCTGTTTAGGGATAACTTGTGCATCCAGAAGTTCAATAATTGCAGGACATCCCTGCATGGTACTACACCCCTGACTATTCAATTATGAATGATTAAATATATCTGTCAATGGATCTGCTTGCCTGGAAATCTTTATAACCACATTTTTGAACTTGCTGATACTGGTTTCCTCCACAAACTCCTATGGCAACAAATGTCAGTAGTTCAGCACCCAGTATGTGAAGTAACAGCTTCTTTTACCTCTTTCAAACCTTCCACTTTAATCAACTGCATCCTGCATTTTGAAGACCCGCTGCCTCCATGCCTTTTTCTTTCCTCTGTAAAATCTCCATCACATCCTCTTTCAACTGTGAGGTCCTCTCTTTCCAGCCTCTTGCAAGGCTCCTTAGTTTTGTTGCCTTTTTCTGTATTTTTTACTTCTGCTTCATATTCCTTTAACATAGAGACCTGAACTGCACACAGGAATGAGGACAGCAGGATTTTGCATAGTTGCAATATGATGTCTTCTGTCATCTTAATGACTTTCCTGATATATTTAGCATTTTGTTAGCTTTGTGGCTGTCACTCACACTACATAAAGCACAACAAGCAGACACTGGTTAAAGATAACTTTCTTGACAGTTATACAAAAACACGAGTGTGGTTCAATTTTATCACACTTCACAAATATCTAATTATCCCACCACTCGCTACAAATTATTTCTTGAACTCCTAGCACTGAACTACTCTGTTTTGCACAGCACTAGATAATGCTCATTATGTCCCATAAAAAGCAGTATTTCTGCTTCACTTCACTCTTACTACAGAAAAAAACCTCCCACTGAAATAGAACAGGTATCTTTGAATGTATCAAAGCTGTAATGCGAGGTATGAGAACACAAACACCAGAAGATCAAAAGGAGAACCAGGACTGCAAAAGAAAAGAAATGCTAAGAATAGGTACTGTTTTACAAGCCAATCCATCCTGAAGACACAAGGCAATAATATGATGAGAAAAAGAAGGCAAAAGGTCCCAAGACTTAACAGAGTATAGAAATTGTGTGATCCAACACACAGAATCTTTGTTTCCTTCCCAATATTGTCCATCCTCCCTATCTGAAGAGAGGAGATAGAGAAAGAGTCATGTTTGGAGGTCTGCAGAAAGAAAAGACGAGTAACAGACGTGCCAAAAAGGAGCATCAAAAGTGTAAGTCCACACTAAACCAGGAAAGATCTAAGAAAAACAATACATCATGACTCTTTAAAATTGACCATATGACTAGTCACTAATTGCAATAGGTTGACTAGTCTGAATAAAAAAGACATCAAAAAGCAAAGTTTAACCTAAAAAGTACTCCATAATTACAAACAAAAGACAATTCTTAGCTGCTGCTTCAAAATACCATATAATTAGATGTCCTCTTTTTCAGTCAAGAAGAAATAGTTCTCCACTGCACTTCATTTTGACCTCTCCTTACTTCAAAATTAGCAAAGCATAAAGTAACAACCTACAAAACTTGCCAGAAAAACCAGTCTTTAGCTGAGCAGCTTTTTCACTGTTATGTTATCCTAAAATCATCCTCAGGAATTTTTATTCTAGGAGGAAGAAGTGACATTTACTTTTCCAATTCCTAGCTTCCCATGGCATACAATTTCAGCCCTTAATATTTACATCTTGCTTGATGAGCTAATGAAGAAAGAAGAAACTGAAGTAAGCTAAAAGGCAGAGAAGTGTCTACGAGCCTACAGAATCCTCACATTGCTGCTCTCCTCCTCTTTCCACTGAAGCCAAGTAACTCTCCTCCTCACAGTTCTCACTGAGCCCTCACTGTATCAGCTGAAGCAGCACACTTTGCCAGGAAGTGGTTGACGATGACAGTAAAAATCTGGAGAGAAGATCACGACACACACGAAATTAATATCCTAAACAGGCAAGAATTGATAATTCAGTAGAAAAAGTCTACAAATCTAACAAGACCTTAGACTCAAATGAATTTTTAGTGCTGTTTATACCCTTATAAAAATAAATATGTGAAACCAGACTATTCTACTTGTCAAAAACAAAACCAATACTGCTGGGCTCAAAAGTCATTTAGTCAGGCAGCCCAAGAAGACAATGTCGAGCTGATCAGCTTTTACCTCACTTTACACTAAGACACAGTGCTAATTCCTCCCTTTAAGTAATTAAGTTACTAATTTAGAACATGTCTTGATTACTGAAAAAAATATTAAATGGTAAGAGCTTGTTTTATATTCTTGTACAACAATAATCACCCCCTTCAAATACATATATCCCAGTTCCATTTCAACCCAGTTTCCTTACCTCCTGCACTTGAGGACTTCTAATACCATTCAAGCAAAATGTCAGTGCCACAGCATAGTGGCACTAAGCAATTCCAGCACCACTTGATCCTACAGGAACCGATTCTGCAGAAAGCACGTGATGTCCACTAATGCTCTACTGTCCCACTAACAGAGGACTAAGTTTGTCTGCTGACATCACACAGCCTTTCAGACACTGTGAAGAAGAGATTTGCTCTCTGAAAATAAGCATATACATTCATAAGAAGTACAACCAATATGATACCAACCTACACAATCCAAACCCTCATCTGTTTGAAAGCTGGATGTTTTTAACCCAAGAGCTTGAGCTTTGCCTTCAGAGATGAGAGAATCTTTAGAAATTAAGTCATACAGAGGAATTACCCACAGGCACTCTCAGCCAATACAAGATACACAGTTAATTTTTATGGCACACAATGCCATTATCTGTAACACAGTATCTCTACAAAAGCAACTTTGATTTTCTTAGCCAAAGTACACTGAATTAATCTATGATTCATCTGCCTCAAGTTTCATTAACAGAAGCTGAGAAGTAAATGGCAATTTGATAAAACAAGACAAACAAGGGCAATCACAAGTTCTCAGCCACGACACTGCAGGAACGCTGCATGTTCCAATATTAAGGTGAGGCCTTTTTAGCTTCATAGCAAAGGCATCACATTCTAAAGAAAAAGTATCCGCTGTGCTAAAGAATTTAACTCAGTACTACAAACATCCTGCAGAAAACCAGGCTTCCCTCTCTAGTTTTCTCCTCTGCCACACTGAAGACCAGCTCCTAAATAAGTGATTAACAGAGCAGACATTACCAACGCACACTGCCTTCTCTGACCTTAATTGTGAACATCATCCCAGTTAAGAGAACACTTGGGTTTACATTTGAATATTCAGATGAGAGCTGACTTGCTTATCTCTGCCACCCAAACCAAGATCAAGATTTGGCTCCAGGAAAACATCAAAAGTAATTTCTCTCCATAATGTTTTCACCAAGACATCATGCCAGTTATACTTTACCTGCTTCCAGCCTTGAACAAGGTGAACCTTTTAGTTTCATTCCTCTGTAGCATACACCTCCATAAACACAAGTCACTCCTATGGCATCACACTGCTAACAACAACAGCTCTCATACGTATCACTGCACTTTTTAACAATACACTGTTAAAAGGAGAAGTGACCTCTTCAGGCATTAGCAGACCTTGCCCTCCTCTGAGCTCACACATTTGTACTCAGAACTCCTCTCAACACTACAGGTACCTAACTGAATAATTTCCAGCCTCTCCTTCCTGACTATAAAAATACACACTTATCCTTGAAAAAGCCTCGGAATGCATACAGCCACCTCCCAGAACCACTGCCAGGTCAAAGAGCAGATGCTGAGGTTGCAGGAGCACTTCCCAGTTATCAAAGGCTTACGGTTTTGCTGAACTGAACTTTCTTGAGAACTTGAAGAAACCACTGAACAACCTCACATTAGACAAATAAGACAATTCACACTGACTATTCCGTTGATGCATGTGCACAGGCTGATACTTTAGATATGAATATACTGACTATTGCCACACTTGAGTACTTCTAATATCTTTTGTAAAAAACCACTTCATTGCTTAATATATCTTTGCAAAAAATCATTCCTGGCTTTAAACTGTTTTTTCAAAAAAACCCTCCCACATTTGGAGTCTTGGGAATTAGCTCTTATGGCTAAATAATCAAGTATGACCTTCAACAGTTTCCTCAGAAGAGGAATCCTGATACAAGAATGAAACTTAGGATTTAGTTTCTCTTTCTTAAGAATTATTTTTTCCCAGAATTTCTTTCTAGCATCTATTCTTCTGTTAGACCTCTGCAGGACATGAGGAGCTTACTGTCTATGCTGATAAAATATAGCAAATTCAGACACTAAAGTTTATGATTAACTACCATGAGCTGCATTGTCACATGTATCAACTGACAAGCCTTTTCTCTAATCTTAAGGTCAAAATTTTAAAAATAAAACACTAGAGGCAAAACCAAGTATTAAAAATGTTAGCATAAAATCACATTAACTGTTTTTTACTCATTATTTTTCTTTAGAAGACAATTATGAACCAACCAGAACAGACACATGATGCAATAGCCAAATCACTTAAGGAAACACAAGACACTGAAGTGACCTTAATACAGCAGATAATAATTATAAGTATGTTGAAACAATTAGATTTCTCTATCTATTTGGCATCTTATAAGAAAGCAAAATTAGATCCACAAGAGAATCTAGATGCTATGCCACCTACTAGACCCCGCAATCCACAGATAAGCAACCAAGCTCCGCTCTGCAATGAAAAGGGCACATTATAGGTGCTGTCCAAATATCTAATATTCAACATCAGTAAGAATTGTCCAAGTCAGCCAAGAATAAACAAAGATCAGAGATTTAAGTCTCAAGAATTCCACACCATGCTGGGTAGATGAAAAAAACCATTCCCAAGAAAAATCCATTTCATTTACTCTTTCAACACTTTGCCTGTAACAAGGAGACCTGTGTCCATATCATCGATTTGTACTTGCTCAAGCCAGTCCCTGGGCTACATGTCATTCCCTCTTTTCCTAAGCAAATACTCCTCCTCAAGAATGAAACTGGCTGGTGCCTAGAAGCACTTCACACTCAAACACCCAAGTGGCCTGGCAGTTTAGGCATTCCCTTTGGGAACAGGCAGGTCCTTCAAAGAGCAGAAGGTTTTGAACCCAAATCTCGACATGCTGGGCAGGCACTTGAACCATTTATGCATCTGTAAGGAATTCAACATCACAACCTTCTTCTGCCAAAAGGTAAGTGTGCCAGATTAGGCCTTTCCTAATTCACAGAAGTCTTCCTTGTAGAAGTGTGCATTACTAATAGTATTCCTGTTTGCTTTCTAACTTAACTGATGCAAACTTTGAGAGTTGCAGCATTTTTTTCTTCTCACACAGCTATGTATTAGTGAGTAATTAGACATCCCAGCAGCATAAAAAGTCTTTACCAACATACACACACAGCTGATCACCTCTGGTTAAAAAAACCCACCAAACCCCAAAAACTTACTTTAAAATAGTCTGCAATATAACTGTTCACTCAGTTATAATTCTTCTTTCTTCTGCTTCATACATTAGCCTGAACTATTCTTAAGACATTCGGCGTAGCTTGTCCAGCTATACTGGGAGTGCAGGAAGGAGGAGGTGTACCTAAAATATACCTGTTGCCAGAACAGTTCTATTGAAGAAAGCTCCAAAATATGTAACTACATTAGAGAAGTAATTCTGCCAGCATACCTGATGTTAAACCATCACATAAACTGTTTCCACTGAATTTTCTACCACAAACATGGCTGTAAACCTTTTCAAACATACAAATGTCTCTCTTTACCCACTAATAAAGGAAAACAAGAGAGCAATATGTAATTAATGTTTACAAAAAGTCTTGAGGTTTCCAAATGTATGATCAATGCAGTAATTAGTCTTCCAAAGACCGTAATGTCGAGCCTTTCTGCAACACTACCTGTCACACTGAGAAACTTAAGACAGTTGCGAGAACATTTAAAAATTTTACAGGACACATGAACACAAACACAAATACTGTTATCTAAGAAGTAGCAGACTGTGTGAAATTTCAGTGTTCCAGAAGTGCAACACTGTAAAAGGAACACACTTAAAAGCGCAAATTGGGAAAAAACAAACGGTAGCTGAAACAGCTAGTTACAACTGCGAGCATCTGATGATGTTAAGTGCTAATCTTTAATGATACATCATAACAGAATTTGCTACAGGTTTTTAAAAGCCTGCAACTTCAAAGTGTAGCTAGAGATTTTAATTAAAAGCAAATGGAGGTGTTAGGAAAATGTAACTATTTACATGGGAAAATAAGTGGATGCACATGAACTTCAGACTACACTAAGCTTTCTGTGTCCACAGTCCTCGGTATGAATGCTAACCTCTACACTACAGTTTTAATGCTCCTCTGTCACACACTGCTGTGATACTGAAAGATGTCACCCTGCAACGCCCGAGTAACTCCTGCAGATTCCTCAGGCAGACAAATCAGTCTAGTTAAGAAATACTTTGATATTCATCTCTAAGTAAGTTCAGAACTTTTGAGAAGAAATTTAATAAAAACTAAGTAAAGTTCCAGTCTTTACCATCACCTAATTCTATACAGAAAAAAATACCATCCACTGTTACTTCACACATTGCAAGGCAACATGAAACACATTGGAAGGATGTAAAATCTGAAAGAACTACTTTGAAAAGAGTTCAATGACCATGTATTAACATTTAACTCTGTAAAAGCCTATTAATAGTAACATAAATTAAAAGTCTGCCACTGCTTCAAAGTGCTGTAACATTTGTGATGCCTACCATACTAACCATTAGCTAAGCTTCTAACGTGTAAAATAGTTAACTGGGAAAGAGTTTACATGAGTATAAACCAGTTAGACTCTAAAGGGTTTAACATTCAGATTTGTAATAACAGCTCTAATATGATCATAAGAAAAAAACATCTACTGTATGTGAGAATTTCAACAACAGATTAAAATCAAAAGCTTGTGGACTCAGATGTGTAAAAGCAATACAAAGATACTCTATTTTTTACTAAGTCAGGAAAAACACCTCAATTCCCCAAAAATGCAGAGAGGTCTCTTTAAGGCATAGGATCACCATCAGTCACTAGTTAGAAATCTGACGGCAGTCATTGATAAATCATCACGTACAAATGACCCTCCGGCACTGGTTGATATTTATCCCCTGCAATATTCCTCATTAAGTTACTTTTCGTGGATCCGTCCCATGTGAGACATCTGAGAACATTATTATAAATATTTTTCAAAAACGCCAAACACAAGTTAATTTAGTTTTCTCATGCGGTCTGTCTCACTAAGCTCACAGTCCCCGTGTTCTTTGTTACTTGGCTGTGGATTCTGTCCCACCGCACGGCCCCGGTGCCTCCGTAAGGAAAGTCCCAGCACCGCACCAGGCATTGCCGCTATAGGCTTCGGGAAAACGGAGCCGCGATCGATGTGCGCTACCTCCTGCTGAACAGAAAATGCGCTAAAGTCGCACACGTTCAGCCTCTTCTAACTTAGCTCTGCAAAGTTTCGCGAACCAACCCGAAGCAATCTCTGTACAGAGGCACCATTTCTAAACACAGACCTGCCAGAGGGTCAGAAGTGCAGAGCAGGGGGCCTCAAGTTTCCCCCTTCACTAAAACTCAAACAACCCCCCCTATACAACCACGCAGAGAGCGCACACCCGGGTGCGGGAGGTTTCCTTACAGCTCCTGGGCCTAAGCTGCGGGCGGCACCCGAGGGAGGGCTGGAGGGAGGGCAGCAGCCGCAGTGGGGCGGCGGGCTGGGCACCCCCCGCGCTCCCGCAGCGCCGCCGGCACCTGTAGCCGGCCCGCCCCGCCCTGCCGGGCTCCGCGGGGCTCAGCCCGGGCCGCCGGCAGCCCCGAGCCCGGCTCCATCAGCCCCGCATGCGGCGGCGCCGCGCTCCCTCCCCGCCCTGCCCGCCGCCGGCGCCGAGCTCTACCTGCACCTCCGCCGCGACCTGCGGTTCCTGGCCCGCGGCTTCGCGGTGGAGCAGCGGCGTGGGGAGCAGCGGCGGCCCCCGCGGGAGCGGCTCTGCTTCTACACGGGACACGCGCTGAACCGCAGCGACTCCTTCGCCTCCCTCAGCACCTGCGCCGGGCTGGTACTGACCTCCGGCCCCGCTCCCCTCCGCCGCGCTGGTGCTGCCCTCCCTGCCCGGGCTAGTGCTGCCATCCTGTTCTGTTAGCCTCTGCTGGGCTGTTCCCATCAGCCCGACATGGTGGGATGCACATGCCCCACCTCTTCTCAGAGTAGTGGCCCTCCTGCCCCCTCACCTCGCTGCCCCCTCACCTCACTGCCCCCTCACCCACAGTCCCACAGCGGGTGTTGTGCCCCAGCTCTCCGCTGTGGAGCTGACCCTCAGCCGTCCCTGCGATGCCTCAGCCCCCGGGGCTCGGCTGTGGGTGGGTGGCAGGGTCTCAGGGTGCGGTAGGGGAGTGTCCTCGCTGAGGGAATGTCTTGTGTCACCGTTGGGCAGGTGGCTGAGTCCCACTGTGGGTGGTTTGGGCACCAGCCTGCCCTGCTCACCCCTGCAGCAGCTCTTCAGCCCTTCCCCTCTGGCTCCTGCTATCGGTGTCGGAGTGTTCGGTGGGAGGACACCTGGTCCTCTGCCATGGCTGGAGGAACCATCCCACTCAGGGATGCTTTTCCCACCACAAATGTCAGGAGTTCTCTACCTGAGGCTGTAGGTGGCTCTGCAGGGCCTGGTTCTCTTCCAAGCATCCTGGTAGGAGCAGGTGATCCTGGCATGGGACAGAAAGTTTCTTGGCAGTGAGGACTGAGATACTTAAACTGATGAGTAGTTTGCAATTACTGTTGATAACTGGAAAGTACTTCAGAAAGTCAGCGGGGTGTTAAGCCGTGATTCCCAGCAGGTCCTGGGCTGTGTGTCCTGGGCCGTGTGCTGCTGGGACAGACCTGGTGGAGGTTTAGCCTTAAGCTGGAGTGAGAAGCAGCTCGTGCTCTGCCGTCGGGGCTCCAGCCTCCATTCCTGAGCCATTTGAGGGCGCTGTGCCTCAGGATTAAAGAAACCCCAAGAAACTGGCTGAGAGATGCCGAGTGCCTGAGTGGCACTGCAAACTGAGCTGAGTTCCACTGAGGAAGCTTAAACCCAGTATCTCTGGTTCAGGCTTTAAATCACTGACAGCTCTACGCTGTTGTCACCAGGCATGTTTTGTTAATCCTGTTCATGAAGTGCTGGGCTCCCAAAGCTGCCTATCCCAATGGAGCTGGAAAGCACAAACAGGCAGAGAAGGATCCTTTAAAAACGGAGGAATGTAGTTATAGGCATAGTATTAACTGCCTGAGACCAGGGAATGGAGGAGGGGGTGAAAAATATTGGCAATATTCCCAGTAGAAAAGTTGGAAAAGAAACAAGGCTATTTAGTCTTTGTTCATCACTCTGCAAATATGAACTGTGATATTGCAGTATCTGTTTGGGTCATAGAAGTTCTAGGCAGGACTAAATTGACATAACTGAGCTAGATCAACTTGGGATCAGAAGGGGATTGGTGTCAAACAGCTGATGGGTGGCACCTCTTGGGGACGAAAGCCCAGGTGTTTGTGACAGTGTTGGTAAAGCTCTGCTTGTCTGCCTGTGCATCTGGTCCTGGGGGTGCTGAGAGTGGTGTGGGCAGGTGTGTTGAGAGAGAGGTGTTTCTGCATGCTGGGATACTCCTTTCCTATTAATGAAATCCATTAATTTAGTCTTTATTCAGCTAATCACCTGGAATGGGAAAGGGCTACAGCAGGTGCATGGTACAGTTGGTTGAGTTAAGGTTCTTGTGAGCTCAAAACTAGAGAACAGAAAACTTGAGTGTCTTTAGGGTGAACTTGAGACGGATGAAACTACACTTAAGATAAACCCCATTAATTTTTTTAATAGTTCCATTAGTCTGAGCCACATCATATGTAGATGAACCTTACTCTAGCTAAGTGGACCTTTTGGGGTTTTAAGTCAGTTTTTAAACATGAAGCATATCAGATTTTGGGCTTCTTTCAGTGTTTACACAGCCTTTTGCAGTGGCCACACTAAGCCAGCATACCTGTACAGAAGGCTGTGCAATTCAGTGGCAAGTTGTTTTCTGGGATCAGAGGAATCAAGACTTTGCCTCAAATTATTCATGAGTTGAACTGAGAGCAGTTGACTCTGGAGCCCAAATTTTTTGCCTCCTAGTCTGGCAATTTAAAATACCAAGACCATCATTACACAGTGAGTTTTGAATTTTCCCCTTGCTTCCTAAAGCCCTGTTTGCCTCAGAAAGAGTAAGGCTTTGCCCTCAGCAACAGCACAGCTTCACAGGTGGGCACATGGACAACACCTGCCTGCTGAGCTAGAAGAAAGACTGTGGTGTTGAAAACCTTGCAGCCTGTTTGTCCTGGCATTTGTCTTCTGAGCAGTTCTGGTGCTGCAGTGGGAGATTTCCTGAAAATTCCAGCATGGGGGAGTGCTCGTTGGGCTTGAACTGGGGGATCAGGACATCTCATTCAGAAAAGCTGGTTGCTAAGAGGTACAGTGGGCAGGAACAGTGTATCCTGATCTCCAGCTGGCTCAGACTTTGCTGTAATTGTATTCCTCAGCCATGCTATAAATCATACCAAAAGTGATATAAAATGGTCAGGGCAAGCAGAGTTCTAATAAAAACAAAATCCCTGACACAGTGGCATGAAAACTGAGCTGCAGCCAGACTGAGCAATTGCTTCCTGGTGATGATATCAGATTCCCAGTGTGGCATCTGAAGGCTGGGCTCTGTATTTTAAACTCTGCTCACAGATGCTGCTGTTAACCAGTGTGTGGCTGCTGCAGCTTCCAGATGGAAGGGTGGCCGTGCTCTTTGTTCAGGACTGAGGCACCCAAGGTCTCATCGTTTGGGTACAGCTGAAGTGCCTCATGTGAGGATACTCCTCCTGTTCCTCCTGACAACCTGGGAATTGTAGCACAGGCAGGAGGTACTGTGTTCCTGAAAAGCCCTGCTGCCTTCCAGCTGGCAGGACTGTGTCCTGTGGGGAATGCAGTTGTGTAAACCCTTGGATTCTGGCCACACACAGGACTGAACTGTCCTCCCCTGGTGCTGGGCACCCACAGGCAGAGTTCTGCAGCTCCTGCGACTACAAGACCATACAGTAGAGGAAGTTGGCTCATTTTTGGAAGGTTCCAGCTCTGGGAAGCCACAGTAGAGTCACTGTCACGTGCTGAAGTGCTGGACTGCACCATCAGTTCCTTACAGCAGGTGTAGGCTTTTCATATTTCTTGTACCTACATTTTTTGAACAGTTACAGTTGTGATTCGTGTTAGAATGAGCATTAGGTTGTGACTTACAAGTGAACTTGAAAACTCTTGTCTGCTCAGGAACCATATCTGAAAGCTCAAAATCACTGGGATGCTTTTAGAGACAGAGTTTGAATTCTGAGTAACTTCTCTTCCATTTTAAAATCTGGAATCTCTGATTTGGGGTTCAGGACTGCTCTTTGGCCTGTCTTAAAGTGCATTTGAGGTAAGAGAAGAGCTTGTGGCTCCCTCCTGTTCAGACTAGTTCCTGTAACATTTTCACACCCCATTTTGTCTCCTTTGGACTCAGCAAGACCTCCTTGTGCACGCTGGGTCTGTGGGAAGTGGATGATGCACATTACAAGGGTTCATGGAATGAGTACAGTGATTTTTCTCTTTATAGGATGGAATAGACTCATTGAAACTACAGAGTGAGAGATAAGATGAGGTTCATCCTGTTTCTTAGGTGCTTTAGACTGGTGAGTTGTCCCACTGGAGGAGTTTGCCTTTCCTCCTTGGCTATGGAGGGAGGTGATGCTGGTTTAGAGCAGGTTTGTGCAGCTCAGTGCCAGCAGCAGGGAGTGTTCCCTGTGTGCTGCAGGGCAGTGCTGCCCTTCAGGTGACTGCAGGAGCCTCTGCTGCTGTGGGAAGCAGGGCAGTGCAGGCACGCTGGGATTAGAAGGTGATACTATTTCCCCTGAGGAAACCTTCAGCTCTGCTGAATTCCCCTGTCTGGAAGAGGAGCTGTCTGGCATTCATCCATAGCTGGGCCATGAGCTGGAAAGTTAAACCTCTTACAATTACCGTGCTGGGTTTCTGTGTGCTGGGTTTTGCTTTCCTCTTCCACAGAGTGGAAGAGAGGGAGAACATTTGGGCTTTCCTTGTTTAGCAGACTTGGAGGCAGTCAGAAATTCCTGGGTATGGTCTGCTCTCTGAGTGTAAACCTGAAATGACACTGGAACAAGACTTAATTTAAAGCTCTTCTTTTCAATTTGCTTGAATTGCCCTTGTAAGAAGTATCTATCTAAAGCTGAAGCATGGTTAATAAGGACAGGACTAAAACCCATGTGAAGTTTATTAAACTGTTTGTGGGTTGTTTTGTTCTTTAAGCATGAAGTTCCTTTTAGCTCTGAGGAAATGGTTAAACAAGGATTTACAGTGTAACAGTTGAGAAATTGAGGAGGGGATGGAATTTGTCAGATGTTTAAATCTGTTCTCTTTTCAGCATGTTCATGTGTATGTAACTAATGAACCCTCAGGAGCAGAAGAGAAATCTGTTAAAGATTCAGCATTTCACAGATCTCCTTCAAAGATGTTGTGAAAATAAAAAGGGCTGGAAAAACAGTGTAACTGCTGGAGAGTATTAACATGTGGGAAGGTCCAGAACCATGTGCAGAGGACACTGAAGTTTTGGATCCCTCCAGCTGTTGCAGCTCCACCAGCACCATCAGGGGACAGAGACAGAGCAGTGCCAGCACAGCAGGACAGTGGCATTACAAACTCTGTGAGGGCCAGCACCAACAGTCCTGTTACCACTGTCATTTCAGTGATGTGGTTGAGGACCTGCCTCCCTTCCCTGCTCTCATTTAGCCCCAGAACAGCCCAAGTGGCAAGGAAGATGATGTGTAGAGGAGCAGTGAGCTATTGGTAGTACAGGAGTAGATTAGAGAGTGAACAGTTTGCTGGAGTGACCACTGTGTGTACAAAACTGTGGATAAAAGCACTTGGGAATGTTTTGGAGGTTTGGAGAACAGGACCTTTTTTTGCTGATGAGCAATGTTGAGCTGACTTCTGAATTCTGGGTGTGAAATATCCTTCACAGGAAAGGTGCAGCCACTGCTAAGCACAGTGGTGAGTGGGGCTGTAGTGGGAAATGTGGATTATTGTTTGTTTAAATCAGCTAGTCAGGGTGCCAGCCTTTTGAGGCTGAATCATTCCAGCCTTTCCCATTAGCTGAGCTGCAGGAGATGCTGTAAGCTACGTGGTCCAGCCATACTGACTGTAACATCCAGGTTGTATTGTTAGTGCAGATGATGATGAACTTTTACACTCTGAATTTTTGAGCTCCCAATGACTCCTGGATAGTGGGGCTGGGCTTTTCCCAAAAATCAGCAATACTGGGGTCTGGAGCAATGGTAGGTCCTGTTCATACTCTCACAGAGAAAGAAGGATGAGAGGGAGTATCCCAGCTTTTGAGATGCATCTCCCCAAGCAAACATTAATTGGCAGATCCAAAGCATTTCATTTAATTGGAATAATTTCCAGAGATGTGAGAAAAACAGCTTTGAGAGTTACGTGGTCTTCTGTTTTACTTCTGTATCTTCAAAATCCAACCTTCTTCAGTCCCTGAACATCAGACTAGAGAGGAAAAGCAGAGTATTTGTCCAGTGCTGATGTCTGGGATCTCTTGCTGGGATCAGCCCAATGCAGGGTCTGGTGGTTGGGGGATTTGTGGGAGGCAACATGAGGAATGCATTTCTAATGGAAAAAGCAAAATAATGACCAGTTATCAGGCCCAAAAGATCTCATCTGGGCCAACAGGTTTAAGGACTCTTAAGAACCCAACTGGCAAGTCTGGGAGAAATTTTACCTCCCTTGGAATACTTTACACACCCAATCCTGCGAATCCTTGCTGCTTGAAACTCTCTTTGCCTTGTCAGATTAAGTTTGAGATTGCTTCCCAACCTATTCCAGGGTGAAGACTCATGGCCCTTTCCCTCCATAGGTTTCACAATTCCAAAGCAAATGTGAAACATAAGTCCTTTCCAATGGTTTAAATTATTTTCACACTTGATGCCAGAAAGTTGGGATAACGTGGGGTGGTGATGGAACTGACTTCTCCTTACATATTTTTGGCACCAGCTGAAATGGTTGGCAGTCTTTCAGGAGCTCTGGTGTGGCTTTTAGTACCATGGCACCAGATTTACAACCCTTCTTCTAAATAATTAAAACCTATATTAAAAAAGGAGTCTGGGGCTACCTCCCAGCTGGAAGATTGGAACAAGGAGGGGAAGTACTGGAGAGCATCGTAAAGGAGGCTGGAAGAATAAGTCACTGGAGCCTTTGCTGTCTCTGGACCAATTCTGACAGAGCCCAACTTGTAACTGAAATGAAAAGGCAGCCCTTTGGAAACTGCAGGGCAGAGTGGGCCTTGTAAATTGGTGTGCACTTCGGAGGGCCAAGAAGTAATGTCAGTTTTTCTGTGTAGACAGGAGCCCTCCTGAGAGGTGTCAAAGCATTTTATACTTAAGCAGTGGCCTTGCCCAAGGGCAAAGTCTCTTTTGAAAGACCCCAGAAGAGGTATCTCTTGTCTCTTTAAAGACAGAGGACTAGTGGTTACTGCTGTGCTTTGCAGCTGTGGCAAATGGAGACACCAACTTGTATTATTTTTTAAGTCAGTGACCCTTTCTGATCCATCCTGGTCTCCCCTGAATGTTACTCCGTTGTTGTGGCTGTCAGGAGAGGAGAGCTCTCATTCCTGTTGGCAGAAATTCCTCCTGCTGGAAATAAGAGGCCAAAGGGATTTCCTGGGTGTACGTGAGGACTGAATTTGGCAGGGAGGTGTGGAAATGTACAATATACAGTCTGCATGTAATGTATATTATAAATCATATTAGTGCAGTCAGCTGTTGAACACACAGCATTTGCATGTACGTGCAGAGCATTTCTTTGGAGAGTTGCCTGGCTGGCACAGAGCGTGGGGAGGGGAGACCACAGAGCTCTGGGCTCCTTTTCTGTGTATGGGATGGGTGTTGGTCCTCCTTGTAAGCACCCTCACCTCTCAGGTGCGCCACAGGCCCCTCCTGTCAGGCCAGGTGAGGCCTTCTGGTGGTAGCAGAGGTTGGGTCAGACCTGGAGAGTCCTCTCAGGGGGTAGACGTGTCAGAGCTGTGCTTGGAGACTTTTAATTGCAATATAAATAATCTTTGGATTAGTACAATGAAAAATAAGTAAGAACCCCTGATTGTGTGCAATGTGCTATAACCTCAGTGTTGATTACTAAACCTGGAGGCTTTTTTGGGGAGTTTTAAGGTGATGTCTGCTTTCACTCTCTTCTTTCTGTGCCAGAAAAGGAGCAGAAAAAGCCTAAAAGGACCTTAAAAGCCCTGGGTTGGGAGCAGAGGGCTCTCCTGGGGCAGGAGCTGGCTTCCCAAGGTGCCCTTGGCACTCCTGGTGGAAGGCCTGGGCTTTGAGCAGGGAAGGCAGGGATTGAGTGACCTGGAGCCTGTGGAGTTATTTAGGCAAGGTCTTTGCCTTCCTTGGGTTACTTGTTTCAGGGATGATGGAAAATCTTGTCACTGAGGCAATACAGCAGTCCATTCCTGACTTGACCTTTGAAACCCAGGGGAGCAGTGCTTACCATGTGGCCTGTAATGTAGTCAGGAAGAGGTATTTGGTCCCCCAAAACTGTGTGTGGCTCTGCAAGTCGTACTTAGGCCATGAGTTCACTTAGTGCTGTTTGTACATGTAGGTGGTCTCCTGTCTGCTGTCTCACCTCTGGGCTCTGCTGAGAGGAAATGCCATGTGATAACAGGGCAATCCTGGCAATGGGAAGGGTGATTACGATGGAATTTCTGTTAATAGGGTTTATTTTTCCTCAGGTGAGCTGAGCATCTCGTAAGACACAGGTATTTGTGCTTCCAGCTGGAGTGGGGCTGTACCTGGAGGGAGGGCAAGATGGATTGACAAAAAGGTGTTGACAAGAAGCCCTGCCCTTCCTTTGTACATGTGCAGTGCACAGTGGTTCTAACAGTGCTCAGTGATATAAAAATAGATATGATGAGGTTCTTTAGTCTGCTTTGTGCAGACTGAAAATGACCATAATTATTTCCTCCTACTATAAATAATAATTTCAGTGAAATGACCTGTGTGGATAGGCAAGGTTTGGGGATCAAACTGATGGGGATTTCTGTTCTCCTTTGTGGACAGGTTGGCTATATCCAGCTTGGATCAGAGCACATGCTGATAGAGCCTGTGAATTCCTCAGAGACCTCGTTCAGTGGGAAGGAGCACGTCCTGCGGCGGAGACGCTCCACCAACCCCAGCCAGCCCCTGAAGCCACCCAGCCCTGAGGAGCACTGCAGGGTTGTGGCAGGTGAGCATGCAGGGCTCAGGAGGACAGCCAGGAGTCTGCAGTTAGGTTTGTGTTTTGGAATTCCCGTGGTTGGGCAGCTGGAGGTCAGGAGAAATGGCCTGTGTGAAGGAATCCTCGTGCTGTGAGCGAATCCTTGTGCTCCTTCAGGCAGAGGGAGTCACACCACAGATATGAAATTGTCAGTTTGTGAGGTGATAAACTTAGTGATGGGTCAGAGCAAACTCTGGGTGAACCTTGCAGTGTGAGCACTGCCCAGGGAGGGGTTCCCTGTGGTTTTAGCAAAGGTCCAGATACTGAACCTGCAATGTGTGGTGGGTGGTGCTCTCCCATCTTGGCCTCCCTCTGCAGTCGTGCTGGGTAGGCATGGATAAGGTGGAGATCCTCACATTTTGGAACGTGGAAGACAGCACTTCAGCTCCTTTGCTATCATTTAATTAGGAGTCCAACACCAGGGGTCCAGCTCATAACAGCATGAAGAGATATCTGGAGATGGAACAGATGCAGAGCCTCTGTTGCAAAAAGTGTGCTTTATTTTTCAGCTTCACATGCCATCATTTTTACTTCTGTCTAGCAGAGCACACAGTCCATCACACAGTGTGTCAGTGTCAACTGGGCAGATTTTGTGTTCTTTTATTTTTCAATTGCTTTTGTATGGTCTTATGTGCATCTGAAGCTACAACAACAACAATAATTATAGTATCAACAGCTGTTGATACTATAATTTCCTATCATTTATTTAGAGAAAATGGCTAACTATTCACTGATCATATCCTGTCTCCCACTTTCAAAGCCAAACAGGCAAACTGTCAGCTGGTGTAAACTGGTCTATTTTTTGGCTTCTTTGGAGCAATTGAATTTTATCCTTTCTGGGAATCTCTCTGGGTGGGTTGCAGGGAGAGTATTTTTTTATGAACTCTGTGAAATCCCTTCATTAGGTTTCAGTGCCCCTGTATGTTCTGTTTCTTTTATTCCTCTCCTGTCCCACTACCCCACCAATATTCCAGCTTCTCCTGGATGGACTGCACACTGAATTGAGGCAGTGGGCCAAGACATCTGTGCTGTGTTCCTGGGCTGCCAAAGGGACAGCATGGGGAGCGGTGCTGGAGGTTTACTGGGTGCAAGAGTGAGGCTCCCTGGTGTGGGAACAGCTCCGTGTTCAGGAAAAAGGACTGCTCTTGGACATGGGAAGCACAAAAGGCTTCCTTGTGGGAACAGCAGTGGAAGAGAGGTCTGAAGGAACAGACTGGACTAGGCACCCAGGAATCTAAAATTTGCCTGTATCTCTAAGGTTTTGTATGTTGGGTTTTGTGTTTAACCAGGCCTGTGCTCGCTCCCAAGTTGTGTCCCAGCTGGCACTGCTGTTGGCAGATCCTGCAGCCAGGACTTTTATTTTCTCCTATGCAGAGCTGAGCTCTTAATAGTTCATCAGGTTTATCTTTCTCAGGGGTTCAGACTAAGCCAATCTTCTTTCTGATTCTCTGAGTATGAATTCTTGGTTCTGGTTAGAGTTACAGATCCCCTATGTCTCTTTTTAGAGAAAACATCAGAATTGAGCAGTGCTCTGATTCCCCAGCCAAGTTCTGTAGGTGCTGCAGCTCTGTGGTCATAGAAGATGCAATACAGAGTTCTTACACTAAACCAAGACAGACATTAGTTAAAATCAGGAAATCAGCCTCATCCTTTTGCTTTGGAACCTTTTGACCTTCTGTGTTAGGACAGGTGATGCCTTTCCTTGGCAGAGCTGAAATTCCCTCCCTGAGAAGAGGGACTGAAGGAAGGAAACTGGGAAGACACTGGGTAAATAATTATAAGGGATCTCAAAGGGAAAGAGGAGTCGAGTGAGTATGGAGACACTGAAAGACTTTCCAGTAGCACCTACAGCTTCCTGAAGGATTCTGGGGACCAGCTGCCCTGCCCTGCTTTGTCCAAAGGGAATGCGAGTTACTGGGATCCTCCCTGTGAGCTTTGCTCTCCTCAGATGGTCCCAGAGGGGGCTGACAGGCAGGTCCTGAGCCTGGGGGGCCTCCTGGCATGGGCTGGGTGGGCCCTTGGTCTGGCATGATGTGATTGCACTTAAATCTGTGCCAGCAAAATTCATCTGTTAGGCTCCTGATCCATGGAACTGGATCCATGGAACATAGTCTGATGTAAAATTTAAGGCTATGGATCTTGTACTGTGATGGATTTTTTCCTACCTGAGGAAAAAAGCCCCTTTTGAGGGGCTGAGAAAGGATTGGGTCTGGGGAGAGCATGAGCTTCTGACTCCTGAGTGTGACCAGGTTAGCCCCAGTCCCTCCCCCAGCACTGGGAGAGGAAAATCTGCCTCTGTGTCCTGCCCTGCCCTGCCCTGGATCACACAGGAGTTTGCAGAACAGTTGGGAGCAGAATTCCTGTCCCTTGGGGGCTGTTTCTCCGTGCTCAGTGTGCCCAAAGGGGAGCAAAGCCCCGAGCTGTGCAAACAGCCCCTGCCCCAAGGAGCCCTGGCACAAAGTAGTGCCATTGCTGGGGGCTCTGCCACTTGCAGGCAGATCCTGAATGTTTGCCATTGTTGCTGGAGAGAAATGAAAGTCTTGGCCGTTAATAGGCTTAGCACGTTAACGACCTAATTGACTCCTGTCTGCTTTGGATTAACTTCGGTGCACGTGGAGTTTAGAAACAAAAAAAATTAATCCTGTCTCACACACAAAAGGCCCATTCCTGAGGAAATTGTGTGGAAGTGAGAGTCTGGGGGCAGTGCTTGCAGAGTTTCTCCTGGGAGAAGGTCTCTCTGCTGTGGTGCTCTCCAGCATGAGCAGAGTGAAGGAACATCAGGTTTGTGCTGGAGCTTTGTTTGCCACTTGTAATGGTGGAAAGCTAAAGCTTGGCAGGGAAGAGGGGAGGTTGTAAATACATGGGGAGTATTCCTATTTAATTTTATTTTACTTTATTTTATTTTAGATACAAATCCTGTATTGTGGAACAACACAGAAAAATACATGTCTGTAAATACACTATAAACTGAGTATTTCTCAAAGGCACACAACTGCCAAGCTTGGGCATTTTCCACTCCTTTGCTTCTGCTCTTGTGTTTTCTGCACACACAATAATCACCTCTGTTGGTATTTTCCTCTTCAGATTTTGTAATTCAGTGCTAACTGGCATGATCTGGGGTTAGTTGGGAGGCAGATGAAATGCAAAGCATCAGATGCTGGATTTTTAATGTTAATCACCAGTCATATCATAGAAATTTAAACAGGGCTAAATTGTTCAGTGGCAAATTTCCTGTGATATATGAGCTTAATTACTTGTAAAACAGAGATGGCTGGTGAGGTAATGACTTGTCTGAGTATTTGGAGGAGGAGGAGGAGGAAAGAACTTATAGAAAGCAAAGTGAACTTGATCATGAAATGCTACTGAGGGGACATTGCCCTTGTGTTCCACCCAGAAATGGGGCATTTTCCCTGCAAAGCCCAGCCATGGGAGAGGGACAGTGAGCTGAGCAGTTCTTGGGGCAAGGCAGTGCTGGGCTGGTTTGATAAGTGCTGGTTGAAATCTCTAAAACAACTCCTTCAGTCCAAGTGGCCTAACACGTCCTACAGCACTCCACATTATTTTT
This sequence comes from Myrmophylax atrothorax, assembly GCA_026770055.1. Classification (NCBI taxonomy): domain Eukaryota; kingdom Metazoa; phylum Chordata; class Aves; order Passeriformes; family Thamnophilidae; genus Myrmophylax; species Myrmophylax atrothorax. The sequence goes on from JAOXXN010000150.1 coordinate 5,042,068, forward strand.
AGAGCTGCAGGAGGACTTTGTGGGAGCCAAATTTCTCCTGGAATAATCTGTGTAAGAGGGTTAATCTGGCTGGAATCAGGAATGGGAAAGCACTTAAGGTTTTGCAAGACTGGATCCTTGAGATTTGAATCTGAGAGTGTCTACTAATGGGTTAAAATAAATCCCAGGGCCGATGTTTTAATTCCTTTGTTTAAATCCCAAGTGCTGCAGCAGCAGAGGAGGGATCCCCTCCCCACAGGCCAGGTGCTGTTGTCAGTCATTTGATATGTGCATTATTTTTATCACCTGTCATCCAGCAAGAGAAGGAGTTCAAGTCACAAGGCACATTTCTTCCCAGGCACGAACATGAGCCCCTGTGAGGCAAACAGAAAACCTATTAAAAGGTTTCCAGGTGCACATGGAGCGAGGGGGAAGGAAGGAAAGCTTGGGTTTCACTTGCTCTGGAGCTTGGAGTCATGAGGAACATGGGAAAGAGCTTCACCCCAGGGGTGTGAGACACCTCTCATCTCTAGACACTGGGCTGCATCTGGGGCACAAATCTGCCATCTCACCCTGTGCTGATGGTGAGGCCAAATTTGACAGCTTTGTTGTCAAAGGTCCCTGAGAAGGGTTTTTTTTGCAGGGAGAGTGGAGTCAGCAGGTTGTTTGCAGGTTTTAATACAATTAAGTAAGAATTTCTCTACAGAGAGCCAGGCAGGAGAGAAGGATCTCATCTGATACACCATTCATGATTCCTGGCAGTGCCCAACCCCCTGCAGCTGAGAATTGGGGTAGAAGCCCCTGAGAAAGGGCTGCTTTCCTTGTCCTTCTCTGGCACCTTCCATCACATACAACAAAGCTGTTGTTGGAATATGTGACAGTATCCACCACAACCTCACCTGCAATAAATAGATATAATCATGTTAACTGTCACAGAGCAACAGTAATTTAATATTTACTTTGATTTGGACACTTATTTTTGTGTGCCATCAAAGATGGGGAAAAAATTTCATTTTTTCTTGATTTTGAGAAAATACCAACATTAAAGACAGAATCAAACCATGTTGTGAAAGCACAGAAATCTCTTCTAACCATGTCATAAAACTTTCTCTTTCTTTGGGAAAAGTAAATTCAGTTATAACTTTACCAAAGGTCTCCAGTGATGTATTAAAGTCTCCTTACATAGAAGGGCTTTGATATAAAATACAGTCCAGGAGCATGGGAGGGAGCAGCATGTCTTTGGAGGGAAGGTTGTTATTTCATGTTTATGATACAGACCTCATAAATTACTCTTAAATGTGGGTTTGCTTTAAACCTTTTGTCAGTTTAAATGAACCAGTTTTCCTTTAATGCAAATGTGCTGCACATACAGTGAAATAACAGGAAGATCAGTGTTTTAATTCACCAGATAATGCATTGCTTCTGTGTAGAGTTACTTCCCAACCTGTTTTAACAATTTATCAAAGCTGGTAATAATTTAAGTAAGTGCTGGGGTGCAGGTATCAAATGTAGGGAGTGCTTTCCCTGAACAGGTATAAATCCCAAACACATGTTTCTGCTGCATTGCATTTCCCCATCTTTAATCATTGTCTCTTAGCTGGGTTTTCTCTGCAGGTTTGACTTGGCCTGAAATCCCAGTTGTTATGGCCAAAAACACGTGCACTAAAAATAGATGTAATGCAACCTGTATTAGTCCATATTAGGAAGCAGCTGCTGAGGAATTAAAGCAGGATTTCAGCAATGGGCTCTGCAGAAGATGTAATGTGATTAAGTGTTTGCAAGCACAGAAGGATTCCCTGTGTCAGAAATTCAGCACTTTGCCCAGGGGAGTGTGTCTCACTTGTGTGGATAAATCCCTTGGTTTTTCCAGGTCCCTGCCTGGTCTTCCAAACAGGGAGTCTGGATTTTCCCTGTGAGAGTGTGATTGTTTCCTTATGGCTGATAAGCAGCAGCCTTTTGGAGCAATCTGCCATCCAGAAGTGTCCTTTTCCGTCACATGTGGCAAGTGAAGTGTCACTGCTGCTCTGGGTTGGTTCTGGATGGAGCCCTCCTGGGGCAGTGTGGATCACCTGGAGCAGGAGGGACTCCAGGTTCCTCTTCCTCTGCTGTCAGGCTGCAAAGAGACACAAAAAGAGGATGTGTGAGTACACATGGGCAGTGGGTTTCTTTCCCTCCCAGAGCAGCTGTGCAGCTCATTTGTTTGGTTCCCAATAAAACTTAGTGTGGTTTCCCTGGGAGCCTAATGGAGTCTCACCTGGAGGGCAGGGATGAGCTGGTTGTGCAGAGCACTCTGTCCTTGTCCCTGGGTGTTCATGGATGTTTCAGTGGTCACTCTGGCTGGAAAAGCAGACAGGTGACTCCAGGGAGCCTGAGGTCCATTGCTCACCCTTTAGTTACCTTTTTTTGTTCCCCATTGCTGTTATCCACAGCTCAGGCCACGCTCACTGTGCCTGCTCCTGTCCCACCACAGTCTTATTGATCTGCCAGGAGTGAGTCCTTGTTTTCCACCAGGAAGGTGTCCTTTTAATAGGAGATGAGTGCTTGGGAGTCTTTGGAACCCTGGTGACAACCTGAACCAGTGAGCAGACAGAGACCATGGTGCTTCCCCTGTGCTGTCTCCCAGACCTGCCATTGAAGACAAATGTGTTGGGTTGATGACTGAGAGTGTTTTGCAGAAGGTTTTAACTGATGTGTCCAAACCACAGACTAACTTGGAGAACAATCCTTGCAGCAAAATCTCTGTGGTGTTTTGAGATGCAGCAGAGTTCATGACTTCTGTCTCAAATTCTTGTTTGCTGCTGTGCCAGAGAAATAGTCATGAACTTGTGATTTGGGATGAAAATGACTGTTTGGGAAAAAAACCCCATAAACAAAAAAACCCCAAAGCAAAACAAAGCCATTTTTGGAAGGTGAATTAGGGGAGTAATGGATCATTCTGCTATGCAATGATTTTTGTTAGCAGTTGATGCATGATTTTGTCTACCAGTCCAGTCAGAGAGAAATTGGAGGTGCAGTTTTGTAGGACAGAGCATTAAAAATGAGAGGACAGCTCTCAGTCTGTGATCAGCTGTGATTTCAGTGAGCAACCATTTGCAATTCCTGAGCTTCAGGCTGCGCCTGGCATCAGCTAGCTGTGGTGAATCTGAAATGCCAAGCTTTTGGTGCCAGAGCACAGGGACAATTTTTGTTTTGCATCCTGGCAGAGGTGAAGGGCATTCCACGTGTCCCTGTCTGGAATTGATAGCCTTTTCAGAGGTGTTTCCATCCTGCTCCTGGCACCAGGGAAATCCTGTGGCATCCTGTCCCTCTGATCATCCAGCAGACTGGACAGATGGGTTTAGGTTAAGCAGAAAGCATATGCCTCAAGAACTTCCTTTCTTTAATTTCTAGGCTTGGTTTGTGTGCAGGATCTCCTTCTTCCTTTGTTTGCCTTTGGAGAGGTGATGATTTTTACTTTTAGGTGAAACTAATAAAACCTGCCTGATGTGAGTACCAGTGAAAGTTTCTCTAGGAACTCCTGGGGCTTAGGGAGAAGTAATTTTAGCTGTTTGCCCCATTTGCATTCTCTCTCCTCCTTTTTATGCTGCTGAAGTAACAATGTACAATAAAACAGAGCTTGCCCTCCATGAGGGTATGTAGGGATGTTAAAGGGGTTGTGGGAGAAGGGAAGTAAGCAAAGGGCTCCTAAGGAAGAACTGGAGAGGACTTTTAAGGCAGCAGCAGAAAAAAAGCTCCTAGAGAAAATCTGGCCTTGCAGAAAGGACTCTGCAATTTTACTTTTATTTGTGGCTTTTGTTGAACGGCATCCAGAAACTGTCAGAAGGTTTAACTAGAATGAAGTAGCTAAAATTACAAAGGGAAAGATTAGGGAGGAAAATAAAAGATGGAAGGAGAAGAAGTTGGTTTTCAGATGAGTCTGGGAAATACTGTTGGAAGGGAGGTTGGAGGAACAGGAAAGGACTGTGCAGTTACAGCAAGAATCTGCCAAAAGCCAGACAGTGCTAGACAGTGCTTTTGGTGTGGAATAGGAAAAGGTCATTTGGGGCGGTTGCTTTGGAATTGTACATCTGTTGAGTTGCCATAAAAAGCACTAAACATAAGAAGGAGTTTTCTACAGAGGCCTCAGAAGAGCTCTGTTGTGCTCCTGGTCACAGGAGGGGCTGTGGCTCTTTCCATTCTGAGGGGGATTTCAAGGCTGCAGAACGGGATGTGTCGTGTTGCTTTGCAGGTGATGAGCCAAGGAAAGGTAAGAGCCTGTAAATAAAAGCCAGCAAATGAGCCTGGGCCATGTTACAGCCATTCTACCGTGAGGATCTGGGGAGGTATTGCCCCTCTTTCTTCACCCAACAGCCCTGAATGCTGTGGCATTTTTGGCCAGATGGGCTGTGTGACACCCTGTCCGTGTGCCTGGCAAGAGAGTGATGTCCCTTGTGCCCAGTCACCACCTGCACCATGTGCATGCCATGCTGGAGATTGACTCTTTCACCTCATATTTCATGTGAAATGCTCTGACCTCTCAGGCAGGGAACACCTGACTCCTAAAATAGTGTTCACTTGATTGCCTGTGCTCCCCACAGTGTAAACTCCCTGCCAGGCTCCTGCCCATGGTTTATGGCCTCTCATGCCTTCACACTAACACTTCACATCTGCACCACAAAATTTGTAACATCAGTTTGTTCAAGCAAAGAATCCACCAAGCATTTAATCCTTGTTTTAATGGCTGATGTTTATTTTAGTTTGGGGTTTCATGTGCTCATGGAGGGATTCTCTGCCCATAGGCCATAAATCTGGCAGGGCAGGAGTGAGACTTCTCTGTGCTGACTTGTTTCTGGAATGAGGCTCCAGAGATGGGGCTTTTTTTTTTTGGATACCTCCAGAAAGTCAACTCAGCTCAGGTATGAGTTGCAGATGCATTTAATGAGGATTTTTACTGTTGGTTTTGGATCTTTTTCTCCTCTTCACCAAACGTCTGTGGTATGGGCTATGTGTGTTTTCTCTGTGATGGTTCATCCATGCAAATGGCTTGTTTACTCCATGTTCCTGATTATACTGGGGAACTGTTTGCATGTGTGGTGGGCAGGAAGGTGCCAGGAGAGACCACTGAAAGTGGCCCTCAGCAAGGTGCCAGGAGAGGATAAAGAAAAGTGACCCTGTGGAGGAGCTACAAACTTAAGAAGGCAAAGGAAGAAGAAAGGGACAGACACATCCACTGTTGTGTTGGAGCAGTTGGTGTTGCTGTGCTTTACCTGTTCTGGAGGGAACACCTGAGCTCTTGGAGGGCTCCCTGGAGTCCCTGTTGCCTGGTTTCAGAGCAGGAGAGCTTACACTGGGACAGCAGAGAGTGAGGGTGGGAGGGAGAGCCCAGGGGGTCTCCAGCAAGTCCCTTTGGCTGTCCCTGAAAACGCAGAGTACTTTTTAGTTCTACTTAAGCAGCTTCTCTAAAGGGAAGAGATTCACACCAGCTGAAAACTTCTCCTTTATTAGGGAATGACCCAAATGAGAGTTTGATGGGGAAGTGCTGGTATTTCCAGGAAGGTTCTAATTGCTAGCAGCAAGACCCAAAAGGTCAGTGGTTTTGCTGCCTTCTGTTCCTTTTTTCTTTGCTTTCTCCCCTTGTATTTAAATGATAACCTTGAAGACCTGTAGATTAAGGTGTGCAGCTGTGCAGGGGGAGGGTTGGGTGATGAATGGAATGAAATTAGAATAAACACACAAACATGAGAGCTTTTCAGCAGAAATTTGGGGAAGTCATTACCTCATAGTTGGCAAATCAAAGGTGCATTCAACTTTCCTGCTTTCTCATATAGTCAATCTTTTTTATTTTATCACCTTTCTACAGCCCTTAGGAGCATAGAAATACCCTGCTCTGGGGCAGCTTTGCCATGATGGTGCATTTTTCTGGAGCTGCCCTGCAGTCCCTGTGAAAACAGGCCTGGAAACTTGGTTATTTCCATCTTTTATTGCTGGGTGCTTCCATTATTTATGATCACCCCACATTTTCAGGGTTTTTTTGCTTGTCCATAGGCTCCTGTCTGTCTCTTTAGACCCAGGGGGATATTTCCAAACTCTGTTAAAAAAAAAAAAAAAATCAAAGCAAATTTCATGGCTGTTTTCTCAGTTTAAAATATGTACCAAGTGTTGACAGTTGATGCCTTGGGCAGAAAAGCACGTGCAGAGCTGTGCTGGATGGCTGGGAGACAGCCCAGGGATGGACACGTGCAAATGTGCATCCTGACAAGACAGAAAATGTAGGAATGAGTGAAGACAGGGGCTTGGGGGGCTCACAGGAGAGGAGGGGCACTCAGGGAAAGCTGAGCATCTGGGAAAGAAGGGAAGTTAAAGCTGAATTGTGTAAGGGAGCTGGGAAACAGGCTGTGGAAAATCGGGATCAGCGAGCACTAAGTGAGCCCTGCCTGCTGCAGGGTGGTGCTGTGCTCACAGAGGGTCTCAAGTTAAATCTAGGGAGAATTAAGTAGTGAATCTGTGCCCTGGGAAAGGGGCAGCACATGTTGTGTGACATAAGAGGTGTCTGATCATCCATTACAGGCTATCCCATGGCACTTCTGCCTTGAATGTTGTGTTAATGCTATTCCTGGACTTACGTGTTCTGTCCCCTTTTTCATATGAACAAAACCCAGCTTTTAGTAGTACCAGTGTGAGTATCTTACCCATGGTATCTCACAGGCTGAGCAGTAAGCAGAGATGATTCCAGTGAATCTTGGCAGTTCATTTCTTATTGTAAATATAAATTTGTTTTGGTGACTTCACTTGCTTTTCTTTAATTTTACCACTGAAAACATGAACACGTTTTTTGTCACTGCAGTGCAGTGAGTGGGTTCAGTTTCATATCTGACCTTCACTTCTTTGTTCATGCCTCAGCTGCTTTGCACATCTGCCTCTGAGCTGTGAAACACATTCCACCTTTCAGCTTGGAGGACCTCAAGCTCCTCGTGCATCAGGCCCTTGGCTTGGAGGGAGGGAGGTTTAACTGCTGGGGTTTAATTTCTGTGTTAATGCTGGCTGACCCCTGCTGCACTTCCTACTCCTAAAAAGGGGTCCTTGTCACAGGTGCTTGTAACCAAAGTGCCTCAATCAGCTGGTGCGGGGACTCCCCTGGGTTTGGGTCACACACCCCAAAGCAGAGGGTCGTGAGTTCTGCTCGTGGGTGGCTGTGACTGCCCCACCTGCTGCTGCTGCTCAGGCCAACAGCAATGAATGAGCAGAGCTTGAGAAGGTCTTCTCTAACCTGACCTGCTGCACTCCTGGGTCTCAGCCAGAGGCTCCTGTGGTTGGCCAGTATGAGAGTTCCAAAGCAGTCCTCCTTAATTTAAAGGTTTGGAGAACATCTGTTCTGTCCCACGGCTCTGGTGGGGCTGGGGGTGAGTCTGAATGCAACTGATGGAACCACTGACTCCAGGAGTACCTTACAGCATCCCTGGCTACAGAGACCCTGCAGAGTCTGGAGTGTCCACTGCATCCCAAAGCATGGATTCCTATCCTGAAGTTGCCTTCAGCAGACTTTCCCTTAATTTGTTCCATTATAGTGGAATGTTACTCCTTTGACAAGCAGTATTTCCAGTTTCTGACATTTTTTGCAAGAGCATGACTCCTTGGTTTGAATTACAGTTAATCTTTGGCTTTTTTGATCTTCTCTTTTCCCATCCCCTTTCCTATTTGCACATCATCTCACAGGAATCTGCACACAGAGGTTCAGGTGGACTTGCAATGAAACCTCTTGGATGCTTCTTTTAACCAGCAAAGAACACTTTAATGAAAGGTTATTGCAGTTTGAATATGCATGGTAATGTTTGTTGAAAAGGGTTTAAATGTTTCATTGTGATCTGCCAGCCTTAAGAAGTATTTTGACTTTTAGAAAAGAAGAGACAGAAGAAAATGAAACCAACGAGTGACTGGAGGGAGAGGAGGAACGCGATCCGCCTCACCAACGAGTACACGGTGGAGACTCTGGTGGTGGCAGATGCTGACATGGTGCAGTACCACGGGGCAGAGGCTGCCCAGAGATTCATCCTCACAGTTATGAATATGGTAAGTGGGCATTTCACTCTCCAAACAAGCAACAGGAGTACACAGATCATATCCAGGGTAGGTTAAAGCTGCTTCATGTGACAGCCAAAACAGGAAACTGTTTTGACCTTGAGGTGCAAGCAGAGGTTTGGTTTTCTTGTGTTTTGTGCCTCCTCTTCTCCCTCTGTGTTATTCCTGGTATTTATCATCACAATAAAACCCCTTTTTTAAAACTGAAATTGCAAGTGTTCAGTTAGAAAGTAATTGTCCAGGAGTGGTGTTTTCTACTGGGTTTTTGGTGCTGCTGGGGTTTGCCTTGGAAGAGAATAACCTGGTCCTGTCTGACATGGTGTTTCTTGGGTTCCTAGAGATTGCTGTGGCACAGCTGTTTCATAAGAGATCCTTCTCTGTGGATCATTGTCAAAGACAGTCAAAGTGTTACTGAAGCCCAGCAGAAAACTTGACTTTATGTCCAAAATGCTTTTTATCTCTGGTTTTTACATCATGAAAGTGGAAGGTAGAAAACTCATCACCAAACTGCCAGGTGATCCCATCCTTTTCACCCCAGGATCTCTGGGGCTACACGAAGTGGTGCTGGTCATACCTATGAGTAGTTGATGGAGTTGGGCTTTAGAGGCATTCTAGGAATTCTGCAGGGAATCTGTCAGGAGTGAGGAGAATGTTTGGAAGGACAAGCTCCTGCAGAGTGTGGGTGTTAATTTGTTAGCTGTCCTTGTGGTGAACCCTTCTGTCTCAGCTGATAAGGGAACACAAAGCCTCCCTCAGTGAATGCTCCCTCACTGTTATTGGCAGTGCCTGTAAGGAGATAATGGCTCAGCTGGATGTGGGCATGGAAAACGCTGCTCAGGGGCGGCAGGGGTCCTTCCAGAGGCGTTTGCACAAGGAACTTTGGGAGGAAGCTCCTATTCCTCTGCCCATGCTGTTGTAACATCCAGGAGTAGCTCATTCTCCTCGCTGTGTCTCTGTTGTTGTTCATGAGCAACAAATTGGGTTGGGGAAAAAGTAGCAGTTCTGAACAGTAATTGCCTGGTGATACTTCCCAGTGAAGAGCTGAGTGATGGATGCTCAGCATAAACCAGCTTTGGAACCAGCTTTTGAGGAGGTCTTGTATTCCTTTATCAAGCCCTGGCGTGAGGGAGCTCTCCTGCAGTGCCCTGCCTTGCTGATTAAGCAGGGAGTTTGTTTAACTAGTCTTTTCCATTAACAACCTGCTTTTCTGTGTCCCTTCCTCTCCCTTTTATTTGCCTTCCATCATGCTGTGACAACAATGGGGCTTCATTGTGGCCCTGCAGTTACTTGGTATGGTTTGTAGGAAATGACTTCTTGCAGCAAATCCATGGATGTCACCATCATTCCAGGGTCTCCTTACTGACTCTCCTGTGTTTAGGGATCTGTTTGGTGGGGGCACAAGAGATTTGTCCTTCTCAAAGCCACAGTCTTTCAGATTCAGATACCAGGTTGGCAGTGAGCAGGCAGAACATGAGTTCAGCTCTGAACAATTTGCTCCTCAAATCACTTTTTGAAATAACAGAAATACATGTTCAGATGTAGCATGTGTGTCAAGGCTGAGTTTCCTCCTTGTGCTGAATGCCTGGGGCCTTGGGAGGGGTGATGAAGCTTTTTGTTTGCCCTGGCAACCCAAGGGTCCTCCTGCACTAAGTCCTGCACTGATTCATCAGGGAGATAATGGAAACCTGCCACTGTGTCCCCAGTTCTGCTGGGGCATGGATATGGCACCATGGCTGTGAGAGCTTTCCAAGCTTGTGTCTGATCATCTGTTTTGATGATCATGGAATCATAGAATCGATTGGGTTGGAAAAGCCCTCCAAGATCATCAAGTCCAACCCTTGGTCCAACTCCAGTCCCTTAACCAGATCATGGCACTCAGTGCCACGGCCAAGCTCAGTTTGAAAACCTCCAGGGATGGGGAATCCACCCCCTCTCTG
>JAOXXN010000150.1:5061842-5077856 GCA_026770055.1 Myrmophylax atrothorax
TCCCTGTTGGATAGCCCAGCAGTGTGGCCTTGCAGGCTTTCCTTCCTTCTGGCTGTGTCCTGTCATCCTTAACCCATCCTGGTCCTGCTGCCCAGAGGATGCTGCGTTGTTTGGGAGAGTTCTGGCCCAGCAGCCCCATTCCTGTGCCAGGGAAATGGCTTGTTCTCCTCTTGGCTCTGGCAGGGGGTGTGTGTGTGTGTGTCCCTGGACCGTCCCCAGACTGTGCAGATGGACCAGTGGCAGAGGATGTGGGAGCAGCAGCATGTCCAGCACAAGGGATGGCGCCAGAAAAAGCAGAAGCTGAATTTTCAGCAGCTGCAGCTGCTTTAGGACTAGAAACAGATTCTTTGGGGTCAAGCTCTGAAGAAATCCCTCTGGTTCCAATCTGGCTGGGTTCATCTGAAACACCAAGGCGTGCTTGCCTTTTGAAACTTCACCTCAAGCTGATGTTCCCCATCTCCTCATTTGTATGCAAATGTAGATAACTTAGGTGGCAAATATCCCTCCTGTGGCATTTCAGTAGTATCCACCTGAGCTCCAGGTAAGAGGCACGTTGTGTCTGTGAAATAAGAATTGTTCAGCTCAGTAAATGAGTGAGACAGTGGGAATAATCTTGTCACAGCCCTGAAGGTCTGACTGTAGAGTTATGCTCTCTACAATCATCAATCTTGTTCACATTCTGTCTCTGAACTTGCAGAAATTGAGCTCTCTGGTATCTCTGGATAATGTACTTCATACTTTTAACAGGCAGCTGAACAGAATAACTTCTGACTGCAGAATCTGTATCTTAGGGATTTTAGAAGCTTGTCTCATCTGAAATACATTGCTCTTCTTGGTCCTGTGTCTTCTGCATTCCCTGGGGAATCTTCAGCCTCACTGATGCTGTCCCAGCTCCTGGCTGGGTGTGTTTTGGTCACCTATTAGACCACAGGCCATGTGATAGCAGAGCAGAGAATGTCACAACACTGGCAGAAACAGGATTCAGAGCTGGCATGAAGCGAAGACTTGAGTTTTTTTCCTGACATAGTGGTGTGTTTTTTCCCCCTCTGCTCTTCCCTTTCACGTTTCTCCAGCCCTTGCCTTCCCATTAAATGGGCAAATGGAGCAATTCCCTGAGGAAAGTGGGCACATAGTGCTGCTCAGTGTACACATGGATGTGGGAAGTTTATCTTGGCAGGGTTTTTACTGTACCAGTTTCCTCTGTCCTTCAGCTTTATGACCCTGCAGGGTTACAGTGGTCAAAAGATGTCATTTGAAGGATGCTGGGAATGGCCACTCAACAGAGTATTTCTTATTCCTGTTTCACAGTTCCACCACTGTCCTCCTTTCTTACAGGAAGGACTTGAATTGCAGGATTTAGCTTAGCACACTCTTAGGTATTTTTTTCCAGTTGGTGGGAGCCAGATGGAAGAGTGACTGTAGGAGGAGTTCTGAGCTCTTCTGGCTATTTTTACTGAACAAAACAACGGACTTGTTGTCATTTTTTGAGGAGAATTGTTACAGTCTGCTAATGGAAACCCTCTGCTCAGTTCCCCACGGGATAATGACCGAGAATGTCACAGGTCCCTGGAAGATGGAACACGTGTCCTGGTGGCTGGAAGTGAGGAGAGTTATCCAAGACTTAGTGTGTCAGATGTTGAATTTGAACTGCAGCTCCTGCAGTCAGAGTTTGAGTCCTCTGTGAAGGATTCTGGTGACAAAACTACATCTCCGTGATAAGAGACCCTGCACATGCAATGAGTGTTCAAATATCTCTTTTATATCGTTGAATATCATTATAGTATCAATCCTGTTGGATGTGGGTGCAGCTGAGCTCAGAAATGAGAGGCACCTGGGATGGAACCCTTTTTCAAAGCAGATGAGTTTCAGGTGCCAGGATGGGGCCCTTCAATCACTGCTGTGACTGATCCACAGGTGAGACAGGTTTGCCTTAACACTGTTCCAGTCTCTGTCTCCCCTGTGATTGCCAGGGAAGGACTGTAGGGGTTTCAGTGATAGGTTTGGTGATGTGATGGCTCCTTGCCCTTGGAAGAAGACTGAGAACTCACCATCTCCTCTGGGACTAAAGGTTTGGATGTGCTTTTCTCTTTGGCCACAGAGTTTTGGGGTAAAACAGTCTGGATGATTTGAAGCCTGGCATTTTGGTGCAAGGTCAGTGAATACAGGGATGGAGTCTCTTGGACTTGAGTTCATGGCAGTTTTAAGGATGGGCTGAGGGGGTTTGTACATGGAGTGCCCCGTGCAGTGAATTGGGCAGCTGTGTGTGTGTTTCAAGCCCTTCCCTGACCAAACAGCATCACAGACGGGGGGTTTTCTACTCCTATGGGAGAGTCTGGGTCGTTTGCAGACCTCTCATTTTCCAGCACAGTGGTGGTTCATCTGTGGAGCTCCCTCAGAGTGCCAGACACCTCTTGGTGTGGAGGAGCAGAATTGCTGTGTGTTGCTTGCAGGGCTGGATGGCCCCTGAGGAGAAAGGCTCTCCTTGCAGTGGCCTCCTGCCATCCCCTCACAGTTCAGCTATCTGTTGTCACAAGAAAAGCATCTGTTTGATTTACCAGTTTATATAACAGAGTAAGTCCTTAAATAAACCTCCCTCAGGTTGGCTCTGGGAGCTCGGCAGGCTCTTGGTGCCAGCTCTGTCAGGAGACTCATTAGTGTTCCTTGGGAAGGCTGCAGTGCCAGGGGGTCCAGACAGGCTGTGCTGAGCAGCCAGAGCTGGGCCCGTGTGTGGTCGCAGCTTCCGACTTTGTTTGATTCCTGGCTGAGTTTTTAACACTTCGTGATGGTTGTTGTGGTTTTTCTGCATTCAAGCACCGTTAGTTTTCAATGTCTGCTTAACAAGGGCTGGTACTCGCTGTTTGTTTCTCTCCTTCCAAGCCCTTGACAGCTTGATTTGTGGCTTCCAAAGGAGTTTGGCATGAAGGGTTTGTGTTCATCAGCCACAGTCCTGGGTCTTAGGTCCCTTTTCTGATAAACCCTAGTTTATAATTTTCTTCAGGGAAAGAGTATTTTTAATATTTATCTACTTTTATATTTTTCTCAAGTATTTTCTTTTTCTAAGTATTTATCTTTCTCTAAATGTTTTTGATCTTCCTCCTGCCAGACTTAAACTCTGCATCCCACAGGGACTCAGGAGTTTCCAATGGCACTCTCCAAATGCATTAATAGGATTCTTTCAGCAGCCTCCCCGTGGGGTGAGGAAAGCCATAATGACAGAGATTGTGGTTCCTCAGCTTCCCTTGGCTTAAGGAACTTCTGAAATATTTGAGCACATGCGATGTTTTCCTCCAGCTCCTCTTCACAGTGGATTGCACTGCAAAGAGAGCTGGTGAGGATGCTCCTGACTGTTTAGGTCTAAGTGCTTGTTGAAATGTATGCAAACCGTTAATTTAGTTATAAAATATCTTTTCCCCCCACTCACAGTTGTTCTTCTGTCGTGAGGAATCTCATTTACACGATCTTCTCACCTGAAGTGGCCTGTCTTTGATGGGGATCTTCAAGGCTTTTTATTGTGTTTCTGTTTAGCAGAGCTCTGTGTATCCCTCCTTGATTTGTGGGTGTCTGTGGCACGTGTGGTATCTTCTCCTGCCTCGATGAGATGTGGGGGAGTAACAGAGACCACATGAAGTCTCTTGAACCTCTCTGTGTTGGGTTAAAATCATAAAATGGCACTTCTGACTGTAGGAGGTTTAGCTGAAGTCAATTTACCTGTTACCTGGAAAATCCGGAAATTCTCTTTATTCTTCTGTGTCAACATCTGTCATTCTCTGCTTAGTCCTGCTTCTCACTTGTCGTTTTCTATTCTAGTGGAAGAAAAAGAAAAAAAAACTGTAAAATTGAGAATTTCTGGGTGTGCATTATCAGTTCTGTGCCTTCAGGCAATGCCCCCCACGTCTCCCACCCCACTTTTGAGGGTGCTGTTGCATCACAGGGTGTCTGCTCCTTTCTGTTACAGTTCCCCTGAGAAAAGAAGCCCTTCAGCTTTAATCCAGGTGCTGAGGAAGTCTGACATCCCAGAGTGGGGCAGGGCTCTTTTACTGCTGAATGTTGAGTCTGTTAAATTGGAGCTGATTGACATAATTGCTGTAATCTCCCAGTAGCAATCAGTGCTGCTGTATCAGCCCTGGCATCGAGGAGCCTGCACAGCAGCTTGGAAAAAATGCCCAAAGCTCAGCAACAGCCATGATGTGAGTCATGCCCCAGTGCCTTTTCCCAGTCTGAAGGCACAGGATACATTTCACTCCTGTTCTGTTTGTCTTTCTAGGACAGATTTCTGCGTGCACAAAGACGAGCCTTGTGACACTGTGGGTAAGTCAAAGAGGCAGGGGAGGGTGATCAGAGCCAGCTCTGTGCTGAGAGGGCCTTTCTGGGCAATCTTTCATTCTTTGGGTTGCTGTAATGTTGGTTTTGCTGCTCTGGGTACCTCTGTGATACAAGTGTGGATTAGCTGAGCAGGGTCTGAACTATAAATAAGCCATTAAATTTTAACCCTTTCTCAACCCTGGAGGTCTTAGAGTTCAGGAATTAAGTATTGCTGCTTCTTTGGAGTGGATGTAGAAGAAACTGCCTTCTGGTGTGTCTGTATAAAGTTCCTTTCAGTTGTCTCTCACCTAAACCAAGAAGTTGCTAACTGAGGAATGTGTTTCCCATTGTGAGAACCTGTGTGACATCCCAGATCAAACTGAAAACCTCGTTGTGGGAAAGCCAAGTTAAATCTTCTGCCTCCTGCTCCTCCTACTTCCTAACTGCCTTTAATCATAACCCTACATACACAGGGTCCTCACCTCTCACACTTTAAAAGCTCTGGGTATTTACTTCTCTCAGGCAGCAGGGACTTTCACTGTGTCTCTTCTCCTGGTGTTTGTTTTAATCCCCACAGCTCAACATCTTTATGGTGATCACATCATTTTTCTTGGTTTTAATTGCCTCAGAGTCAAGTGGCCCTTTTCCTACATTCTCTGTAAACTTGGGATGGATCCCAATTTTCAGGGAGACACTTGCAAACCCAGGAGTTGCTCTGCTGACAGTGGGTGATGAGGAGAAGGGGGGAAGTACCTTCAGCAGGAGCTCTGGAACAACCTGTGGAAGGCTCATCTTGGAATGCAGGTGCTTCCTTCCCTCTGTGGTGTGGGGACTGATCAGGTGAAAGGAGGAAACCCAGAGCTGAAATTGGCACACACATGAGCAAGGACTGGCCTCTATATCCCAAGTTTTCTTATTCTGTGTCCAGTGGAAAACACACTCCCACTCAGGGGGATTTTTATACCATGTACCTGCACCTGGAGATGGCTGTGGTAAGGTACAATAAAGAAGTTTAAAAAAAAAGAAAAGAGAAGCTGATGGAAGACACGTGCTGACTAAAGTCAGAGCTCTTTCCATTTTTAAAGACAGTGTTATTGAAGATCTCTATTCAGGGAATGATGTTACCAGAGGCAGCATGACTAAGGAAATATTTTTATGGCTTCTTTTCTGTTCTTACAATACCCAAGTTCTTTTTGGGCTGTGACTTGCTGCAGCCTGTGGCTGCAGTTGAGCAAGTGGATGATTGCAGAAATAAAGATGAAAGTCATTTGTTACTCTTTCCAGCATAGTTTTCCAAGACACTTAGAAGGTGAATGTTCCTGGGACAAAAGCAGTCTGGCCTCTTTGCTCTCTTCAATCCTACTTTTCTTTCCTTCTCCCCTGACATGTTGATTATGTGGCAGCAAAGCACTTGTATCTTCACTTTTGCATAATTTGTGCCCCACTTGGCTTTGTTGTACCATTTACATTTTTTCATGGCAGAGGAAGACTAAATTAATGAATGTACTTGTGTGGCATGCACAGGTTGAGAGAGTGGTTGTTGGCAGTACTAAATTTAAACCCTGTGAAAGATTGTACAGTTTTCCTCCTTAGTCAGAATAGGGAGAAACAGGTGGTGGTTGAAGAAAAATAGGTTTTTAATGGGCACCATTCCCTGCCCTGTGTCTGTACCTGGGTTATACAAACCACAGTGTGGTGGGACGTTTGCTTGGGCTTGAACTGAGTGCAACAGCTGAGGCAGGAGGGTGCCCACTGATGCTCCACTCTGGCTTATGAAGATCTATCTTGGTGTTCCAACCATCTCTGCTGTTCCCAGATTCTTGTTCCTCACTCCAGCACCCAGATAGTCTCTCCAAACCAACAGGACTGCCTGGGAAAGCAGGAAGCTGGTACAGTGAATGACACGGTGCTTGGTCTTGATGGTGCTGCTGAGGTTACAGCACTCGCCAAAGGTCTCTACAACAGCAACTTGCTTTCTTTTCTTGCCTTATGCTCCAATTTTATCGATGAGGAACATGGTCTCAGGAGTTGCATGTGTGTTTTTATACCTGCTCATGGGTGAAGGTGGCCCTTGCAGTGACAATACTGCAATCCTGTAAAGGAAGAAGCATCTTCCTGGTGAGCAGGAACTCTCCTGAACTGGGAGGCTGAGGCTGCTGCTCTATATAAGGCAGAGAATCTGGGCTCTAGACTCCTGATTTCTATTCCAAGCTCTGGCACTGACTCATTGTGTGACATTTGGCAAGTCACATTCTGAAAGCTTCTGTCTGCCTCTCTGAAATGAGGCATTTGAGTGCAAAGCTGCAGGAGGTTGCGTGGCTCAGGGAGGTCTCCCATAAAGCTGTGGGCTGTTCTTGGGGCTGGGATGCAGGACAGGTCCACAATCTGATGCTGCTTAGTCATGTTCAGGAAACTGTGAGGAATCTCTCAGATTATGTGTACTAAGAGACTCAGACTGCTCTAGGGAATGTTTTTTGAAGTGACCATGCCTTGATTTTCCTTGCATTGTGAGAAACAGGGAAGCAGACCTTTCCCTGGTGGAAGGTCTGAGGCCCAGCTCTTGGTCAGAAGTGGGATTCTGAAGGTTGAATGGCTCATCAGAGGTGTTCACTTGCACTCTAAAATATCCACATTGGATAACCTGTCTGGAAGGTTTGCCTGCCGTGCAGACACAGAGGGAAAACAGCAGCAGGAGGTTTGTGTTTGTATTCTTGCAGGGGCCCCTCACTGAAACCAGTTGTTCTGGGGACTTGGTTTGAGTTTTCTTGGCCCAGCTGCCAGGGCAGAGTGGAGGGTTCCATAATGGCTGGGACAAGCTCAAGAATGGTGCAGGTATGAGGGTATGTCTTTGTGGGGTGATGCCCCACTGGCTGCATGGTGGGACAGAGCCCCATTTGTGTAAGGAATTGTTGGTTAATGCTCATTGCCCTGCTGGGGTGGTTTAGGTAGCCCAGAGGAGGGGTGAATTCCCAAGGAGGTGGGCAGAATAGTTTGTTAATGCTCATTGCCCCTCTGGGGTGGGTTAGGTAGCCCAGAGAAGGGGTGAATTCCCAAGGAGGTGGGCAGAAGGAGGACAATGTTCCTGTGTGCAGTACATTGGTGACCATCGTGTCCAGCAGCCTCCCTTGCAGGACATCAGCGCGCTCAGTGATGGAGCGTTGCTGTGTGTGGCACAGCCTTGGCACAGCCCAGCAGAGCTCCAGAGCCTGCTCTGGGCTCACCCCTCGTGCTGTGACTCCAGCAGAGCTCTCCTTCCCTGTGGGAGGATCTCTGCTCCTGCAGAGCTGCCTCTGCTCCAGCCAGGCTGCTCCTTGAGTGTCTCTGGAGCCTGCACAGGGTCAGCATCCAACCCCTCTGTGACATCAGCAGGTTGAGAATGCCCCTTGTGTTCAGTGTTTCCACTGCTGGTGCCAGAGAAGCAGCTCTACGGTTAGTTAGGAATGATCCTGCATATTTGAAGGCAGAGCTTGGCCCGCCTTGCTCTCTGTGCATGTTACCCCAGAGCCAAGCTGGAGCTTCCCTGTGTTCAGCCAATAATAAAAGTGGGGGCAGTGTGGAATTGGGAAATGGAAAACGAGAATGTGTCTTAAATATCCTTAAATTGCCCTGGTTAAAAATGACTTTACCTCTGCTGCAGTCACATGTGCTTTTCTGTGGCTTAGTGCTGGGGAAAAGAAAGCAGAGGAAGTGCGTGCAGTGCAGAGGGGCGGGCTGAGCTGCAGGAATAGCTGCCTGGACAAAACCAAGCACCCAGTGGAGGTGATTGAGAAACATAGTTTTCCAGACTCTTTCCACAAGTGACTCAATGTTTCGTGAAAAACATTCCCATCTCCTGGCTGTTTATCCCAGTAAAGTGCTTCAAAGTATGCCCAGGTTTGGCAAATGAGGGTCTGGGTCTCCAAGCAGGTTTCTTTATTTCATGTAAAACATCTGAATAAAGGACTGCACATTTTTACCTTTCCCTTGGCCCTTTGCCCCTGCAGTTGGGTGGCCTGTCCACAGCAAGGGGCAGTCCTGCTCATTCCCATCTTCTTCCTCATGTCACAGTGATTTCAGTCCCCTGACAGTGTCACAGCAGAGAATTCATCCCCAAGGAAAAGGGAAAAAGACTAGCTGGTTTGCTGGGAGTGGAAAAGAAAAGGAATTCTCCCATTAAAAGCATTTTCCGTAGTGGTTCGTGTTGAATGTTCCTGTATATTCCAGGGCGGGTTTTTAGTTGGTGCCAGAATAAATAGAAATACCTGCTGCTTCAAACAATTCCTCAGAGCAGCAGTGCCTGGCTCTAGCAAAAGCCTTGCTGGGCCTGTCCTTCAGCCCAAACCCAAACACACTTTAATACTTTCAGATGAACATATTGGAGGCTGAAATGTCCCTTGAAGAAAGGCTGTCAAGCTGATTTGGGGTTTGGGAAGAAGGGGGGACCTTGTAGTACTGTAATTTCTGTCCCTGTGGCTCTGCAGGGCAGTGCAGGGAGGCTGCTGGATTTGGGAAGCCACGGGGAGCTGTGGTACAGCACAGGGGAAGAGTTTTTCCCTTGCCTTTTGGTTGCTAGGGGATAAATGCTGGGCTGCCCACCCCAGTGCAGAGCTCTGCTGTTGGGCATATTCCCCTCTGCCCTCTCCCAGGCTCCACCCTGCCCACCACAGCCTTCCAGTTCCTTTTCACCAGCTGGCAATCCCTCCTCTGCCAAATTCCCACTAAAAATGCCAAGTGAGTGTGATATGAGATTACATAAACCTTAGTGGGAGCTCTGGGGTGCCACTCCAGGTAATCAGGAATTCCTGCTGCAGTAACTCTTGCTCTTCCTCACTCCAGTGTCCTGGATGTGCTTTTCCTTCTTTCTGGTTTTGGGGACATGGTTTAAAGCTCATCTCATTGACCCCCTGCCATGGGCAGGAACACCTTCACCTATCCCAGGTTGCTCCAAGCCCTGTCCAACCTGGATTTCATCAGAAAACTCCCTGTCTGCCAGTGCTGTGGCACTTTCCCACCAGGCACCCAGCACTGCAGCCCAGATCCCAGTGGGCACCTCAGCTCCTTTCTGTTGCCTTCATTAAAAGGAGTAAGTCATGGGGGAAAATACTTGACATGACTTTGTTGATATTTATTCTGATACTCTGACTTCATTCTTTCATTTCAGCTCCGTGTCATAAATCACTTTCTGTGCTAAATCTCAGTGCAGTTTGACTGCTGCAGGTGCAAACACGTCCTGCATTCCTCTCCAGGGCCCTTTCTGTCTGTGGGAAATGATACAGACATGGACACAAAGCACCTGGGAATTTTGGTCTCGTAGCTTCTTCCAGGGCAGGGACCTGCAGGAGAGGCTCCTTTGGCCATCCTTTCGCCCCCTTCCTGTTTCTGGGGCTCTGACATGCAGTCACTGTGGGGAAAAAGGACTTGTTGTGGCTGTTTAAACTAACAGTTCTCCATTAACTTATGGTATAGTGTCCCCCAGAAGCAATTTGATACATTTTCATGCTTATACGGAGTGAAAAACCATCAGAAGCATAAGATTTTAATATTTTCTTTTGTGTGATAGGTGGTTCTCATGGTTTTGGTTCTCCTCAATATAGAACTTCTGAATTACATTTTATCTCCTGGACAGTTTTCTGCCTTGCTTATTTTCTGAATCAGAGATGATTTGTGGGGCACTGCCTGAGACCCCAGGCTTTGCTCCTGCCTAAGCAGCATTTAATGATGATTTAAAGAAATCTCTGCTGTTTATCTCGGAAAGTGGTCGCTGTGTTTGCAAACAGACAGGCTGAAGGCAGGAGCCTGATTGATGTCCGGTGAAACCCACACGGCCAAACAACTGTCAGGACAAGCTCTGGAACTGCTCCTGACTACTGTGTGTGTGAGGCTGAGGAGCCCTGGGGGCAGACACAGCAGAACAAGCTCATTAGGGTTGGTCTGTGCACAGAGCCCTTCTGTCCCCTGGGGTTTTCAGTGTTGCTGCTGTTGTCTCTTGCCTTGTCTGTGGAAGTGGAGATTTTGCTGCTTTCTCCACTGTTTCACACCTCAGTTCCATCACTTCCCCTTCCTGAGGGTTTGTTTCCCTGGGGGGCTCTCACAGCAGTGATCATAAAATAATTGTCAATTCTGCTTTTATAGCTCATCCTGCTCCTTCCTTTCCTCTTAGTAGTAAAAGGCTGTGGAAAGAGAAACAGTGTTTGTTTTCCACGGTGTCAAACCTGCTGTCAGTGCACTGTGAATAACCAGCTGGGCTGGAAGTGCCAACCCAAGGGCCTCTGCAGCTGCAGGCTGGATTTTCTGCTGTGATCCACCTCAGGCCAGGTGGGCAGGGCAAACCTGGCACTCGGGAAACCATTTCTCTTTGGTTCTTACCCGAGAGCGTGGGATGATTTTGCACATCCTGCCTTCCAGCCCAGTGCCTTACCCATTAATTCACTGTTCCTGATAGAGCTGTGCCATTAAACCATACATTGAGGGGTTTTTTTGCAATTTATTTTATTTTATTTGTAAAATAGAATTCATTGAGAGGAGAAAGAAATGAATTTGTAAATAGGGCCTTTCCTCAGTAAAATCCAAGGCTCTTTACCAAGGAGATAACAGTGATGCCCATTGCAGTGATGAGGAAATGTAGCCTGGAATGGGATGGGAAGGGACATGCCCAAGGACAGAGCTGGCTGGGGGCTGAGCCCAGCCCTGAGTCTCACTGCAAAGCCCCTTAGACCTCTTCTCAGGCCTTCGCAGGGGCAGCTGCACTTCCTTGGGCATCAGCCAGTTCTTCAGGTCAGTAAAATATTGACTGAACCCTTCAACAGCCCAGAGGTTTGTGTTCCTGCTTTCCCCTGCCCTGGTCCCTGCTTTTCCCTGTGTTCCCAGTCCAGCCTGGTCCCTGCTTTTCCCTGTGTTCCCAGTCCAGCCTGGTCCCTTTGCTGCTCACTGCAGCCCTTGCACAAAGCTGCCGTGTTTTTATCTGAGAAGCCTCTGAGGTTTTTCTTCTCCTCCTGTCAGGCAGAGATGGCTTTTCTCCAGCTGACACTGCCTTAGAGTGCCTTTATCTATCCTCTGCTGGCTTGAACACATTGCAGATAGTTCCTATTGTTTTACAGAGCCTGTAGCTAAAAAGCCAAGCTGTGGAACAACATCTGTCCATAGCTGTGCACTGGGCTGCAGACACAGAGGGTAATAAGGCATGATTGCATCCATTGGAGCATTTGCTCCACTGGATAATCCAATAGGAGCATTCCAGTTGCACACAGGATATGTAAGAGTCAAGGAAGGAAATGAAGGACAGTTGCCTACTGTACTTTTACATTTCTTTTGTCTTGCAGCTGCTAAGGCTAAATGCAATTGTGAGAGCACGTTTTAAATAATGTAGAGATAAAATTTTACTGGTGATAACCAAGAAAACCACACTGGGAAATGGGCATAAAACTTTCCCTTCCCATCCCCAGGGAGGGATTTTGACCTGCACTGATATTTTCTCGTTTGAGGGGGGTTTTTCCCAGCTTTGGTAGACCATCTGGTGACATGACCCAGTGCAATACCCAACCCATTTTGCAGGGTGTCTGGGCCTGGAAGGATTTTGCTACACCAAATGCACTCAATAGATTGCAAGTCACTTTAAATCCTTGGAATGTTGTTGGGATTTATGTAACAATTCTCCCACTTCCACTGCCTCGGCACGAGCTCCAAGATTTTCACTTGGGATTGTGAAACACAAATAGGACTTGGGTATGTAACAGCACTTTGCACCACTGAAAATCTTCCCTGTGTTTGCCAGGCACTGAAAATCTTCCCTGAAAATGCAGTAGGGAGTGTGCTCCAGCCACCTGTGGTCCAGTACAAACTCACTTCATGCTGTAAATATTGATGGCAGGTTCTGTGGGAAAGGTGATGAAATTTTGAGCTGACCCAAGAATGCACAGACACATTGTGGGGAAAAAAATAACTGTCTCTGAATGCACTGCAGAGCACTTTGAATTTTACACATGGGACTCTGAACAGATTTCCCTTGTAGGAAATCCTGGGGTTTCCTTATCAAGTTCTTGCAAATTTAGATGGGAAGGTGAGTGTAGATGGGGAAATTTTAGTCTCATTCTCTCTGAGGGGCATAAATGTGTGTGTTTGTGTGTGTGGGTGTGTATAAACTGCCCTTGAACAGAATTGGAATTCCTTGGGGTTTTATTTGGACACAGCAGTTCTGCTGTATAGATTTTTAGATTTCACATTCAAAATCCTATAATCTGCAAAGTTTTTACCTGAATTAGTTTGACAAGTCTTTTACCTTTTAGATCAACTGATAGACATGCATTAAAGTTACTAAAACAACAATTAAAAACCCCTTGGACTCAGGCCATCAAATCCCTGTCTCCTCCTGTACTTTGGGCAGGATTTCTGGAATGCTCAGGATTCCTGGGTTTGCTTAGCTCGGAATTAGCCCTGTGCTTCTGCTTTGCTTGGTGGTCAGGAGCAGTCAGGCAGCAGCTTGGAGTTTCTGTTGGGTTTGTGTGGTTGTGCCAGACGTGTTTGCGTGCCCAGATTTTCAACCCAATTTCCGACCTCAGCAGAGCAGCTCAGCCCCTTGGCCATGACCAGGCACAGCCCCGGGTTTGTCAGTGTTGTCTGGTCAGAGGTTAAATCAGCACTCAGCAAAGAATTCAATCAGCAGGGCTGCCCCAAGGATTGCTAACTGAGTTTATCAGTGCTGGCAGCTTGCCAGAGTGAAGCCAGGAGCTGGGACAGCCCTGGAGGTTGGGATGTTGGAGCTGCAAAGGAGAAGTATCACAGAAGCAAATGGAAAGGCATCAGTTCAGAGTTTGATTGCTGGGAGTCATCCTGTTCTCTGGCCTTCTCTGCAGGTGGCCTGAGCTGCTCTGGTTTGGCCAAGAGAACAGCTTGACTTGCAGACAGCATCTAAAAATAAAATGCACTTTTGATATTGTTTCAAAATTATAGTTGCTCAGTCATTCTGGGAGAGCATGGGAAGGGTTTCCTGGAGGGCTGTGGGAGAATGCCATGCCAGGAGCACAGGTGGAGAACATTCAGCACCTTGAGGAGACTGGGCTGACCCTCCAGACACTGAAAGGTTGTTCACTTCCCACTGCTGAGTGTTATTTAACCACTGCAGGGCTGATTGTTGCTCATGAACCCAACACTGGGCAGGCTGAGATAGGCACAGCTCAGGAAAGCTCTTGAAACTGTTGAAAGAATCTTTTCATTTATTTGCAAAGCTTCAGGAGTTTGTTAATGTTTGCCATTACAAGAAGGAAGAACTGGAACTGAATGCTGGAGCCTGACTGTTCACTCTCACAGCAGATGCTGTTTGGTACAGACACTCCAAATATTTTTTCTGATTTATTGCCAAGTCTGATCTTGTCTCTTCATTTTGGAAGGGAGATACCAAGGAATTTGAAGGCTCCAGGATCCCTGTTGGTGAATTCCACGCTGTTCTTTGTTTAGCAATCTCCTTAAAAGCCCTGATTTGATATTTTTCTTCCTTCTCTCTGAATTCAGCCCCTCTGTTGAAGCAGATGGCTCAGATCCGAGTTGCAGGGACAAACTGACAAATTCCAAAGTGGAAGCCCCAGAACTCACTTGAGAAAGGAAGATGAAAATGGCCCCCAGACTGGTTTTGGAGCCTTACCCAGTTTGCAAAGCTGCAGCTGTTGCAGGCAGTGCCAGGGTTGTTTTCCCAGTGCTGGGAGGATGGTACCCTGCAGGTGGGAATGCCTGCTGAGGGCAGGGTGGGTCATCTGGCATGGGCATGTGGCACAGTGAGGGGCATGGCAGCCCTTGGGCACTTCCCTTTCTGATAGAAAAGTTGTTCCATTTTTCCTTTGGTGAGTTATTTCCTGAAAGATGCAGCTCAGGGGACACTGAAGACTTAATCTTGAGTTCAGGCCTATTCCACTCAACAATGAAAATACTGAAAGACTGATTTTTAATGACATCTGAGAAAGGGAAGGGTGAGATTCATAAGGCTGTTTAGGGCAGGAACTCTCTCCTCTTGTTGGGCCATCCAGCAGGGGAGAAATGGGGATTCATTTCTGTCCTGAGTCTGTACAGCCATTTAAGTGAAAGACAGTTCCACAGCTCCAGAAATCCTGACTCCAGTGCTGAGTCCTCCTGTTGCCTTGGGATGTTGCCTGACTTTTGCATATTGTTGTGCTGATATTTGTATGCATGTGAGAGGGGAAGGTCCTGTGTAGTTCTGCAGCAGTTTGGAGGAAGGACCAGCAGGTTCATCTCTGCAGTGCCACCACAGAACACCCCCTGAACAGCAGGAGGCCAGCAGGAGACACTCAAACCCAAATGCCCTGGAGCCCCAGGCAGAGGTGACTCTCCAGGGCCAGAATCCAAACCCTGAGCTGCACTTTGGTCTCCCAGTTGTTGGTGATGTTTTCTTTGACTTCACAGTTGCATGTTCCTGTGGTCTTTCAGAAACATCAGATCTCTGCTGACTTGTGCCAGATCTGATTCCTTCCCTGGTGCAAGATATCCCTGAACACCTTGTCCCTGTGTCTGTCTCTTTTCCAGTCACTAGTTTGTATCCCCCTGATTCCCATCACTTGTTTCTCTCCCAGTTCTCCAGCTCTCCTTCCCTTTTTGCCCCCCCTTCCCTGCCTGAATCCTTCCATGCCCTCACCAGGTCTTGTTGCAGCCCAGCTCTTACCTTTCCTCAAGTGAGCCCAGGATGCCAGAGACACAACCCAGGGCCTTAGATCCATTTTTCTCCATCAGTAAGTACACACAGAAGTTCCCACAGAGCTCCTCTTCCCTTCTGATCTTATCTCCTGCCCTCCTTGACCTCTGCCTCCCTCAGAAGTGACTCCCTGCTGCTCATAAGATCAAAGTCATGTTTCTTGAAGCCTTCTGGAAAACCCATTTTATCTCCATTTGCTACTTTTCTGTCCCTGTCTCCTCTCATTTCCTAATCTCTTCCCATTTGTCTTTCTGCCTCATTCACTAAATTTGAGTTATGCCAGGCTTCTGAGTCCTTCCCAGCACTGCTGTGTTCACTCATCCAGCCTGTTCCCCCACTGGAATCCCTCTCTCAGATCCACCTGGCCACCTTTTCTCCTGCCTTTGGAGTACAGCTGTCCTAATCCATCTTACTCCAAGCAATGAAGCCCATGTAATTCCATGTGTGAGCATGGAGCCTTTCAGCGCTGCGGTGATGCCCATCAACAGATGGTGAGTTAACTGCCAGACTTTGGGAATCCACACTCAGGAGTGGTGCTCTGACTTGGACTAAGTATCCCAAACTTCTTATTTAAGCAGAGAAACAGCGTTGCAGAAAGGAGCTGTGGTTTTGCCCGTTTGAGAGTAGCTCCTGGCGCTGGGGAGAAGCTCTGGAATGTGGCTGTTAGCACATCATAGTAGAGTAAACCTGGAGAGGAGACCCTTCTTCCTGTGCTCCAGCTAATGAAGCCACTCCTGGTGTCCCCTGGGAGGGAGAGGATGTATCGATGTGCTGTCCCCAGGGAGTCATGGCTTGCTGGAGGGGAGGACCCTGTCCAGGGCACAGAGGGTGTCACCTGAACAAAGAGCAGATGTCAAACAGACAGGGTGTTTCTTTTTATATCCTGCTCTGCTGTTGTCTGAGATCCCAGTGCTTTATTCTCAAAGCTTAGAAAATCAGGGCAGGAAAGAATCACAGAATGGATTGGGTTGGAAAAGACCTCCGAGATCATCAAGTCCAACCCTCGGTCCAACTCCAGTCCCTTTACCAGATCATGGCAC
>JAOXXN010000150.1:5077956-5108688 GCA_026770055.1 Myrmophylax atrothorax
CCAGGCCAGGTTGGACAGGGCTTGGAGCAGCCTGGGCTGGTGGGAAGTGTCCCTGCCCATGGCAGGGGTGGCACTGGATGGACTTTAAGGTCCCTTCCCACCCAACCCACTGCACAATTCCATGACTCCATGATGTCCTGTAGGTGTAGAGTGACATTTCCCCAGTTTTCCCCTCAGTGGACAGAGATGAGGCAGCTACAGCCTCTCTCCCCTGCCCTTTCAGCCAGAAATAAGGAATTAGGCTTGGAAAGTGCCTCTGGAAGGAGGCAACACGTCCTTTAATTTATCTTGGCATTTATTTCCTGATCACACCACCAGTTTTTAGACATTTTCCCAAAGAGCTTGTGCTCAGCCCAAGCAGTGGCTCGTGCTGCCTTGGATCTCTCTCCCCTCAGGCTCATTGTTGCAGGAGTGTGCCTTTAATTAATATTTTGCAACATGCTGAGGTGTAATTTCATATCCCAAGTTTTAAAGGAATTGGTTCCGAAAGAAAGAATGGAAAATCTGTCGCTGCAGGACTTTGGTTTTAAACAACTTCCCTAATGAAGGGACCTGCTGAGCAGGAGAACGAGCACAGGGCTGGGAGCATCTCTGTTCAGCCAAACACACAAGCACATGAGGAAGTTGGGCACATTCTGCCCTCCAGAGGAATGGCCTGATGGATTCATGTCCTGGTTCAGCAACCAGGAGAGCTGTGTGGGTGTGACCAAAGCTGTGCATTCCAAACCCTCCTGGAGCTCTGGCAGCCTCGGCGCCGTGCTCGCTGCCCTGGGGAACCTGGGCAGTGCCCACCACCCTCTGGGGGAAGGACCTTCCATGAGATCCAACCTGACCCTGCCCTGGCACAGCTTCATTGCAGTGCAACTATTGACATATTGGAGTGTTCCAGTTTCATTCCCACCAGAGGGATTATTGCTGCATCTCTTCCAGGCACCTCCTCACAGCTCTGAGGGGACACACAGCTCAGGCTTCCACATATTTCAAAATATTCATTAGTTTTGCCCTTTCCAGCATCGCCTCATAAAATATAAATAATAGGAATTAAAATTGGGAAGGGGATGGTTTCATTTCTCAGAAGCAAAATGATTATCCAAACTCGTGGAAATTGGGCTGGCCAAGAGGCAATGGGGAATATGCAAATGTCAGGGGGTTGGAAGGAGGTTGTGGAGTCACCCTGGGAGCTCCACATGATGATGGATGTCCCATGTCCTTCATGGGCACCATCTCTAGTGAGAGGTGTCCCTGCCCATGGCAGGGCATGGAATGAATCACAGAATCACAGAATGGATTGGGTTGGAAAAGTCCTCTGAGATCATCAAGTCCAACCCTTGGGCCAACTCCAATCCCTTTACCAGATCATGGCACTCAGTGCCACGGCCAAGCTCAGTTGAAAACCCTCCAGGGATGGGGAATCCACCCTCTCTCTGGGCAGCCCATTCCAAGGCCTGAGCACTCTCTCTGGAGAGAATTTTTTCTGCTCTCCAACTTCAATTTGCCCTGGCAGAGCTTGAGCCCGTGCCCCCTTGTCCTATTGCTGAGTGCCTGGGAGAAGAGACCAACCCCCACCTGGCCAGAACTTCCCTTCAGGTGGTCTTCTCTTAATGCATTCCCTTGCTCCAAGGCAAGGTCCATGGTATCAAGTCACTCCTGATGGATTCTGCACCATGAGGCTCCCCAGGGTCCTTGTTCCAGCTTTCCCTGATGTCCAGAGAACACCTCACCTCTGGTGAATGTTTCCCTTGTGACTGTGGGCAAAGCTGAGCTGTGAGGAGAGGAATGTGGTTTCCAAAGATGCCCATGCCAGACCTCAGAGGGATTCTGAAGGTCCTCTGCTCTTTGCAGGTGTGTGAGTAACGCTTTTGTAGGCCTTGGTTAGAGGGTCTTCCAGGCCAGAAAGGTGGGAGAACATCTGTCAGCTTTCTTGTCTCACTGCATTTGGTATCTGAAACAGCCTTTTACTGGTGTGGGTTATCCCTGGAGTCAGGAGAGGTCTTGATCTCCAGGGCTTTTCCACTGTCTGGGCAGGCTCCTTTAAACTGGGAGAGGTTCTGCCTGAATCACTGAATTAAGAGAGTGTAAATCCAAGTAGCATTAGAATAAAGCCCTTGCCATCATGGGGAGTGTCTGTGTGTGGGCAGCTGGGTAAAGGAACAGATAAATTATTCATTCACTGAACTTGGAAAACCACAGGAGGGTTCCCAAGAGACATGAAAGCCCCACAGTAAAAGCTGAGAGTTGGGGAAGGGATTCCACATGTTCCATCAATTGCTGTCCGGCAGGGTAATTAAACAGAGAAAAAGAAGAGCAGAAGTGTTCCTTTGAGCTGTGATGATTAAATCCTGCTGCCTCTGCAGACATGGAGAGGTCTGGCCTCACAAAGGGCTTTTCATCAGCAGGGTATGGAGGAGCTGCAGAGGTGCCCTGGCCAAACTTTGGGTGGATCTGCCAGAATCCCAGACATTTCCCAAAGACAGGCACGGGTTTGGTCTGGCCCTCACCATCAGAGCTCTGCTCTTGTGAAATGTTCTCCAGGGTCAGCCACCAGACCCTTGGGTGCCATGGCAATATTCAGTCCCAAGGATCTTTAATTATTCCCAGTAGGCAGAAAAGTATCTCCACCACAGTTATTGTGCATTTCCCTCATCTGTGTTCCAAGGACCTCGTGTTCTCAGTAGTGTTGCTTTATCAGCTCCAGAGGCATCACAACGAGTGCTGTGAATATCAGGGAAGGATTTTGTCAGTCCTTCAGGGGGTGTGGAATGGAAGTCAAGAGATTCACAAAGTAACTACATTTAGTGTTTCAGCTGTTTGTTCCTGCTGGGTTTTTTTGGGGATTGTGGCAGGAGTTGTGTGTGCTGGAAGTGACAGTGTTTTCAGAGCTGGGAGGGAGAAGTGGCTTTATTGGGCACTGCAGGACAGCTGGCAGACCTGGAGGGGGCTGTCCACCACAGAGCACACTGAGCTCAGGGAAGGTGCTGCATCCCTCAGGTCCTGCTGGTTTGCAGGGCAGGGACAGGGACAGAGTTTGCAGAGGCCACACTGAAGTTTGGGATAAGGCAGAGTCTCCCAAGTGTGCAGGTTCTGTGGTGATGGGCACATTTGCCTGGGCACAGAACATCAGGGGCTGGTGGGTGCTCTCAGGAGTGGTGGTGGCTTCCTGTGTGATCCTGGCAGTTGTTGGAATGTGGTACCTTAGCTCCCTTTTCTGTCGATTGCTGAGGTGCTTCCCTGTTCCTCAGGCAGGGGGAAGATACGTAGGGACTTGAAAACCTTGTATGAAAACACATGTGTGCTGCAAAGTTGGGGGATTGAACCTCTCATGCCCTCAGCAAGAGGTTTTCTGGGATTGCCCGGAATCCGGGTCATCTTCTGCCAGCAGAAAGGACATGGACTTTCCAATTCCCAAAAGAATTAGTGCTGGGACTTGCTTCCAGTATGTGCCTCCACCAGCTGAAAGTCCGGGAGTCGTTTACACACCACAGCTGCCTGGATGGTAGTCTGGCTTAAATTTGGCAGAATTACAAACTCCTTCTGAGGGTTTTTCTTTGACTATTCCCTTTTTACCTGAGTGCCTGCCCAGTGCTGTGTAGAGGTTTGTATCTTAACCAGTCCTGTGTTCCCTCGATTCCCCATTGTGGTTCAACCATGCCATGCTAAGGGAATTGAAGCCACTCCACAAGGTCAGGTGAATAGAGAAATGATTTCTTCCCTGGACTTGTTTGTGTCCCTTGTATGGCACTGAGAGGATGAGACAGAGAGAGGGTTATATCTTTTTTGGAGAAGGATATGGCTGATCCCTTGCAGTGCCTGGGAGCCCATTCCATCAGATGGTCCATGGCATCAGACACTCCTTCTCTATGAACAATTGAATTCAAGATATTGTGGCTTGCACTGGGGGCAGCACTTGGTGTGATTATGAGCTTGTTTTCCTACCTGCCTGTGGCTGTCCCTCATGTTTGGATGGCTGTACAATGATTTCTGTACTTCTGGTTCACGCTGAGTGTTTTGTTTCCAGCGTGGTTTTCATTAAATGCAGTAACAATGAAAATTGTGGCCGAGGAAAACAGTTTCCATACATAAATATTAACCTCTAATGGAAACCATGCTGTTAGTGCAAGATTAACAGTAATTGGCATCCAGATGGCAACAAATCTGTGCCACTCACATTGCGTGTCCAGCTTTGAATTAGGGCGTGCCCATGAAATGAAGGAACAGCTCGGCCTGTGGGTGATCCCTGTAAACCCAACTTGGAACTGGAGGCTCAGTGGGACAGCAGGAACAGCCTCAGCCTGTCTGTGTTGGACATGCTGGAGAGGTCCTTCCATGGATAGTGTGCCCTTCACCTGGATCCCACTGACTCCTGAGAGCTCTGTTTATTCAGCTGCAGGACAGGCATTGTGTGATTACCTGTCTTGAAGGCAGTTTAGTGGGTACTTCTCTAATGTTGCTTTTTAAATCTTGGAACCTTTTCTATGTGGGCTTTATAGAAAGGAAAAGTGTTTTTCATTTTAAGTATCATAAGCACTGAAAGATTCCCTTGGTGACTGCCTTGGTGTGTAAATACAGGCAGGGCATCTCTGTCAAACATATCATTGCCATTGAATGGAAAGGCAGAGCATGAATCACTTCAGGCTTTCCTGGTTTTCCCTGTGTAGGATGTTAAGGGAGGCTGCAGGAATGTAATTGATGGCAATGTGTGAGCTGCACAAATTGAAAATCGTGGGAGGATGAGAAAAACATCCAGCTCAGCACCAGGCTAGTAATGATGGGGAATGGGAGGCTTGCTCTGAGCATGTGGATGTGCAGGGAGTCTCCATCTGTGCCAAGCAGACTCCGGGACTTGGAGTCTGGCTCCCTTCCCAACTGCAAATACATGGAGAAGAAGAGAGCCAGCCAAGTTTTAATCAAGTAAAAGTTCTGGATCCAGAGGTGGTTGGCAAAAGAAGAGATTAAAGTATTAGGAGTGCAATGAAAACAAGACATTAGAGAGTTGAAAGCTGGAGAACCTGCACAAAGCACTTGCTGAGCGAACATTCCCCAGGGCAGGAGGAGGCCCCAGGGGGTTCAGGCAGGACAAAGTGGGAACCCACACACCGGAATTTGCCTTCCCCAAGATTTGGCCATCCCTGTGGCAAGTGTGGAATATCCTGATGCTTTGGGGCCATCCCTGTGGCAAGTGTGGGATATCCTGATGCTTTGGGGCCATCCCTGTGGCAAGTGTGGGATATCCTGATGTTTTGGGGCCATCCCTCTGGCAGGTGTGGGATATCCTGATGTTTTGGGGCCATCCCTCTGGCAGGTGTGGAATATCCCAGTGCCTCTCTGAGCCAGGGGGAGATAAATGGGCTCCTTCCCCTCCAGGATGCTGCTGTGGGGGCTCCTTGGCTGGCGGGAAGGCCAACAGCTGCAATCTGTGGGAGTATGCCAAGTTTTTGGATGAAATGGGAGTTGACACAGTTGCCTGTGCTGGGTTTGCTGTGGAAGTGCAGAGAGCTCTGCCTGCTCAAACCCCCAAGCACAGCAGTGATGGCCTGAAAAGCTGGAATTTCTCCGGAGAGATAGGAAAAAACCCTCGTGCTTGGTGATAGCAAAAATAGCAATTGGCTCTCCTTTCCCTCCACCAGTGATGCTCCTGCTTGACCTTTTTTGTTTTTGTATTAAAATAGATTTGTGGTATTTGCTGACAGTGTATCTGAGAGAGAAGGACTTTTTTCCGCTCTGTATTTGCAGAATCACATGAGAAGTGCAAAGTTGGGGTGGTTTTTTTTAAATGAACAAAAATCCCAGTTTAATTTTCTTTCCCATTTTTCATTTTCACACACCTGTCTCCCAGACAGGGCCAGAAGCAAAATTACCAAATAAAAGAATTTTCTTTTGTATTATTCCCAGCCTGGCAGAACCAGAGCATGCCAGGATTTCCACAAACATGTCTGAATTCATGGAGTTTCTATTCCAGTTCTGCAGACTTGAAAGGCTCAGATAAAAATCTGGAATTTTAAGAGGCAAACAGCAGTGAAGAAAATAAATCATATTAATGCAGCTACCAAGGCATTGTGCTACTGTTGTTCTTGGTTAAAGGTGTATTTTTCTCTGCATGTTAATTATATGGATCATTGCATGGGATTAGAAAATAGTTGCATTTATCTTAATGGTTTGGATATATTTGCTAAAGAACTGTTTGCAGATCAATAACTTATTTGCTATTTATGCTCTGATGAAAGAATTAATGGTGAAATGGATTGGTCCAAAAGAAAATTACAGTCTTAGGAAGTCATTTGATAGAAAGTCTGTATTTCAAAACCATTTTTGAGAGGGCTTTTTCAGGCTTAAAATGTTATACCAATTTGTTATAGCTGGCTGGCTGCTCCACAATGACTCCTATTAATAAGCACTCAGCAGTTCATGGGCTGCACTTCTTACTGACTTCATTCCATGTGCTCCAAAGGTTTCTGCTCTTCTAGGAACAGGAGTTTCTCTGCCCAGTCCATTTCTGTAGTAATAAACTAATTTTAGCTGTCTACATTTTTTTTTAATTGATCATTGCAAATATTATCAAATGGCCACACAGGATTCACGTTAAGCAGTGAAAATAACTAATTAAAATAGGTGACTGTGACTGAGCACAGGCACTGCTTCTTCAGCCACTGGGGATGTACAAGCCCCAAATTGTCAAGTTTTCCACCCTGAATGGACACAACTGAGATTATTGACCCAGGTTAATGGAAGATGAGGGTGGAATAATCAGGTTTAGCAGTAGGAATAAAACACTCCTGGTAAGAATCCTGCTCTGGTCATTGCTGTTTTGCTGTACTTAAATCTGCTGAAAGGGAACCAAAATATCAGTAAAAGGAGGATTTAAGAACTCAAGAATGCAAGAAGGCACAAGTCTAAGGAAGAAGAATTATGGCTGAATGCCATAATTGTTCCTTTTCATCTCTGACTTCTGTGGCTCCAAAACTCAATTTTTGTTTCCCTTTAACCCAAAAGTGACACATTCCTTGGGCCATCAGGTGTGTGGACTGAGGGTGCACCCTCAAAAAGCTTTCTCAGAGAAGTCTCTTACTTCCTGAGCAACATCTTGCCATCCTGAGGACTACTCTGTGGGTAAAAAGCAAGTCAGTTGGAAGTGCTGAAATCCAGCCTTGCATGGCCATTGGTTGAAAAGGTTAAATCTTTATTTCATTTTTTGCATGTGGTATGAATCTGGCTCTCACAGTCAGCACTTTGAAAGTAAGCAAGTGTTAGTGTCTGATTTCTGTCTTCACTCTCTGCTGCTGGGCTGAAGTCAAAGGCTGTTGCCCATCCCTTCATTCCATCCAGAATGCCCTTGGCAACAAACATCCACATCCTTATTGTTGTCAAACCTCATAAAAACAGAGCTGGACTTGTTCCAGGTGGAAAGTTTTCCATTTGCTCTCTGATAAACGCAGCTTTGTCAACTCTGAGGGAAGAAAAGGAGGGGGGAAAAAGCAGAGCCCACGACTCCACTGCCTGGTGGTGTGTGTGGTGTGTGTGCTCCTCAGGGGCAGCCAGATCCAGCCACCCTCTGTGGGAACAGCGTTTCAGGGGGGCTGTTAAATACAAATACAGGCAAATATACCCACTGGGAAAACGCTGAAGGGCGTTTGGTGGGAGGTCTTTGCTCTTCCTGCGTTTCCAGCGTGGCAGAGGGGCAGGTGGAGCAGCAGGGTGGGCACTCAGGGTGCCCTGTGCCATCTGGGAGTCTTGTCTGGTGTGTGCACTGAGCTGTTCCCGTGGCCTTGGAGAGGGGCTTGTCCAGCAGTGTGTGGGCAAAGCCCCTGAGCCCCTTCAGCCTCTGTGCCCGTTCCAGGAGGGCTCAGCTGTGTGGCCAGGGTGGCACATGGAGCACAACCCAGCAGCAGATTGTCCTGAGCGTGGCCTGGGATGCCCTCCCGGCATTTCCAAGGACAGTGGCACTTTCTGAGGGGACAGTCTGGGTGCAGGAAGGGCATGTGAGGACTGTTGTTTTACCATAGCAGAGGCTCAGCCTCAAACCGTTTGTGGTGCCCACACAAACAGTCCTGGAGGATCCTGTGGATGGGATCAAACCCTGAGTTCCACCAAGGCATTGGAGGCTCCTGCCACCTCCATCAGCCTCGTGACTCACCAGCAGTTTGCCACCTTCCCTGGCTCTGGCACTCTTGCTTTCTTCTAAGTATGAAAATAAGGGGAAATAAAAGACCTTTTCAGTCTCTGCTTTATTGTTTTATTCCCTCTCCCCAACTTTATTCTGCAAATGGGAGAACTCCATTTAAATGCTTTTTCAGGAGACTTCACTGCATCTTCTAATGCTGTCGTAGAGGGCATTAACAGACAAGCTTAGGTGAATTTGTGAGTCAGTGAAATACATTTTTGAGACAGTGAAATATATTTTCCAAGCAAAGCAGTGAAGGTGTGTTTTACTTATTTCCTGCCTGGCAGAACTCTAGCCTGACTCTTCAGCAGGGTGAGGAACCAACTGCTCAGATGGTTTGGAGTGCAAGCTGCTCTAGTGTTTGTCGTGCTGGTTGCATTTTGTGTCACTCTGGTTGGGTCACTGATGTGATGGGCACATTCTCTGTGTTTCTGTTGCAGGAATCGCTTACCTGGGAGGTGTCTGCAGTGCCAAGAGAAAGTGTGTTCTTGCTGAGGACAACGGTCTCAATCTGGCTTTTACAATTGCACATGAACTTGGGCACAAGTAAGAGCTTCTTCTTCTGTTCCCTTCTTTCCTTATGCCACTTTTTAGTTTAAAGCCAGACAAGTGCAATGACTCGTGTGGCATGTTTGTTATGATTTCATAAATCTAGCACATTGATACCTAATTTTTAGGAGGCTTATGTAAATATTAATTCCACACACATAAATCCTTCTAGTTGATCTCGCCCTGTTTTCTGCTCTCTGTTCTGGTTCTGAGTGGCACAAAAGGGCCTCATTCTCTTCAATGATTGATGGTAATGGAGACCAATTCTGCCTTTCTTCACTGAGTAGAACAGGTCCATAAAACCAGCATCAACTTCAAAATCTTTGAACTTGCTAAATTTTCTCTGAAGTTCAGGTGTCTGTGTCGAGGACTTTAATAGTTAAATAGTTTGGTGATGGTTTCATCTCTGCATGTGAAGTAATCTGTGAGTGAAATGGTAAGCACCAGTATTTGGGAAATGCCCTTAGGCAGTATTTTTTGATCAACAGAAAGAAATTGTAGAACTTGATTTATCAGCTCAATCACACCTAAGGAACACGCTTTGAACACGCTGGAAAAAACAGGAAAGGACGTGATAAGTCCCAGTCAGACAGAAATGTGCAGAATGAGATTGCTGGGGACTTTCTGCAGGTGACTTGGAAGACTCTTTAAAGCTGCCTGTAAATCAAAAAACCAGAAAAACCCAAAATTGACTGGAAGAGTCAGCTGCATCCTCCTAGTGCAGGGAAGGAGTTAACCAGAGGTCAGAGCTCCCACATTCCCTGCTCTCCAGGCTCAGTGTCAGGGCACTTACTCATAATCCTGAGGAGCTTTTTCCCCTTTCCATTGGCATCACTCTGGTTCACTGTGTCACAGGCAGGCTGTGCCAGGCACAGAATTAGGCCAGGGACAAAGTTACACAGGGGTCAAGACTGTCCCTATGGGATTTCCAAGTGCTCCTTCCTTCACTTCTGTGGATGGGAGGTGGGAAATGCCACCATGGTTCCTGTAGTAAGAAGCTGTGCCCAGGTTTTGTGTGCACCCTTCTGGGCTCCAACAGTTGTGTGTGTTGCATCTCCCTTTCCTGGAGTCAGAGTATTTCACAGCTAAGTCAGAGTCAATGGGGCATGTTCAGATTGTGGCCAGTCTCATTCCATGGCAATTAATTTATGGCAATGTGTTTCAGAGTTGCCTGGAGGATTTTTAGGTTCTTACCAAAACTGACAACATGAAAATGAATCTCCTGTTCACCCTCCAGTGACACCAAAGGCAGCTGAGCCAAACCGAGGGTGGTTTCAGCAGAAATGAAGGACATTTGGTTTTGGTTTTATTCAAATTGCATGCCAAGATGTTAAACTGAGCCTAAACTTAATAACAAATTAACCTGTGGGTAATGTTAAGGGAAATTCAGCACTCATCTTTGGATGGGCCAAGAGCAAGAGGGAAAAACACTTGAGCTGCAGAAAATCCAGCTGTGTAAAAGAGTGAGCCTGGTCTGCCCTGGTGTTTGCCAAGTTTCTCAGCAGAGCTGACAAGCTTCCTTCTAATAATGCCTTGCAAAAAATCCCCACCATAAATAGGGGATGTAATGCTTTTGGATGCAGCTCCATCTGTGCAGAAAACTGCCAAGTCCATCTGCTTTTCTGAGGCAGGTTGGGTGGTGACACCACAATGGCCTTTCTCTGCTGGTTTTCCTTCTTTGCTTCCATCCTGGGAAGCTCCTTCAGGAGGTGGTAGGAGATGTCCCTAGGAGGTGGCAGAGGGGACTTGGGCTCAGAACTGTGGAGGATTTGGACACTGAGTGAGCTGTTGTGCTGAGAAGCTGCTTCAGGAGAGGCTGAGATCCCATTTTGGGGAGAGATGGAGACCTTCAGTGGAGGTTGCGGGGAAAGGACAAATGACAAGGGATAACTAATTTTCTAACAGAGCTGCCTCAGGAGCCACTTCCCTGATAGAGAAGACACTGAAACAGGCTTGGGCAAGAGAGATTGGGAAGATCCTTGAGTCCTGCAGGAACATGGAGGGTCTTGCCATAACCATGCATAGTGAACTCCC
The DNA here is from genome assembly GCA_026770055.1 of Myrmophylax atrothorax. NCBI lineage: Eukaryota > Metazoa > Chordata > Aves > Passeriformes > Thamnophilidae > Myrmophylax > Myrmophylax atrothorax. The sequence continues at coordinate 5,088,695 of JAOXXN010000150.1, forward strand.
AGTGTGCCAAACCAGAGGGGAAAATGCCACCCCTCACCACCCAGCCTGAGCATTAAAATCCTCCCTCTGTTCTATCACCCACCAGTGGCCTGGTTACCTATTTCAAACTGGTCAACTGGTGCCCTTCTGGCCTGGAGATCAGCAGGACTCTTGTCAGGTCCCTCCTTACTCTGTTGGCTCTGAACTGCAGTGGGATGCTCTGAGCACTCCTGTTCCAGCAGGTCTTGTGCAAATAGAGGAATTGTTCCAAACTTTACTTAGAAACTTAGAGTTTTTGAGTGAAATGTAAGGAAACCCATTCCAGAGATGAACACAGAGAAGCTGACATGAGCTTTGAAAGTGGAAACCAAGGAAAACTAGGTGCAAGTTTCTTAAGTTAAAAAAAAATCCAATCAAAACTTACATCCATATTGGCAAATTATAAATTTTGGAGAGCTGTAATTGTGAGCTTTGCTGATGTCTGATTTCCTTATGAGTGTAGAAAAGCTGAGATTTATTATTCTTTCCTTAAGACTAACAAATGTGTGTGGAGATCACAAGCCCAGTTTGGCATCCACAGATAGTTTCTGATGTGGACTTTGGAAAAAGTGAATGGATTACTAATTGATGTGTCAGATTCCTAATCTGCCACTAATGTCATTTGGACTGATTGCAAAAAACACTCTTGCAAAGACAGCTGTGCTGTGAAAACATGGAGACATCATTAAATAGGTCCCTTGGGATTAAGTAGGTCCTGTGAAAGTTCATCTTCAGGTTTAACCTACACAGTTGTTGATTGATGATGGGGGGAGTGACATAACTTGGATCTCCTGTGTTTAAATCCTCCAATCTGCAGTGATAATTTTGATCCATGCACACTAAGGGAGCAGCCATTCGTATTTAGATCCAAGTTTTGCTACAAAAGGATCCAGGGAGAGAATCTTGCTGTTTCAGGGTAGAGCCCACTGAGTCTGTGACAAGCCTTCAAATCATGAACTTCTTCCCATACAGGACAGGACCCTGAGCAAGCCCCATCCCTTCAGCCAGCAGGGATGTCCGTCAAAGCAACACTCTTGAGTGTAGCCACAGGTAGTTGGGTTTTACCCAGGGTTTGGGTGGAGTTCTGTGCTCTGACTCACACAGAAGGGAAGACCCAGAGATCAAGCCATTCACCAAAGAAAAAGAGGTGAATGAGTTTTTAAACCAAAGCTGGGAGGGTTCAGCTGCGTATCCGTTACCCTGAACAAAGCCGGGGGCAGCCGGTGGTTTTGCAGGACAACAATGCCAGCTTTGTTGGCATTCCTGTTTCTTTGTACAGCCTCAGCTTTCCTGGTGTGGGCTGGGGACAGGCTTGGGTGAGGAGGGAGCATTCCCATTCCCGAGCCAGCGGGCCCTGGCACTGCCTGGAGCGGGGCATGGCTGGCAGTGGAGTGGCTGGAAGCCACACCGTGGCAGATGCCCTAAGAAAGGGGATTAAAATCAACTGACAATAAGCAAGAAACAGTCTGTTGCCAACAGTCTGAAACCACATGGCCTCAGACTTGAAGCTGAAACAGATGAGGACAAAAACGAGTCCAAAGGTAAAAAGCCCATAATGCACAAACCAAACAGCTCTGGGCTTGGAATCAGAGAAGGGAAGAGTTTGGAAAGAGCAGGTTTCTCTCCAGTGTGATTATTTGCTTTAGATGGTAAGTATTGATATCTGGAGCTTGGTTAAAATGACTTTAGGGTGCATAATTATTTGCTGCATGATTAAGGATGGCCTGTGTGGTGTGTCTCAAGCAATGGTGGTGTTGCAGGTCAGGGAAAAGCACTCTCTGGATGTTCCCTTGGTGGCCCGAGGTTTGTGCTGATAGACCTGTGAATAAACTTGCCTCCCTGATCTGTGTGGTCCAGCATCCAGCAGAGATTGATGGAGAGGTGCCAGAATGTGGGAATATTGCAGGCTGAGGAGGAATGTCCCTTGAGCAGATCCCAGAGGGGCAGAACAACTTACACTGGCAAAGCCAGGCCAGGATGGTGCAACCATACAAGCTTAATTCCTGAGAACTAAAGAGGGAATTAACAGTCCCCCTTGTCCCCTGCCCTGCAATTTATAAAGAGTTGGTCCTAATGCATTTTAATAATGCTAAGTTTCTGATGGAAGCTGAGGAGCACCCCAGGCAATGGCAGACAGGGAGTGCTGCAGAGTGCACTCTGTGCTGACAGAAGCCCGTTTGCTGTTCTGGGGTGGCAGTGAGCACAGTGCCAGCAGCAGTGGAGCCAAACCATGGAGCGGGGCAAGGGCAGTGCTTCTGGAAACCAGAGGGAAATGGAGGCACCTCTGCTACAAATCCTCTCAGTTTATGCTGTGAATTTAACATTTAGGTAAAGGATGTGGGAGCTGAGAAGCTGTTTTGAAAGAAAGAAGGCCAACAACCCTCTCTGTCTGTTTTAGAGCAGCTCACCATAGTCTAACCCTTGAACTCTGCTGGCAGAGGCAGCTGAGTGTGGTTTCTACCCTGTCTGACTCTAAACATTTAAACTGGATTTCGGGAAGCTCCCATCTGAGTTTCTTTTTCTTTCCTTTGTTGCTCTGAGTTAGTCCCACATTTGTCAGGCTGGTTCTGCCCGACCTGAATTTCTGCAGAATGTTTGTCTCTGTTGCTATTTCAGAACTACACCAATTCCCTGCCAGGAGACAATGGGTCCCCAGGTTACTTCTTATTTCCCAAAAGGTACTACTTAAGTTGTATAATCAAACATGTAAAAGCACCAAAGTCTCAGTTTCAGGGTTATCTGGACAGCTTTGATTTTAAGTCTAATCCTTCTGTCCTGCCAGTGAGGCCAAACTTCTATTCACAGGGTAGGATTTCAGCCTGTAGTTAAAGACCTTGCCTTAACACCTGCCCACAGGGATCTTATTCACTCCTGTGAATCAATGTTTTGCTGGAGAGAGTCCTTGCAAAGAGGTGCCCATCTGTGAGTCTGTGGGGTAGTGCCCATTTGTGGATGGCTCAGGGGTGCAGCCTGTGGCTCACAGGATCTGCCAGTGCCTGGGTGAACCTCTCCAGTGGTTCTGCTGGCACTTTGGGTGTAGCTTCTGTCTTGTGGTGTGGAGCTGTGGCACAGTTCCCTCTCTGCCTTTATGAACCTTGTGTGGCTGCTTTGAGCATGCTGCAATGCCAGGGTGGTGGAGCTTTGCCTGTCTGCATTTGTAGGGGTGGAAAATCAAGGTCAGGTGGGTGCCAAGGAGGAGTAGAGCCAGAGGCAATCCCAGACAGGCTTTACTTTAGCAAGCTCAGGTACTGCAGACTGCATTGCTGCACCAAGACTTCCTGAGTGCTGGGGAGTGCCTGCCCCAGCCGTGTTCTCCTGGTGCCTGCACTCTCCCAGGATTCCATGTGTTCCAGCCTCAGGAGCACTGGCAGTGACTGGCTGCTGTGTAGACAGACCCTGGGGCTGGCCAGAAGTGCTGGCAGCACTCCGTACCCACCCTGGAGTTGCTAATTTTATTTTCTGCCATTGGTGTTGTAAATCTGTTGTGGAATGTCTCTGTGTTCCCAGGCTCCCTTTTCGTGTTCCCCTCCTCCCAGGTTTCATTCTTCCACAGATAATTGCTAGCACATTTCTACAGTTAAGTTGCCCTTCTCTGTACGCTCCAAAGGACATAATGGAACTGCCTCTTCCATCAGATGTGTTTGTACATCAGAACTGGCATCATCTCATCAAAGCAGTTATTGCATAACATGTTCTGGTTTGGAGAGAGAGCCAGGTATATCCCAAAATTCCAGGAGATGCTTCCACTTTGGGTAACACACAGAGGGATCTATTTTAGATAAAACAAGTTATTATGTACCTAAGTAGCTTGATAAAAGCTTTCTGAAAACTGTGTGCTGAGTTAATGAAAAGGAAGCAGAGATTAAAGACTGATAAAGATCTAAACATATTGGAAAGTAAATCAGTGGAGGCTTCTGCCAGCAAGGATGGTTTGACCTGGGGAAGAGATGCTGATGGAGCACCACTAAACAGGACAGGTGTTTGCCCAATGTAGGGCAGTGCAGGATACCCAAGTAAGTTTTGAGCCCCAGAAGTAGAATGTCCCTGTTCAGTTAACCTTGTCTGGACAGGCTGTGTTTGCAATGACCGTGAAATAGAGAGAAATCACATAAAGAAAACCATGGGCAGAAATCACACAGAGGAAAAGAAGATCAGGGAGGAGAAATGGGGAGGTTTGAGTAGTATTGTGTGCCAGACTCGATACAGAGTCTGGGTTTGGGTGTGGTTTTACGTTTTATATAAAGCTGCAAGATATTTCCAGGTGCAATTACTGAGCCTGCTAATCCTGGCATGGTGGTGGGGTGCCTTCCTTCTGTCATGAGTATCTTTTCTCACCCTTGTATCTTCCAAATTGGATGGTTTATTTACAGTATTGGAATGCAATAACATTGGAACCGGGCGTGGGAATGTCCATCTCCCGTTGCTTTGTGCGCTTTGTGGGAAGCATTAGTGTGGTTCTGGGCCAGGGTTTCTATGGTTTGCCTCTCTGCTTTGTGGAGGAGCTCTGTGTAATCCCCAGTGCAGCAACATTCCCTTGCAGCCCCTCTCATGTCTTTGTTTTTGAGCATCTTGTACAGCTTCACTGCACACAATGAGGCTGCACCCAACAGGCAGCCGACAGTCATTTAGGAACACGATTCCCGCTTCTGTTCCATCAGCAGCTTTGGAGCTCTGCCAGCTGTGCCTTGCTTTCCCAAGGCTTTCTCTGCTGAGTAAGCCAAGGCCATGGTAAGTAGCTGGGCCATAATGATTTGGCAAATCTTCCTTGTGCTTCCTGCTCCGAGACTTCTGGTTTCACCCTCCACTGGCTTTGCTGGCAACAGCCTTGTGTGCCAGTGACCCCAGATACAGGGACAGCACAAGTGCCCATTGTGCAGCCTCTCACCCCACACCAGCACAGGAAATACTAGGTTTGTCAGTGCCATTTACCAAACAACCAGTTGTTTTTATACAAGGGCAGCGATGGAGGTGAAATATTTACTTTTCCACTGGCAGTTGGGTTCCAATAGGCTGTAACCCGTGCTGTCTGCCTGGCCTGCTGAGTTCAGCAGGGTCCAGGTGAACAGGACTGCTGAGCTGGGGAAGGTGATAAATCCCAGACTGTCACTTGGAAAAGCCCTGGGCAGGAACTCAGCAGCAGTGGAAATGTTGTTGTCTCTAAAAATGTGGTTCCCTTTAGCCATTATGTCAGTGGAAGGCTGTGCTGTGGTGGAACAAGGTCGGCTGCCTTTTGGCCAACAGTTGTGTTGGGAAATAAAATGCAGCAAAAAGAGGTTACTGGAGAAATTAAATAAACAGGCCTGCCTTGTCCTCACTGACCCCTTTCCATGTGCAAAATCCTCCTTGCATCAGGTGCTGGGCCTCTTCCCTTTGCTGGATCCAGCCCAGCAGGGAGTTGTGTTATCTACCTCTTTACTTGGACCTTAGTTCCCCCCCAAAAAAGGAGGATAGCCCACAGTTTTCTGCTTTTGGTAAAACAAATCAAAGCAAAAGGAGTCTGATCGTAATGGTTTGTTCTCACTTACTTGAGAAGCTTCCTCCCTGCTGGGCTCTAATCAGCTCAGGGTGTTGAGCCTTAAAAATTACTATTTTTTTCCCTGTGCCTTCTTTGTCTGCTCCAAAGCCCACTGAGACACTCTTCTTGTACACCACATCTTACCCACATTTGGGACAGTTTAACCTGTCAGAAGTGTGTGCTGTCCACCCTCTGATAGCTGTTTCTCCCATGCCAGTGCCAGTGCCAGTCCTGCCTGGCTCCTCCCGCTGGGCTCCCTTCCTGCCACCGGCATCGCTCCAGCTTTGGAGCCGCAGGTTTCTCATCCAGGCTGTGAATACTCATTTTAATTACACACAATGAAGCTAGACAGGATGAAGAAATGCTGCCTGGAAACAGTTTGCTTCTCAGTTTAGGTAGTCTCTGTTCTTAGGAAAAGTGTCTTTCCTTCAAAGGAAAACTTCCTTCTTCTTGGAAACCGCCAGCACTTTTCAATGGGGGAATTCTTTCCTGTCTGGTTCCTCCTTTATCTCAAGTGAAGCTGCTTGCTGTGTAGTATTGCTGTGTAACATGGGATAGATTTAGCCACAGCAGGCAGAACTCTTCCCAGATATACCATCATGAGCCACAGTGGCAGGAGGGGTCAGATTTTGATGCAAATGCAGATTGTCTCCGTTCAGCAGCTTTAAAGTAATGCAGCAAACTGGGTTTTCCTACAGGAGCATTACAATAATGACTTTGTCACCTGCCTGTGTGCACAACTCTCCCCTCCCATACATTCATTTGAAGTTTCATCCTCTCCACTGGGTGTATTTTTTTTCCTCTTTCTCTGTTATTTCCTCTGTTATTGACACATTTTCGGTACTAACCCAGATATGATCCCGAGGCTTCTCTCCTTTCAAAGAAAAAGCCCAACTTGTTTGTGTAGGAAAATATATTCCTATTTTTTCTTTATACCTTAAGTACTACCATTCACAGCTGCAGCTCATTCTGAACTGTTTGTGGTGTGTGTCGAAGTGACAGTACCAGGTTTGCCAAAGGTGTTATGGCAGGAGCACCTCTGGGTGCAAGGAACAGAATCCCATGAGAAAGCTCATACCTGCTCTCCAGAAAGCTGCCACGGGTCAAATGACATGCACCCTGCACCTCTCACCAGCTGAAGACCCTCTAAAGACAGATCTTGTGAGGATAACAGACTTTTTCTTTCTCTAATTTGTCTTCACATGAACATGTTCAAGCCAAAGTTATTCAAAGCAAAATTGTCTCTTCTCAGGTTGCTTTTTACTTTCCTTATGTCACTCTCTTAGACAGTATGAAAGCAAACTTAGCCTTGAGGTTTGTAGGCAGCCAGGCACACCCACTACCCAAAGAATGTCACATCAGTATTGGTCTGAACATATCATTTCCAAATTGCTTTGATACCAAGCCATAATGTGCAACATTCCTGTTTGATATCGAGTCTCTCCCTGCTGATAAAACGAGTGAGATTAAGTGAGAACTTGCTGAACTTTTAAAATCATTTATGAACAGCCAAGGCCAGATGGTTCTGGTATGATAAATTATTTTCCCAGCTGCGCCATTGTGAAAAATCCCAAGAGTTTAAGGAGCTGCTGTATGGGAGTACCACTATGGGAAATGGGGTTTCCATAAGGAAGGGGGAGCACTCCCGAGAGGTGGAAGTGACTGTGGCAAGGATACCTCTGGAAATGCCATGTCCTCAGAGCAAATGTCTTCAGCTGAACTGCTGCAGACTGATCTACTGCCAGAGAATAAGTGCAGATCACAGAACTGGATCATGCATTTCCTGAGCAGATCATAGAACTGGACTGTGCATTTCCTGTGCAAATCACAGAACTGGATTGTGCATTTCCTGTGCAGATCATAGAACTGGACTGTGCATTTCCTGTACAGATCATAGAAATGGATTGTGCATTTCCTGTGCAACCTTTTTCCTGGACAGTTCTGGTGGGTTTTTTGAATCAGTGTAAGAGGGTCACATAGGATGCATTTCTTCTTGCACTGCCTCTGTGAGCCCACAGTGATTGGCAACCTGGACTAAGAAAGAAGAATAAAAGAAAGAGGTTGCAAAATATTTCTGTGACAGGGAGTTCTGCTGCTCTGGGAACCATAAAGCACACACCCACTGGCTTGTCTGGGACTGCAGGAGACTCAGTGCTGGTAGAATTTATACATACTACAGTTCCTTCACACCTCTTTGTCTTTTGATATTGGCCATCTCCTCATTCCCAGCTCCAGGAGTGGAGAACTCATTCCCAGCCAGCATTCCTGCCTCTCCCAGCCAGCATTCCTGCCTCCCACGGTGCCTTCCCCAGCACTCGGCAGTGGGTGGCTTCCTGATGGGCTACCATGGGGGACATCTGTGCCTGCTCATGTTGCACATATTTGGCAAGTATTCTCCACCATCTCTCCCTTCTTCTTGTCTTCCCTTTGAGGGGTGTCCTGTTCTGCATCTCTCCATTCAGATCTGATGCTTGGTCATTAATGCCGGTGACTGGAGGCTTTCACTGGTCCCACAGGAGTCTTGGCAAAGTGCACTCGAGTGGTTGCACCCAAGAGCCTCCCCGTGGGCTGCTGACACTGTGAGTGGCAGAGCTGTCAGTGCTCACTGTGCTTTTGTCTCTCCTCCCTGGTGGGTGGGAAATCCCACCCAGCTATCGCAGGGCCTGGTCTTTTTTCCACCCTACAATTTATATTCCCTTTTCATCTCCGGAAGAAATGCATGTCACGTTTTGAGAGGGCTCGTTCTCACCCACTTCAGGCAGTGCTGAAAGCAAACAGCTTGTTCCCCTTCAGCGTGTTAGTTGTGGGATGCCCCGCGGTGCTTTCCAAAGACAAGGAGCTGCACATGGAGCACAGCAGCCTCTGAAAGGAGCAGTTCTTCCCTGCCCAGCGCCAGTTCATTCAGAGCCATTGTGCTCCTGCAACAATTCCCTATTTTCTGAAAGAAAGCTGAAGCAAGTGAGAAAGAGAATTTTTCTATGTCCAAGGAGTGAATTAAATCTTGAGGGTGAGGAAGCAGCCTAGTGCATACATTTTCATGGGCTGTTACCCTCTGGCTCTCAGCTTTATTCTTCCTTTGGGCTCAGCTGTCACAAGTAGCCAGTGTGAGACAAGTGAGTGCCAGTGATCCATGTTTTGCAGTGAGGGTTTTTGATGTGTCTGTGCTCGCTTCAGCAGGGACTGAAGGGATTCCAGCAGTCCTTGACTCCTGCTGATGCTGTTGTGGCAGAAACCTGCTGTGTGTTGCTGACATGGATCAAAGCACTGAAGGGGTTTGGAAATGCTGCAGCAGTGCTTTAAGGGTGTGAAGGGGCCAGGAAGGATTTGTGTTGGATGCTGAATGGGACTTGGAAAGGAGTGATTATTGGGATCAGAAGGAGGAAGGGTGTTTTCCTGAGGTAATGCCACCTCCTCGGTGCTGAGTTTCTGCCAAGTTTATTTGCACACATATTGACCAACTTTAGCCTTTTCTAGGACTTGGTGGGGCACTCCTTTTCCTGCCACAAGGTAAACTTCCCTGCAGCCTCAGAACCTGCCAGCTCTTACCAGAAAAGCTGTGAAAGTTTTCTAGGAAAAGTTTGCTATGCTGGGGCCACATCCTACAAATCAGAAGCAGTGGAGACAGGTCACTGGAATGACAAGTGTTTAGGGGCATTGCAGGTGGATTCCTTCAACTCACCAAAGGTCTTGGAATACATCAGGCAATGCTGTGAATCCTCCACTCTGGGAAAGAGCAGAGGGAATCCCATGGGCAAATGTCCACAGGAAAAAGGAGTCAATAATGTGGATGTGGGATTTCATTACTGGAGAGAAGATGGTAGATGATTCACCCTGTTCTTCAAGGCTTTAGTCAAACCATGTAAAGGACTGGCATTGATGCCAGTGGGCTTTGCCAGTTCTGTATCCAGGGCAATGTGCCTGCAAGCCTTTGGATACAACACTGGAGTGAGAGGCCACCCTGCCTGGCCCTGCCGTGTCAGCCTGTGTGCTCTCTGTCCCTTGTGGCACAGGCTCATAGTTGCTGCCTTCCAGATTCCATGGCAAGAGACCTAATTCTTTTTAAATGAAAACCATCTCATAAAGGGCTGGATCTGTCATGCAGCTGAGTAAACCACAGCTCTGCACAGTTATTCACCATCGGCGCTCGTGTGTTCTCACTCGCTGTTGTTGAGTTCTTGGCTGCTTGATGAGCAGATAACCATATAAAATATCTGGTTACTTCATTATTGGAGAGTGACATAAACTTGGTTATGAAAACAAGAGTCCAGTAGTCATGGCTCCCTTTAAATGTTCTCTTTCCTGATGGAAAACCCCCAAACACAGCACCCATCCTGAGCAGCCCTGTTCTAGGTAACACTATGTGCACGATGACTCTCTTGGATTGCTTCAGATGCTTTCAGTAGGGTCATCTCCCCCTCTTCATCACAGCTCCCCAAAGTACTACTGGCAGCTTCTGAAGTACTGAAGGTGTATTTCAGGGACAGTGTTTTCATGTTTGAAAAGCACAAGGTGAAAAAGCCTGTTTCCCATTAAACCAACAGCTTCAGTGGCCTTTGGTTTTGTAAGAAGGTTGCACCAGCTGTTTCCTTGCCTCCTCCCTCAGCATGAGCTTGGCTCACCTCAGTGTTTCTCCAGGATTTGTTGGTCTGCTCTTCATCCAAGCCTCACCTGGACCCCCTCTGGCCCCTCTGTCTGTCTCTGCCTCCCTTGGGTTGATCTGCAGAGGCATCTCTTTCCTGTGTCTCCCTCTCAGACACACTGTCCTCACTTTGCACTGCAGCTCCCATTGCAGTCCCAGCTCTAACAAGCATCCCCCACTTCACTCCTGCCTCTGCCATGCCTTTATTCTCAACTGGATGGAAACCTCAAAACATGCAAGATATCAGCATTTTATATTGAAACATTGAACATGCTGAACCAGTTCAGAAGTAGGCACCTTTCCAGTGACACAGCTTCAATTTCAAACATTAATAAAAATTCCTCACACTGAGCTCAGTTTGGGACAGGAGGGCTCACAGGGTGATGATGTGCTATGGCCTCCCACTCCTGGTTCCAGTCCAGCCCAGGGCAGGAGCTGCTGAGAGCTGTTGATGTGCATTCTCTGCTTAGTGCCCTGTGTTGGTTTGGGTTTAATGGCCATGTTCGATGTTCTCAGCTCTCAGCCTGTGTAACCTCCCTCTATACCAGCATCTTCCTCTCTGGCTGACATTGGAGGGACTACAGAGATGGGACTCCCTACTCAACCCTTTGTTGAGGCCTGGTAGGAACTGGGAAGGGGCAGGAATGTTGTCCTTCAGTTATGTCCTTTATATGGGTAAGCAGATGGCATTTGTGCCCACGGTGTGTGTAAATAGCAGTGCTTCCATGGGGCACTGTCCTCCTGCCCACACTGAAATGCCAGAGGGATAAATTACAGCTCCCCCTCTCCATTCCCTCACATTGTCCAGCACGCCCTCCCTTTGCATTTTTATTTCTCCAGTGGGCTTTAGAAAGAGATCTTGTGCTTAGTCCTGCCCCTGCAATGAATGCTGGATTACTGCTGGGTGAGTCATGGCAAGCTGGGTCACAGGGAACGACTTCTCTCAGATTCTCTCTTGAGGAGGTCAGTGGTGATGTGCCAACCCTGGAACTGCATGTGGCTCATGGCAGAGGGCACTGTTCCCTCACAGAGGTGGAGCCTTGAGGAGAACATCTGTTACAAACACAGGTAGAGAAAACATGCTTTCCACCAAACAAATACCAGCTAAGAATGGTAAAACCTTAGTGGCCCCGCTGAATTTGTCACTTGGAGCATGAGATACCTCTGCCTTCTGTCCCCCTCTGTGTTTGGCCATGGCCGTGATGGGCCCTTTGCTCAGTTCTCTCAGTCTGTGTTGGTCTGCAGGGTGGCCCAAACGAGCAATTCCTTTTTAATGTCTTGCTGAGCTTACACAGTTACCACCCTTGGTGAGCTGGTTCTTTGGGAAGAGAAAGCCTTTCCTTTGGATTTCTGTCTGTTGGAGACAGCCCACTGTTGTCATTCCCTTGAGGAGATTGGTGTCCTCAGTGCCCTCTGGAGCAATGGAGACTCTGAGGTAAGTGCAGTTGTGGGGAGAGCAGTCAGTGGTGTGTGGAGCACACATTTAATAAACAGCTGAGGTGACAGCCAGGTCACCTTGAGCAGCCTTGATAGCCATGAGTGTCACTGCTCTCTGAAGGGATCCAGTGTTTGCCTCACCCAGAATTATTCTGGACAGATGGAATGGTTTGGCTTGCAGAGGGAGGTGATGGAAAAGGCCTCACTCCCAGCCAGCTGAAGTGCTTATTTGAAACAGGCATTGCTGCAGGACCTCATGGTGTTTCCACTTCTGGGTGTAGTTTCTTCAGGCTTCTCTTCTTCATACTTATTTCTTTCACTTGCTCCACTTTTTCTGCCTTTTTCTGAAGGAAAGCTCTTCTTTTACTGCTTCTTCTATTTTCTGTCAAACTCACCTCTTGTCCCCACTTCTTAATCTCTCCACACCAGAGGGGCAGTGCATGATAATAGTCCTGGGGATTTCTCAAGTGCTCTTTTACCAGCCACCAAGTTGCAGCTGTTGAAAAAATTTTAAGCATCTCTTAAATCCCTTTCCCCCAGCCCTTGGCATTATCCTTTGACTCGGGTTTGGGGCTTTTAGTGGGACAGTGGTCAAGAGTCATGGTGATTCTGATGAATATTTGTATACACGACCTTGAGAACTTGGAGGTGCAACTGCAGCGAATTGAAGGCAGTCAGAGGCTTTCCACAGGCTTTGGTGCACTTTGGCTCAGGCTTGTAAAGAATAACAGGAAATATTGGAAAACTGCACTGAGGGTAAACAGAGCAGTTGAGTTCCATTAACTGTCTGGAGGAGAAGCTCCACTAATGACCGAGGCAAACAAAGCAAGTGCATTGGTTCAGCACTGCTGTGCGAAAACAAAGGGCTGGGAGTTGCATTTAGTTTAAAAGAGTTACACAGGACATTGGCCAGCCCAGGCAGGGGGGGATTGTCCACCAGGACCCCGCTGTGGTCGCTGCAGAGACACTGATGCAGAGCAGTGTCCTGGGAAGGAACACGGACACTGCATGCTGGGGTGTGTTTAGAATAGCAATGCTATTCTAAAGTCCTGCTCTCCAAAAGAAAAGGCATCAAAGAGCTCTGCTGTTGGTGCCTCCCTGTGAGTCCTGCTGGGATGTGCCTTGCTGTGGTGCTGTTCACAGGCAGCACCCAGACTGGGCAGTGGGCTGGTTTCTGGACTCACATACGATGAGCAGCAATGAACAGACTGCAGGACTCCTCTGGTGAGGCCCTGGTGGCTTTGGTTGCCAAAGCATTCTTTATGTTTGGGAAGAAGCTCAGGTGTGAAACCAGAGTCCCAGGGTGCTCACTCTAAATAAACTCTGAATGAAAGGAGTGTAAGAGCTGACAGTCTGAGCTGTCCTTGTTTGCCTTTGTGGACTCTCATTATCTTCAGGAGGAGAATGTGATGAGCTGAAGGCTGAGATTTACCTTGGGGTTAGAATGGAGGGAGTGACCAGGTAGTGACAGCACAAAGGGACAATCCTGCTCATCCACAGTGGCTTTGGGGTAACAGGCAACGTGTGTTTGTGGCTCCTGCTAAAATGGACAGTTTGGGCTGGGAGAGCACAGAGGGCAGTGGGTTTGCTGGGCAAGGCAGGGCCCTTTTGATATCCCTACTCCCAATCTAAGAGCTTTCTTGTCAGCTTTTATTCAAGTTCTGTTCGTGTGACAGTAGAACTCCTTCCCAAGGCAGAATATTTCAAGAGATTGATTACCTGCTTCCAATTCCTTGTGAATTCTGAATAGCAGGTAAGATTAGATGATCACAAAGGAAATGCAGACTCCTGATTCAGCACTTGCACTGCTGTTTAGTACAAACACAGACTGCTCTGCCCCATTTATTGCTGTTCAAAGGAGGAGGGCTGTTCATTAGTGAAAAGAATCAGCATGGCATTGCATTTACTATGTGTAGGAAAACCTGGCCCCTTTGATGTAGCTGGAGACCCCTGAACTTCAGAAAAGAATGTGTTAGCATGCTCGGCTGTGCCTCAGTCCTGCAGGTCATTTAATCCTTTTCTCAAGTGAGTCATTGTGAGGTAAAGTAGATGCTGAGAAAAGTTCTGCATTGCCAATTAAAACAGGCTCCAAAGGTGTTGCTGGTTTCATTCTCCCAGAAACTCATCAGCGAGGGGCCACGAGAGGTGCCTGTGTACCTTGAGGCCACATCCCAGCCCAATATAAACTGCCTTGTTCGTGGGGCTTAGCAGAGCTCCTTTGCTTCATACCAATAAAGGTATTCCTTTCAGGCTCAATTCCTTTATGCTTATGACTTTATGACTTTTAAGAGGATTTCTGTTAAGAAACCAGGAGTTCTTTGGGAAGGTGTCGATTTCCGCACGTGGAAGAATTGAATGAATTTCAGAAGGAGCCTGTAAATAACCCAAGATGTGAGTTCTGACTCAGTCTTTATGGACAATGCAGTTTATCTGCCTCAAACCCCTCTGCAAAATCAAAACTGAGTAATGAGTGGCAGCCTCAGCATTTCTCCCAGGCAGACTTTTCAGGAGGTCAGGTTTAAAACAAAATTAAGCATAAGAATGTACTAATTAGTAAATGCTACCCTTGTTGTTCACCAACAAAACTCCACTTTCAACCTATTTAACAAAAAAAAAAAAATTGAAGTTGAACAGGAAGCTGAGGCATTGCTTAATTAACAACCCTGGACCAAAGATGAGTCTTTTGTGGAACCAGGGATAAAATCAGGGAGCCTAAACCTCTTGGAAAGTCAGGCAGATGATTTGTTCTCAGCCTTTTGAAGGGGAGCAGCTGGTGTGCTAATGAGGAGGCCGTTCAGGAGGCTGCTGGATCCCATCCCACAGGAGCTGGACAGAGGAGAAACCTGAAGGACCAGCTTTGAGCCTCAGCACTGTGGCAGTCACAGGGCAGAAAAGCTGCAAGAAACCCTGGAAACCTGTCTCATCTCCACTAGAAACCTGCACAGGATTGCTGCATGCCCAGGAGCCTTCCAAGCTGGCATTTTGGGGCAAATTCCCTCTGGAAGATTCCAGCCAGCTTACATACCTGGCTTCATGATGCTGAGCCCTTCCTGTTCTGACTTAGTATAGGATCTTTAGATGGGCTTATTTGCATTGGAGAGATGCTGCTGGAACTTTCTTCCCAGCATGTGAAGGGTTTTCTCTGTGTGTAGAAACAACATGGCTAAAATATCTGGAGTGAAATCCAGGCTCCGTTGAAATCAATGGCAAAACTCCCATTCACTTCAGTGGAGCAGGAATTTCACTCTTGACTGCTTTGAAGTTAGTTACTAATAGACTGTTGGATTATTCCTGTGTGCATCAAACAAAAATGTGCTTGCTGGTAATGTTTCTGCCATGTTCAAAACCCACAAAGGTTTAAAAACAGGAATAACTATGAATTTCTGAGTTGAAAAACTACATTAAATGTAGTTTTGCTAGAAATAATAATGTCCCTGGAGATAAACCTAAAATAATAGACTCCACTGTGTAATCTTCACTTGAAGCTAAAAATAGCAAAGATGGTGGTTTAATCTAAGCCATAATTATCAAACTGCTGAAGCTGGTTTGGGGTCATTGCAACTAGAAATGGATGTCGTGTTTGGGCTTTGAACAGTTGAGTCCCGCAACTGGAGAGGAGCAAAGCCAAGCACAGTCAGAAAGCAAACAGGAGCCTCTGATTTGCAGGAAAAAAGCACAGATTAAAGAGTCCAACACAGTATTTAAAGGCACTGCTCCTGGCTGGCTCCAGCCAGCCAGCTGGAGACCCAGTGAGCTCCTATTAATCTGTGTTTTCAGCCCCAAACTGTGACACTTTGCCAGAAGGTGACATTGGTCCTACAATGTATGGAAGTAATTTTCCATTTCATCTTGGAATTGAAGGAGGAATGTTAATGTTTCAAAGAGTTATTATTCTGTATGATTCTAAATAAGGGGTTTAGTGATAATGTCAAAGTAGGATGGAAAACCATTACATTTCCTGGTAGAAAAGTCCAATAGAAACCCATTTTAAAGTTTCAAATACATAAGTACTGAAACCCTCGTGAAATGAAGGCAGTGGATAAATTAAAGGAACTTATAGTTAATTTATATTTCTCTATTTCACAGGTGCCCAGAGCAGTAGGTGAATGATGGTGTGTTATCTGTATTTTCAAGCTGTTAATTGCCAAAAGAAATGGGAAAGCCACATGTAACTTGGCAGGTGTTTGTCCTTTCTGTGTCCCTCCCACAGCATGGGGATGAGCCACGACGACGACCACCAGCCCTGCGCGGGGAGGTCCCACATCATGTCTGGAGAGTGGGTGAAGGGCAGGAACCCCAGTGACCTGTCCTGGTCCTCCTGCAGCCGTGATGACCTGGAAAACTTCCTAAAGTAAGGATTGTGCTGAGTAGCAAAAATCCTGCCAGGCAATAATTCAATATGTTATTTGAAAGTCAAAGTGTCAACAGTTTGCCTTTAAAAAAAGTGTGTGCTTGTGTCATTGGGGTGTGCAGGTTTGAGTCTGTCTGTGTGACAGGAGCCCCTTTGAAACTGAGGATTGCAGAGGGGCCAAAGAATTATATGCAGTTGACAATGTGTGGTAACTTCTTAAAAAGAATTCCAGATCACCTTCATTTTACAAAAAGTGCCCTTCATGTGTGCAGTGACAGAAATCTGTGTGTGGGTGGCCTGCAGAGAGCTCTGCCAAAGGATGCTGGAGCTTTGTGCTGTGGCTTTTAGTGCCTGTCTTGTCATTAAATAGCTCTTATTTTATGGAAATTTTACTTTGCCTGGAGGTAATTGGGATGTGTTTTCTCACTCCTCAGTGGGTGTTGGTCCAAAATGGTTCACTATAAACTTTTTTTCCACTGCATCCATGTTTCAAGAGTTCAGGAAGGATTTCTGTCCTTGTTAACTCCCATGGACTCCAGCAGGCACTGGAACTGTCTCAGCTCTGCAGTTGTGCTCTTGGCCCTGCAGTGCAGCCCTGCCAAACACTGCCCAGCACAGTGGCCAGAGCTGCTGTTGCTGGGAGTGGGTTCAGCTTGGAAAATTTCCCACTGTGGGGGTTAGAGATGGGAAAGAAGGGAAGATGATGAAAGAAAATGGGTAACTACTGTTACATTAAAGGCATGAAGTTGAAAAGGAAGTTGGATCTGGTTCCTGGGAGAAGGGAGATGACAGTGATGCTCTAATTTGTAAAAGATTGTTGTGAAGACAAAGAGAAAAATCTTCCCTTTATGCCTGTGATGGGTAAGAAAAGAAGTCAAAGGCCCAAAATTCAGCTGGGAGGATTCGGGTGAGATATGACAGAAGACTTTCTAGGGCTGGTGAAGCTTTGGGCTGGATAGTCTGAGGGCAGAGTCGAGTCTCCAGCAGATTTTCAGGTCCAGTATAGATGAATGTTTAACCCAGAATGCTGTAAGTGGAATCTATTCTGCCTCGAGGCCTGGGGCCAGGGGTGAGTTCCCAAGGACCTTTCTAGCCATAGTTCTTGATTATTTAGAATGCTCCCAGATGTATGTACGTGTGGCTCGGCTTCCCAAACAAAGATTTGGGAAGGGCTCTCCCCATGTGGGTGTGCCCCTCGAGCCTGCAGTGGATGTTTTAGGTGAGGCACAGCATGAGCTGAACTGGCTCCATCCTTTGCTCCTGAGGTTCATCTGCCACAGCCGAGCGAGCTGGGACAGTGACAGCGAAGTCCTCAGGACTAGAACCTACAGCCCCCTGGTATTCCCAGGAGGTCTCCCATCCAAGTACTGACTGGGGCTGACCCTGCTGAGCTCCCGAGATCTGACAGGATCGGGTGTCAGGGGGGCATTTACCTGCCTTGCTCCCGGATATATAGTGGGGAAATCACCCCACTATATATTCCATGAGATTACAGAGGGGACAGCAGAGCTGTGGGGTGAGCTCAGAGGTACCTCACTCAGGGCTGTTCCCTTGGATTGCAGAGGGGACAGCAGAACTGTGAGGTGAGCTCAGAGGTACCTGCTGTGCCCCTCGGGCTACAGAGGGGACACAGCAGAGGTCTGAGGTGAGCTCAGAGGTGCCTCCCTCAGGGCTGTCCCCTCGGGTTACAGAGGTCCGAGGTGAGCTCAGTGGTGCCTGCCTGCCCTCAGGGCTGTCCCCTCTCCCCGCAGGTCCAAGGCCAGCACCTGCCTGCTGCTGACCGACCCTCGCAGCCGGTTCGCGGTGCGGCTGCCGCACAAGCTGCCCGGGATGCACTACAGCGCCGACGAGCAGTGCCAGATCCTCTTCGGCACCAACGCCACCTTCTGCAGGAACATGGAGGTAAGAGCTCCTGCTCGGACCGGGCACGAGGTGGGTGGTGGGAATGAGGGTGTTGAAAGGAGATCTGTGCTCTCCTCAGTGTGTTCAGAGAGCAAATCAAACTCCCCCTGAGCTCCCTGTCAGCAGCACTCTGGGAGACACACACTCCTCCTCCCTTCCCCACACTGGCCTCGCTGACCTCCCAGAGCAGACCCAGAAAAGCTGCTGTTTGCACTTTGTTCCCTTCTGACACTGTTTTGCTGAAATGCTCAGTAGAGATTGTTTTCCTGGAAGTTCAGCTGAGGTGAACGTCTCTCCTCACAAGTGCTTGGCTGCTTTCAGAGTCAGCCTAGAGGACTGTCTGGATCTTTCAGGAGACTTCACCTTCAGCCCACTGCAGTGTTCTTAGGAGCTGACTCTGAACCCTGTGCTGAGGAAACAGTAGTGACTGCCTGTTGGATGAGGCCATTCTGTGCAGATTCCTGTGTGTTTTCTAAGCAACATGATGTTTAATCAGGATTTGGGTGCAACATGCTTTAAATCACATGGTTGTTGGCAGAATGGAAACAACTGCTTGTTGGTGTCTTAGAAGCAGGCCGTGTTTGGGATGAGGCTGTGACTTGTCCTCTGGAATTCAGACAGCTGAACTTTCCCTAAGGCCTTTTCATTCTGAGCAGATCTGACCTCCATCCCACTGTAGGCAGGGCCTGGGGAAGTGCCTACTTCCAGAGTGGCCTTGGAGACATCCAAAAGAAAGTCCTGAAGGACCATTTCAGGCCACCAGCATCCCCTCCTCTGTAGCCAGGCAGGAAGCAGCCAAGTTTCCTGCTGTCAGGAATTGGCCATTTGTCTTTCTCAGTTGTCCCTCATTCCCATTCTCAACAAGCCTGGGATCTTAAATCAGTGTGAAGAAATAAAATAATAATGGGTGATAACTGAGGGTTCTGAGTGCCAAATTACTAAAACTGTTGAGCACATGCAAGTCCTGGGAACATGCTCTTAGTTTCACATTAGCTGTTTTATTTATTTTGGATTTGGGAACCAGCTAATATAAAACAATAAGAAAAGAATCTGGATAGGTTGTATTTCCCAGCTCCATCAAGAAAACACAGACCACCAGGACTACTGTACTGGAAGGAAAGTGTTGTAGGTCTGCAAAGAAAACCCCAGATCTCCCCAGCATGACTCAAGTTCTTCCACTTGTGTGGGTGTCACCCAGCTTGACTGCTCTTGGAAGAGATATTTGCTATTTCCCTTCTTGTGATAAAAAAACATTCTGTTTCTGGATATTCCAGAGCCTGATGAGAATGTCAGCCCACTGGTAGGTGGTCAGCCTTTCTCACACACCAATTGCATGTCCAGTCTGGAATTGCTTCAGGGCCGTGTTGTTTGCCAGGATAACGTGCCAAGAGGCAACAGTTCTGTTGGATACAGACAGCAGGTGTTTGTGCCTCCCAGCATTTTTCACCAGTCTTACTATTTGACACCTTTGGAACCCCATGAAAACTGTGCCCTTTTGCTCCATCACTCCTTTAGCATCTCCCAAAGAAAAACATATTTTGTGAGGACTTTAGTACTTTCTAATGAAACCTTCAGCAGATTAAACCCAATTTGCAGTGTTGTACTTGGAATTATTTTTGTTACAGATGTGCACTCAGAGTTAGCATTCCCCCTGTGAAGCTTTGCATCAGTCATGTCACATGCCAGTAATTTAAGTAAATATTTGCATCCTGTTATGCTACTCTGAGTTGGCTTTTGAAGGCAGTGAAAGGAAATTCTTCAGAGCAAATGATCACTTTTGATTTTTAAACCTCTCCATTGTGTTCTTTTCACCTCTGTGTTTCTCAGGCCTCATCTGCAGAGTCCTTGTATCCTAAGTCTCAAAGCTGTCTACAAAAGTATGAACCAGAAAAAAAATTGGCACTGGTCACTGGCATTAGCTGTAGAAATTATTGGCAAATGCAGCTGTCTCCTCTTCTAGCCAATGGTAATGTGGTCTTTTTAATTCAATAAAGTATTAAAAAAAATCCAAATGTAAAAGCAATAAACATTTGACAGTAAATATTTGTTACAAAAAGGAAATATACTTCAGGAAATGAGCCTGCTCATTCTTTTTATGGTTACATGTGTCTACTGCCTATTTTCTTACATAA
>JAOXXN010000150.1:5108788-5173503 GCA_026770055.1 Myrmophylax atrothorax
TTACATAATAAAAGAGCTGCATTACAATATTTCTTGGGAGACAGTCGAGCTGCATAATTGTATCAGGCAAACTGGAGCTCCATGTTCCAAAATGCCATGCAGTTTGGTTTAGAGCAAATTTCAGAGATTAGATGGTTCCAAAATTTCAACAGAGACTTTGTGTGCACTAAACTCTGTCCTTTAAAGGCATCAAAGCCCAGGTTTTTAGAGGAATGTGATCTCTGCCTTCACAGAGTCAGGTGCCTGAGTGCTTGGCAGTGGCTGCACCTCCAACTCAATGGTTAATCCATGGATATTCACCCTTTGCTGAATGTTTGACATTGCATCCCCAGAATTCTTCTTCCACTTTGCTTTTAGTGGTAACTCAGATGCCCTGGAACAAAATTGTGGCTCTCAGGATGTTAAGTTTGCCACAGGAGCCATCCTGCAGCATTCCTGCTCCGAATTTGCAGAGCAGAAATCCAAACACAGGGGGAAGGCTCAGCTTGACCTGTACCAAACCTCCTGACATCCAATTTTCCTTTGGTTGGACACTGCAGCTACATTTTAATACACTAAAATTTAACCAAAATGACCTAATTAGCAGAATGAGTATGAGGTAGTCAGATGATTCGTAGCCTGCTGTAACCTGTGACCTCTAAGATGTGTTGTTTAGGATCTGGTTCTGTAACAGCAGTGTTAAGTAGGATTTACTGGTGCATGTCACCTTTTGAGGAGCTGTGAATGCAGCTCTTAGCCTGGATGTTTGTTAGGCAGGGAACAATCACTTTTTCTTTATTTGAGACCCTCTGTTTCTATTATTATACAGTTGAATAATGAATGGCAAGATTTCCTGCCAGGCCCTTGAGGGAATGCAAGTCCATTTTGGGGTGTGCTCTGGTTACAGTTTTACTGGTTTGAGATAAATCCCAGTGCCTGGGTCAGGGTTAACTTTAACCTGAGTGTTGCATGGGTGAGTCCTCACCCCTCAGCAGGAGAGGAAGGTTTTCATGGCTCTGTGGAAGGGTTAATTGTGGCCTGAGGAACTTAGCTCAAAACACACAAGTTGGGCAATTCTCAAGTGAGATGTTTCTCCCCATGTGCTCTGCTCTTGTGAGACCCCACCTGGAATGCCGAGCACAGTCCTGGTGTCCCCAACATGGGAAGGACATGGAACTGTTGGAGCAAGTCCAGAGGGGGCCACACAGTTTGATAAGGGGCTTGGAGCACCTTCCCAGTGGAGACAGGCTGGGAATGTTGGGGCTGCTCGGCATGGAGAGGTTTGCATGGAGACCTCACAGCACCTTCCAGTGTCTGAAGGGGCCTACAAGGAAGCCAGAAAGGGGGTGGAACAAGATGATCTTTGAGGTCCCTTCCAACCCAAAGCATTGTGTGATTCTGTGATTTCACATATGATACTGTTGCAGTGCCAGGAGAGCTTTGGCCCACCAGAGAGGTTGCACAGGGATCTATTTTGAGGGAGACAAGGTGCTTTTAGCAGGGGTTAAATAGGTCACTGTGTCATTCTCAGGCCCTGAGCAGCATCATGATGACTGTGGAAGAAGCTAAGCAGGAATGCCCCTCTGACCCTGCCAAGAGCATGCCCAGTGCCCCCCAGACTCCAAAAGCTTTGGGCATTCTGGCTGCTGAATCCTGATGGGAGTCCCCAGGGCCAATGTGGAAGCAGTTGTGCAAATCACAGCCAATTCCACCTGTCTGAGCCCTGTCCTTCAGCCTCACTGGGCTCTGAATCAGCTATTGTGGATTCATTTGACCCCTCTGAAAGAGGAAGCAGAGAGTTCAGCCCCAGCCAGGCATGAGGGGGCTCTGCAGGAGCGTTAACCCTTTGCTATCCTGGGTTTGTTCCCAGAGGAGCAGTGCGGGGGGCATAGAGCTGAGTCTCTCACAGAGCAGAGAGGGTGTTTCTCCACCAGAAATGCACCCAAACACCTTCATAACCCCATCAGAAATGCATCAAAATGCATTAATAACCCCCACCAGAAATGCATCAAAACCATTCATAACCTCCACTAAAAATGCATCCAAACACATTCATAATCTCCACCAGAAATGCATCAAAACATAATTCATAACCTCACCAGAAAACACATCAGTGAACCCAGCAGAAGTGCCTCAGACACACTGAGCCCCTCACACCAGAACATGCTGTGTGTTCAATCACTATTTTCAGACCAACCCACCTACCAACAGGGGCTTTTGCACTGAAATCATATTGATGGAAAAAAAGTGTGATTTCCATCTCTTGCATCCAGTGTTTGCCTTTCTGTTTTATAAGCCTTTTGGCTTGTTTGTTGCTGACACATTTTTGTGGGTTTTTACATAACCATTATCTCCCAGAGTTGTTCTGAGTCAGAGCTGGGCTCAGGTTGAGGTGGCACATGAGATTAGCAGGGATGTTTTTTTCTGAGCAGGGACAGTGTCAGCTCAGATCCAACTGGGAATGTGACTTTGGACATGACACTGTTTTGAGAAAAATTAAACCAGCTGGAATTGGCTACACTGTTTTTTGTGAAGTTCAAGTTGTTTTATAACACATGTAGGTATTTCCCAGTATGCACAAGCTCCAGCAGCACAGGACAGGAGGGCAAAGCTGACTGCAGACCAGAGGAGGCTGACTGGATTTCTGGGCTGATATGGAGAAGGAGGGGAGCTAAAAACCAGAGTAAAGAGCAACAGTTGTAATGGTCAAGTGGATTTTATGTATCCCTTCAGTTTCTATATTTGATGGTGTGGTGGTGAATATAATTCAGCAATTGTGGGGCTCTCTGTGGTCTTGATCTTGCAGAGGCTGCTGGGGTTGACCTTTGGGCTGGGAATCAATGGGCCTCTGTCTGCCTTTGCCCTGCAGAGTCTTTGCAAGATGCCAGTGATGGGAGTGAGCTCTCTTATTTCATAATGTATAGAATATTTACAAGAACATGGTAATTAGATTGAAAACTGATTTTTCCTGAAAATAGTGGGCTGCATTGTCATTTTCTGTACAACCAAGGGACTTTGTCTACAAATAATGCTGATAAATCTGGAAGAGGGAGGGTTGGGTTTTCTTGAGACTTGCAGGGTAGAAGGCTGGCAATTCTAGGAATAAGTGAGAAGGCTTTTTTGAGAAGTAAAGGTAATAATTTACTTAATTGCCATACTAGAGTTTATAGTTTTCCTCATGCAGGTTTTTAGAATTCAGACTGTTTTCATGTTGCCTGTGAAACCGAAGTGTCCTATTTCACTGCTTCTGTATGTTGCAAAAAGACCTTTTTCTCTTGCTTTTCAGTGGAAATAATTTTTGTTTAAGAGAGAGAAAGAACAAGGGAGAAGCTGAGTTCCTGCCTGGGCAGCACAGCCCAGTTTACAATTATTGGAATGCTTCAGAAATTTTTGTATGTGTTTCAGTTTGGAAGATGGTCAAAAACACATTCTGGTGCAGTGGTTTAAAGGAAAATAAAAGGAGAGAGGGGAACCAAAATAAAATTATAAAAATACAACGTGGAAATTTAAGAAAATAAACATAATGAACTCTTAATAATAGAGAGAGCCTATTAAGAGTGAAACACTTGAGCTTGGCAATCCTACATTTCTTGTTAAGAGACAAGGGGAGGGAGAGAAAGAATTAGTGTGATGTGGCATCTACAGCTAAAGTTCAAACTTAACAAAATTAGCCAGAATATGCCTGAGTATCAGCCTGAAATAGTGTCTAACAAGCTGGAAGGGCATTCAGGCTTCTCCCAGTGCCTGCTGGGAACTTCCAGCTGCAGAACTCCAGGAGAAAACTCCCATGTCTTCACACCCACATCTGAGCAGTGTGTGTACAGACCTAGAGATCCATTTTACTGTCCCTTTCTTCTCTTTCCCCATGGCCAAGAAACACAGTCCATGGCTATTGGATGCAGGATCCCTGTGTTGTAGTTGGAATGATGGCTATGAAGCCACCCAGGTCAGAGAACTCAGCCTGGTGTGACACCCTCCGTGTTTGTGGGGTCACAGTGTTAGTTTTCTCTGCCACAGAGCATTAACAAATCTCAGAAATGAGTATTTTTGTGCTGTTCTGCAGGACAAAGAGCAGCTCAGGAAAGCAGTTATCTCTGAGGGACCATTTCCTTGGAGTTCTTCAACTGTCAGGGCCATTTCCACAAGAGTTAAAACAATCTCTGGGATTTTAGACACTTGTATCTGGTTTTGGTGGCTTTCCACTCGTGCAAGAGTTTATGAAGAGGCTGTTCCTTGACTGATGATAAAGCTGATATAGAGGGGAATAAACTCCAAATTTGTTGGCTCTAAGCAGGCAGGTCATTGGTTCTGTTCATCTGTAAAGCATAATGTGCTCCTGGGTTAGGGTTAGGGTTGTTTTTTAAGAAACCTTTTCCAGGGCATCTGAGAAGATTATGATTATTATTTATAATAAGAGCAGAGGTGCTTTCTGTCCAGCAGCAAAGAAATTGATTCTTCATTGTCATTAATGATTCAAATTGCACATTATGGATTTGTGGCATTTGTTGTCTGGTTTTGTGGATATCAACCATTGCCTGAATACTCTGGGATGTGATTCTTCCTCAAGCCTTCCCCTGACTTTTGGGTCAGGTCTGTAATTTGGACAGATGGACAGATGTTTCCTTTGTTGGACATACCAACAAAGCAGCCTGGCCACTGGTACATGGATCCAAGTTTCAGAATTATCTTGTCTGGGGCAGTGTGTGGCTCCTTCTCAAAAGTACCTTCCAATTTTACAGCATTCCAGTTTGGAACACTTTTCATCTTGTTTTCAGCAGCAAGAAGCTCCATCAGACAACAGTGCTTGGCTGCTTTGGGATCTGTTGTAGCTTGTGGGTTGTTTATGCACCCAAAATTAAAGACAGTGATGGCACAGAAATTGGGGGCATTGCTTTTGCCACCTTGCTGTGTAAAGACTTGTAAAGAATTGCTCCTCAGGAACGTGCTGGGAGGCTTCAAGAACGTTTTGCATCGTGTTTCAACTGGGAAAGTGAGAGTAAATTGAGTGTTTATTGTACCTAATAGGTGTTAATTAGGATTCTGTTGAGAAGCACATTTTCTCTCAAGGTTAGCACTATGCTGAGCCAGAACCTTGGCAAAGTAAAGGGTTCTGAGCCTTCAGTGAAAGGCAGCCTATTTATAGGCATGTCTGTGTGTTGCTCCTCTTCCTTAAGGATATTTACTCTTCCTGAGTCCTTATTGGTAATCCCCTTTCTTTGACAGCAGAGTTGGTTTCACAGTGGTTTCATTCTGCTGGTAGAAGTCAGAGGTTCCTCTTTGCAGTGGCAAACAGGCAGCAGGAACAAACCCATCCTCAGGAGCAATTAGTGGTTCTGGGGTTTGGATGAAAATGAGGTGAGGGAGGGAATGTGTAGGGAATGAATGAGCATCTTTAGAGTTGTTTGTGGTTGGAAGGACATCTTTATTCACTGGATTCTCTTTCTGCTGCAGAGGTTTGGGACTCCCCTTGTAGGTCAGCAGCCTGAGGCTTTGAGGGGAGGCCACTGGGCAGGAGCAGATTTTAGCAGTGCTGGGGATGCAACAGCTACCCCAGCAAGGCAGGCTGGAGACTCAGGGCCTGTGGGCAGAGCTGGCTGGATTGGCTGTGGCTGCTCCTCAGTTCCAGCACTGAGCTGAGGAACCCAAAATAGGTGCCTTCCCAGAGCCACGTGGGCATCACACACTGTGTGTTCAGGGAAGGGAGACAGCTCCTTCAGGAACAGCCTGGCTGGGGAAAAGCCTGGAAAGCTGGGGAAGGTGGACAGGCCCAGAGTCAGAATGTTCCTGGAGGATGCCAGGAGCTGGTGCTGGGTTTGCCCAGGGTTTGTCTGGAGCTGTGGCTGTGACACGGAGCACAGGAACATCCAATCCCTTCCCGTGCCTCAGCTTTTCACATGTAACAGGAGGATAAAACTCCCTTTATCTCCCAGGAGCCTGTGTAGATTGCAGGTGCTTTGAGGAAGAGCAAACAGCTGGCACAGCGAGGCCCCTTGTCAGACAGGTGCCATTGTAACCCCTGTAACTGGAGCATCCTTCTCCTGCCCAGCCTGGGAGTTCCCAGTTCCTGACCTCCCCCAGCTCTGGTTTCTGATGGCTGTGCAGACAAGCTTTTCTATCTCCCAGGACTTTCTGAGAGACCTTCAGAAAAATTTCATTTTATTTCCATTTCTAAATTTTATTTTCTCTCTGTCGAAATTCCCAAAGGATTAATTTGAAAAAAGTTTCCCTTTTTTTTTTTTAAACAAGTAATTTGCAATTTTGATTGAACTGCTGCTTCTGACCAGCCATCTCTCTTTTTCAGAATTTTATTTCTCTCTTGGAAGTATCTCAGACTGGGAGCTGATCCAAAGATGACCTTTCCCCACAGACACTTTCAACAAATCAATATTTTTCCAGTGCGAAATGCCTGTCGTTGGGAACTGCTCCCTGGCACTTTCTGAGCGCTGCAGGGGATGCTTTGCCCCCTGAGGGCTGGTTGCTGGCTGTGGAATTAGCAGCAATGCAGATCTTTTGGGGGCTCCTGCTGTATCAGAGCGAGCTCCGAACTGCCACTCACACCCAACAAGTGCCTTCCAAGCCCTGCCATTCCTCCCCTGGATAGTTCCCCCACCAAGTGGCTGTTGAACCATTCCAAAGTCACTCACTGCGACTGGTTCCCCTCGGCTCTGTTTAACGGGGAGTTCTGTTTGGGTTTCTGTTGTAGCTGAGGAGGATACACGATCTCCTTTGAACAGGGCTGTTAACATGATAAAACACCTCGGGAACACACAGGAGGGAGCCGGGGGTTTCATCTTCGCTGGGGTAGCTGCGAGCTCTGTGAAGTGCAGGGGCTTTGTAGTGGTGTGGCCTCAGAACACAGAGCTGTTTCTGGAGCTGTTTCGTCCAATATGCTTTGCCTTTAGGATTCTGAATCAAACACAGGGATGCTGTAAAAATCCAATGCTTTCCATACCTCGAAGATGGGAAAGTTCAGAAAGGCTGGTGTGGCTGAGGGAGACCATTCCTTTGTTTATTCCTCTATAATTATGTGTGCACACATACATAAACAGACACACACAAACATATTTAGATATATATACAGAAATACACACATGTGTGTGAATATTTGCACCATATGCATAGTCTGGGCCCAGTTCTGCAGGTGCAGACACATTTTCGGGGTGATCTCTGCCCATTGCATCCCCCCATGGCTCACACCTGGCAGTGTCACCTTCCATGTTCTTGTGGGCTCTGGGGGAATTCTGCTTGCTGACTAGAATTGTGCAAAGAGCTGCTTCCTTTTTATGCTTTGTTCCCATCACAACCCCTTTCTTCCTTCCAGTTTTCCATCAAAAAAGAGAATTTAACCCTATTTTACATGCAATTTATGATCCAGGGACTTGAAGCTGAAGCTTAACAAATACTGGCCTTGCATAAGGACGAGTATTCAGTAGTGGTGCTCATGTGTCTGGAACAACTTCTTTAGGGATGTGGGGAATTCCATTACATCTTCAGCCAGGATGTCTTTGGGAGAGAAAGCAGAAGCAGAGGTTTCCTCCTGCAGGCAGAATTTCTGTCTGGGTCATTCAGAAGATCAGGCTGCCGTGTTTCTCCTCTCATTCTGCTCTGAAGCTTTGTGGTTATGTATAAGAGAGGGGCTGAGGCCTGGAAAAGTGGGAATACTTGCTCTCTACATCCTTGATCTCCAAAGCTTCCCTTCATTTTACATGTCAATATTCCCCAGCCACAGTTTGGAAGGAGGTCTTGCTCATGGTGCTTTCCCACTGTGCTTAATTGCCTGGATGAGTGTTCCTTCTGTAGAACTCGTGAACAGTTAATTGATGTACTTTTGGATTTTAGTCCTCTCCAGAAGGCAGGGTTTGGGAATCTGGTAGTTATGGTGTGGAACAAAGGATTTCTCAGTAAGCTCTGGAATCTCTGCCTTGTCAGTGCTTCAGCCTCACTGTTACCTGTCTGTAAAACAGTGTGTGATGTCCTTATGGCTCTAATTGGTGCCTAAGTGCTTTCACAGCTCTGGGTAAACCACTAATTAGTCACAGTCATTTAGTCAAAATTACTGAAGTCTGATCTTTTCCCATATGCTTTATTAGTTCAGGGACAATGTCTTGAAAATCCAGTGATTTAGACTTCCCTGGTGTATTTGCTGTTGGTTGGTTGGTTGGGGATGACTTTCTGTGTTGTGGTTAGTAAAGATGTTGCCAAATTGTGCCATCTGCTTCCAGATTTTGTGCATGTTCTTTGGGTTTAAATAGTGCAAAATCCTCTTCCCAGAAGGAAATGTGGAAGTAAAGCAGGATGCAGATACTGCTGGGATAACTATTTTATTTCAGTACATTCTGCATCATCACTGGGACTGGGATTTCTCTCACCTTCCCCCTCTCCTGTACAGACCTGTTTCATGCAGACATGCTCAGTGTTATGTGGGCACACCAACAAGCCTGTGCACAGAACACACTTGCCCCACAGTCTGACATTACACTGGGAAAGAACCATAAGGTTGAAGTGTGTTGACTCAACTATTTAATGAGGTGCAATAAATCTTGACAAGACCAGCTGGCACTAAAGTCAGGCTTCTCATCTTTTTGCCATTACATTGAAATGTGAACAACAGTGGAAAGAAATGTAACTCTTCTTTTTCATAATTTTTTATTTTTTTTTGGTACTCAGCTATGTAGCACTGCACTGAAATCATCCACTTGCATGGAATGCAAAGCGTGGTGGATGCTGTGGAAAATGTTAACGGTGTAAAGGCCCCTTTTCCTGGTTCTTTCCCACATTCTGAGAACGTGTTACTCTGGCAGATGACAAAGCTGTGGTCAGCACCACCATCCCTGAGCACACTGGGCTCCTCCTCTGCTGCTCAGCACACCATGACATCCTTTCCTCTTTCTCATTCCCCCTTCTCCCAGGGGGCATTGCTGGCTCATTATTGCTACCCCCAGGTGCAGCAGGGCTGACTGTTTTATTTGAGTATCTTTTTGAAAAAGTAGGACTAATTAAACAGCTTGGACATCTCTGCATGTGGCACAGTTCCAAAGCACCCAACGGGGCCTCCCATATAGGATTCTTTTAATGGACCAGATTTATGCCTGTGAAAAGAAATCTGTTTGAATAATACAGTTCTTGTTTTGGGTAGGTTTTGTTCCTGTCAGTGGCATCCATCAATCTCTTTCATGTTTTCAGCCCCACCACTTAATGCCAGTCGACCCTTAAAAAATAATTGCTCCCAAACCGACAAGATGCCTCTGGATTCACTTGAGAAAGTCTGCCTGAGCTTTGAAGTGTGTCCCATAATAGCTGACATCTCCAGGAGTAATAACTGCACCCCCTTGCTTTGTGATTGCAGCATTTGATGTGTGCTGGGCTCTGGTGCCTGGTGGAAGGAGATACCTCCTGTAAAACCAAGCTGGACCCCCCTCTGGATGGCACCGAGTGTGGCGCAGACAAGGTAATCAAACTGCTCAGCAGCCCTTCTTGTTCTCCAGAGTTAGCAGTAATGTTTCCAAGATGTTCTGTATTTATCATAAACCCCTGTTTTCTACTGATTCTGTTACAGAAACCGCCCAATTAACAGCTGGATTGGGTTAAGTCTTCTGCTTTTCTATTGCATGTATTGCAGTAGCTTCGGGAAGGTCTGGTGGTCAGGGTGTATTTCAAAGTGCAGGAGAAGCCCAGGGCTGGCTGCTGAGGGCACTCACTGCTGGCACCTCTGCTCAGGGCTCTGGTGTTCCCTCAGTGGGTGTTCATCAGTGTGAGCTGAGCTAGTTGTGTTCTGGGCTGTCTTTGAGGTGGAGAGTACGCAGAGCATTTAACCTGCCATTTGGGGGCAAGTGGGGAAAGAAAGAGGCTACTGAAAACTTCATGGTTTATAAAAGTAGAATTTGAGCTCAAATTCAGTTTCTGGTATTTTTGAGGTATAATTTGCTGTACCTACATAGTTTGGAACTTAATTGGTTTGGTAGCTCCCCTTCTTACTGGTTTTAGTTTCTAATATTTTTTATATATTGTAAGTTTGGGGAGGTGAGAAGGGATAAAATTAAAAATCTGGTTGCTGAAATCCAAGATTGAAGACTTTTTCCTTGCTTGCAAATAAAGATAAACAATGAAAAGAAAAGCTGGGTCCTGGAAAGCATGACAAGGAAACTGAGACAAAAGGGGTTTAGATGTGAGTTTCTCTAACTGCAGGAGACCTGGTGACTCTCTAAGCAGCCACATCCTGGACAGGCCGAGTTTGCTGCTTGGTCAGGAGCCAACACAACCCATTAGAATCAAAGGGTTTGGGGCTTTAGCCAAGTTAGGTCCAAAATACTTCAATTATTTTCTACATCCTGGGAATAGTGCTGATGAAGGCATTGCTTTGGGGTGTAGTTTCTTGGACTCTCTTTCTGTGAACAGTGGGCCTTTTAGCCCTAGCATTTAGGTAATTATCTGCTTTATAAAGCAAGGGGCTCAATTCTGTGATTATTTTTTTTAACGACAGAACTGCCTTCGGGGGTTTCTCGCGAGTGACACTTAAATTTCTACGTTTCACCTCCTCCCTTTCTCCCTCTCCCTGAAGCTTTGAACCTCTGGAAACTGAACCTTGGGCTTGTTGTACCCCCCTAGGCCACCCTTTGCAAGCGCCTCTGAGCAGGAGCGTGTGCGGGTGGGCTAACGCCGTGTCCTTGCAGTGGTGCCGCGCCGGGGAGTGCGTCAGCAAGACCCCCATCCCCGAGCACGTGGACGGCGACTGGAGCGCGTGGGGCGCGTGGAGCATGTGCAGCCGCAGCTGCGGCACCGGCGTGCGCTTCCGGCAGAGGAAGTGCGACAACCCCCCGTAAGTGTGACAACCCACTCTGAGTGTGACAACCCACTCTGAGTATGACAACCCACTCTGAGTGTGACAACCCACTCTGAGTGTGACAACCCACCATGAGTGTGACAACCGCCGTGAGTGTGACAACCCACTCTGAGTGTGACAACCGCCATGAGTGTGACAACCACCCTGAGTGTGACAACTGCTGTGAGTGTGACAACCACCGTGAGTGTGACAACCCCTGTAAGTGTGACAACCCACCCTGAGTATGACAACCTGCCGTAAGTGCGACAACCCCCTGTAAGTGTGACAACCGCCGTGAGTGTGACAACCTGCTGTGAGTGTGACAACCCCCCGTAAGTGCGTCAACCCATTGTGAGTGTGACAACAGAAGTCCTATGGGGAGAGGCTGAGGAAGCTGGGGTTGTTTAGCCTGGAGAAGAGGAGGCTCAGGGGAGACCTTATTGCTCTCTACAACTCCCTGAAAGGATGTTGTAGCCAGGTGGGGATTGGTCTCTTCTCTGAGGCAACCAGCAGGAGAACAAGAGGGCACAGGCTCAAGCTCTGCCAGGGGAGGTTTAGGTTGGATGTCAGGAAGAAGTTCTTTACAGAGAGAGTGGTCAAGCATTGGAATGGCCTGCCCAGAGAGGGGGTGGATTCTCCGACCCTGGAGGTCTATTAAGGGTTAGACTTGATGATCTCGGTGGTCTCTTCCAACCCAACTGATTCTGTGATCCACAGACTCACTGTCACTTCCACAAAGAGCTTTACAGGGCTACAGAAATATCCACATGCATGTCCTGCAGTGCAGAAATCTCACCATTTATGACACTACTTAATTATCATAACTAAAGGTTTTATC
Source organism: Myrmophylax atrothorax (assembly GCA_026770055.1). NCBI lineage: Eukaryota > Metazoa > Chordata > Aves > Passeriformes > Thamnophilidae > Myrmophylax > Myrmophylax atrothorax. Next base: position 5,120,425 of record JAOXXN010000150.1, read on the forward strand.
CAGTCTAAGTGTTGGCTGCTCTCAGGCCACCTTGGTGTCACTCCCTGAACCTCCCCTGTGTCTGCCCCTTGACACGCCCCCTCAGAATTGGGTCTGGGGTTCCGAGACCCCTTCCTTCATCTTTCTTCCTCATCCTCACTTTTCCCTCTGGAGTTCTTCCAAGGTTCCTTTTGGTTTGGCTGGAGTGTATCTTATTATCCTAGTGTTGGTACATGGCAAGGTGTTCTGGCTGTTACCTTCTCCGTGACACAGAGGTCCAGGAATGTGTCACAGAGGTTAGAAACTGCCAGCTAATATTGCAAGTATAAGAAGCCACATAACTAAATGAAATCTACAAGTATCCAAAATCCTACAAATCCCTACAAATATATAAAATCCTAAGGCAACAGGAGGGTCACCGTGGGAAGTGGCCCCATTGCAATGGTTCAAACATAGATAAAATTGAATTAAAACTGATAGTTTGGCAGTAAAAGTGGTGCTGTGTTTCCTCTCCAGCACTGCAGTGAATGAGGAGGGGCTGACCTGGATCTGCAGACCAAACTGAGCCAATGTGTCTCAGAGATCACCTTTGCTTGGGCCTGGGAGGCGTTGGAGAGGCTGACCATGGTCATGGTGGATAAAGAGCAGTGTGGATAAAGCCCCTTGAGATATCCTGCAGGTCAGGATGTGCTGCATAAGGAAGGTTTTCATGCACACAGAGTGCTGTGGGTGCTGCTCAGCTCCTAAGCAGTGACTACAAATAAGCTTATGCTCTCTGTTTGGGCTTGGATTTTTTGTGATTCAGGAGACAGTGGAAGTGCTGTTATCTCCCATGTGTTGTCCTTCAGCCCTCAGATCAGTTGAGGCTCACCTGGAGGTCTCTGTCATGTGAGAGGCCTGAGCAGGTTACTGTGGTGCCATTTAACCCTGTTTGTGTGCACTGGAACTTCTCAGAGCCTTGCAGCAAGCCCTCCAACTGCTGTACCTCTCACTTCATGCAGAGTTTAAGTTTTGCTCCACAGAAAAATCACAGGAAGCTTTTCTTTTTAAACTGGGGCTGAAATTCTGGCTAGCAGCACAGTCCCTTTGAAGGCATGCCTGGATGATGGATAGGCTCACACTGGCTGCTGTTGACCTGGGAAAGGGATATTTTTGTTTATTCCTCTCCTTATATACCACTGAGCTGCAGTTGCTTGTCTGTAGTGTCCAGGTTTGATTTCTACCAGCTGATTTTCCTGAACAAGGGTCTGAACTGGTTCCTGTGCTGTCAGCTGCAGTGCTGACCAAACCCAAACCCATTCATCATCACTCCTTAGCTTACAGGAAATGCTCCCTCCAGCCCTGCACACTGATTTGAAAATTCTCTTGCTCGTATACATTCTTGGCTGGGGATACACACGTGATCTTCTTTTGCTTCAGATTCCTGGCATCAGCCCACTCCTGCAGCTGGTTTATTCACTGTCCAAAAATATTGGCTAAGGGATTTATCTTTTATTTTATATATATTTGGTCTTGGGATATTTTTTTTTAACAGGAATCTCTGCTCCTGCCAGCTGACTCTTGAGCCTGTGGGACTGTCAGTGTTTTTAAACCGGTTGCTTCACTGTTTGATTTGGTTTTTCCTCTCTGTAATTTCTTTGAGCCCTTCCATGCGTTGCCTCCACATGTAAGGGCTGTGTCATGAGCCAGTGTGCACGTGCAGCCTTTGGGGTTGGGCTGCCTTGTCCTGGTGTTGTACAGGGGGATTGAGGAGAGAACCACTGGCTTAAACAGAACATCCAGACGAGATCTCCACCCTTCAGCCCCCTCTTGTCATGGAAAAGGGTCACAGCAGTGAAAATGGGCTTTGATTTCTTCAGCTGGTGGGTGGGTTCTCATGGCATAAATACAGTGGAGTGTGGCTGGGAAGGTGTCCACCAGGAGATCTCACACAGTCACTGTTCCAGGCATGTGCCAGGGTGGGCTTGAAGCTTTTGGAATGAACTGCCATAGTGCCAGAAACTGGAATTTGGCTGGAATTGCTCTCTATAGCCATCTGTTAAAGAAAAGGTAGTACATGACCTTATCCATTCTTGCTGATTCCAGCTGGGGAGAGATAGGTATGTGACAAATTCAGGGAGTATCAGCAAGTAGCTAAAGGAATTATCTCTCAGGATGTCCAAGTCTTTTGCTTACTTGAGAGGCTTTTTTGTTTGTGTATTATTTTGTTTTGCAAAGAAAATACAGTCTTTTGTGGAGAGTTTGAGTTTTCCCTCTTCTCTGGGGAAGAACAAATAGGTGTTGCAGGTGCTCAATCCCCATGTTGGGTCAGTGGCCTTTCCTGCATGTTTAAACAACAACTGTCATGGTTTGCATGGGTGGGGATGACTGATGTGCTGCACAGTTTGGGTTCTGGGTACCATTTGCAGTGCCGGTTGTGGCTCCCTCTGTGCCATCTGAACTCCAGCTGTGCAGCCTGAACCTGAGAGTACACGTGCTGAGCAGGCTGTGCTGTGTCTCCAGCACTGAGACAGGGGGATAAACCAGTGGTGGAGGCAGAAAGGTGAGCCCCTCTGTGTGGGTGCCCCTGCCCTGGTTGTGTGGGGCTGACTGGGCCGTGTTCCCCGGGCCAGGCCGGGGCCGGGCGGGAGGAACTGCCGCGGAGCCAGCGTGGAACACACGGTGTGTGAGAACCTGCCCTGCCCCAAGGGCGTGCCAAGCTTCAGGGACCAGCAGTGCCAGGCCCACGACAGGTACAGCAGCAAGAAGAAAAGCCTCCTGACAGCTGTCATCGTCGATGGTGAGTGTTTTTAATCCTCCTCTGTAGTTCTCTGCTGTTCTTTCCCTGCAGCTCCTCAGCCTGTCCTGGTTTCACCTGCAGGACACCCACTTGTTGGTGAGAAGGCTGGAAAATATTCCCCTTTGCTACAGCTGAAAGACCAATTGCAGTTAGTTGTTCTTGGTGCTGTCCTGCTGTTCTTTCAGTCTCCTTAACAGAACATACAGAGCTGTCAGTTCTTTGCTCCTCTTTTTGTAGTGCTGGGAGAGAAGTGCCTCAACTTGATTCCCAGTCTGAGCAGGCAGGTGTTTGGGAATTTAAACATTAGAAAGTTCAGGTTGGTTTGGAACTGAAAAAAGATGGGACATCTTTCATGTGTGTCAGTTTGGGGCATTTCAGCATCATTGCTTATCCTACCTACACTCCTTTAATGCTTCCTTTGCTGGATCTTACTGTTCATCTCTTCAACCAGATGTGTGTGGAATGTGGAGTTATGTCCTTTCTGCAGGAATAAACCTCTTTGCCTGCACTCTGCTGAAAAACAGACCAGGCTGGTTTCATTGGTCATCCCAAAGACATCCTTGCACAGGGGAGGGTGGTGCTGGAACTGACAGCAGAACACCAGACACTGGAGAAGCCCTTTCTTGTGCCAGCACTGACAGATGAGTCTGATGCTGGGACAGCAGCACTTCAGTTCCCACAGCAGACCCTCCAAAAGCACAATTCCTTCAGCTGCCCCAGGAGACAGGCTGGTTGGGCTTGTTGTTCCCCTCTGCCCCCCTTCCCAAATAGTTTTGCTGGATGAATACCCAAGACAGAGCTACTTCCCTGACTCATTTTAGTCACAGAAAACCCTCCCAGTTTTTTCCAGGGGTGAGCTGTTTTATTCCTTTCTCCATTTCCAATCAGGAACTATGGGTTGATGAAGGTCTGTAGATTCTTCCTTGGATGAAGTCCATGAGTAGCAAAATCAGCTCCAAAGGAGAAACATGATATTGACTACAGATCTGTTACTTAAACATATGGCAGAGGCAGGGAGCTAACCCTGACCCTGCTGAATGCTGCCAGTTAATAATGCAAATGTTTGAAAAGGCTTCTTTGCTTAACTCCTCCTCTAGCTAAACATAATAGTGGCTTTTCCAAAGTGATGTCTAAATACATAATGATAGTCATTAGCATGGATGAAAATTGCAACTTTTCTCTGCTGATGTGTTTTGAATCAATTTGGGGATTCCTTCTCTAGCAGTTCTAGCAGCATAGTTTGCTGCCAGAAATGTTTGAAGGGCCACAAATACCAATTTAAGGAAGCAGTAGGTAATATGAATGCAAGAAGGTTTTAAATGCAGGTGTATAAGTGTTCTCACTGGCACACTGATGCCAGAAGTCAGTCTGTCAGCAGCAGAAATGGACAGGAGAACTTGTTCTTCTAAAATCACTGGCTGTAGCCTGAATTTTCTCTGAGACACACAGTCACTGGATCACTCTGCTCAGACTGTTGAAAGTGTACTGACTAAATGGGTTTCTGTATCTTAAAAGCCCAGCTCATCAGTGTAACCTTTTGAATATTGATATTTTAAAGTGGGGAAACTCCAGGCCTCAATTGAAAGGCTCCTTCAAAGGTGAGAAGCCCAAATCCATTCATTCATCACCATTGCCACAAACACGTGTTTGTGCAGTTCCTAAAGGCAGTTGTTGTGTTTCTTTTCCCAGATAAGCCATGTGAGCTGTTCTGCTCTCCACTGGGGAAGGATTCTCCTGTGCTGGTGACAGACAGAGTCCTGGATGGAACTCCCTGTGGGCCTTACGAGACCGACCTCTGTGTCCATGGCAAGTGCCAGGTGGAGTAACCTTCTCTTGTTGTGTTTCTGGGGTTGGGTACAGTGGGTCAGCACCTGTGGGGGCTGGGAGGCTGTCCCTGAGGGGACAGGACAACCCTGGTTGGGAAGAGCCATCACAGGTGCTCCACAGCTCCTGCAGCCCTGTCAGTGCTGGGTTATTCCTGGCAGTTCTGCCTCTCAGTTTCTCCTTATCTGGATTTGTGTGCTGTGGTGGGAGTTCCTCTTTGTACAGGGCACACCAAATGGGGCATTAGTGCTGATTTCTGTGAGCAGAGAGTAAGAACTGCCAGTGTTTGTTGCTCTGAGCCTTCCAGGTAGGGGGATGCATGAACACAATATTCACCTGGGTGTAAGAGGGGCTTTGGGGGCATAAAGCAGCTTTACTAACAGCAGTGCAAAGAGAGAAGTGGAAAACCTTTGGACTGAATTTTGCACTGCTGCAGGAGACACTTCCCATTGTTTCCTGTCAAATGCTGCTGAAGAGGCATTTTTAATTCAGACTTTCTAACTTAGTCCCATGAAGAATTAGAACATCAAGAGTCTGGGGAGCCAGTACAAGTTTGGTTCTTTATAATATACAGAGCCAGGTTCGTGGTGCATCCCAAGGTACTTAATTTTTCCCTGTTTTTGGCTGTATCTGAGAAAACCTGAATAAACTCCATTAATAACCTTTGCCAGTCAGGCCAGCTGTGCACCTCCAGCTGTGTGCCAGTGACCATTCCTCTGGGCTGGCCAGTTGTCCTGCTCCAGGAGCTCAGATCAGCCCCAGCTGGGGAATCAGACAGTGTGGCAGTGTGTGTTTGCTCCCAGGGAGGAGCAGTAGCAGCTCCTTCCACGGGAATTCCCTTGTGAGCACAGAGTGCTGGAGGTTCCTCAGGAAAAACAAATCACACCCTGAGCTGGGGCAAGGCCTTCAGCCGTGCAGGGAGGTGCTGGCAGCTGCAGAACATGCAGTCCCCTTGCATCTGGCTGAGGGAAAATGCACAAGGATCAGTTTGAAAGCCTTGGGAACTCATTTATAACCCTCTGCCTTCCATGCAGTGCAGTGCTGAGATGTGCCATATGTGCCTGTGTGCCCCATTTGCCACAGAGGCTTGTCTAACCAGCTGCCTGTTAAACCAATTTAGTGGACATACTCATTTAATTACTCTGCTGCTCATTGCTTTACCCAGCACAGACAAAGCCTGGCAACAAGCATTGCAGGGGGCCTGGGGAAGAGAATAAGTGCTGAAATCAGAGGGTTGTTTATTTTCTCATGTAATCCCTCTAGCTAAAGACTCTCACAGACAGCACTGACACACTGTCAGTGTGACAGACAAATTAGCAGGGACCATTGCCTGTGAACATTTGGTTTGGGAAATGTAATAGATCTTTTCCCTTCATTAGATGCTCCTAAATGGAGCTCATGCATCATTGCTGGGTGATGAATGAATGTAGATGAACATGGCAGAGAGAAGAATTGCTGCGAAGAGAGGAGGGGTTTGAGAAGGAAAGCAGGAACAGATTCTTTGAAGCCTCAAAATACCCCAGCTGTGTTTGGGCTCTAAGGAAGGAGAGTTTTCCTTCAGTTGTACTTTGTGAAGTTATTGCAGTTTCATTTTAAAGCCACGAGCAGAGCTCCAGTTAACACAGTGGGAATGAAGCTTTTGCTATCCCTGAAACAAAATCCTCCAAGGCAGCAGCAGCTTCTCTGTGTTTATCCCCTACACCTGAAGGCAGCTGGAGTGAGTAAACCTGGTTATTGCTTTAGTCATCATGCAGAGAAGCACCAGACAGCAAAGTCAGCCCTAAATTTAACATAGGTGTTCCTAAATCAAGTAGGCTTTGTATAATCCTACTCCTTGTTTTTGAGATGAATTGTATGGTCTTCATTCATTTTTGTCATGTCCTTATTTATTAGAGTTGATTTTGAGGCTGAACGTTTCAAATGCGTTTATCCTTACCACCTTCTGAGCAAACTGGATGATCAGTGTGGGCTTGAGCATTTTCTTCTCAAAATGCACATAGTCTCCTAGCAAGGAGAATTTGTTTTCTCCAGGGGTGTTTCAGACAGAAAATCTGCAGCAGGCTGGAGAACACGAGCAGCCTGGTGTCCCTGAGGAGGAGGAGGAGGGTGAGTGCTCATCTGGGCTTTGCTTTCTCTGTCCTGGCAGAGATGGGCAGGGCAGTGCAACCTGCAGCTCACATTGGGTTTGTCTTCTCCTATTTCTCTGCCAGTGACAAGAGGCTTTCAGAGAGAGGATTCCCTGAGGGTTTTGTTCTTCCTCCAGACTGTTGTGTGTGAGTTCCTTGAGGGAACACTCATGGAAGCAGCACATTATCTAACCCCTCCCAGTGCTCTCCTGTGCTCCTGAGGTTGGCACAAAACTGCTGCAGGAGTAGAGCTAAAAAAAGAGTGAGGTGTCCCAGGGTAGAGAGGGAGGAGCAGCTGCTCAGCTGGCTGGGGTGACACCCAGCACTTGGTGCTGGCTTTTCTCAAAGGAGGATTGGTCTGGGACTCAGGACAGCATGAAAACTTCCCAGTGGGGACCACAGAGGCTCCTTCAGGATGTAATCAAAGGTCTCTTTGAAAAGGGACAGCAGCACTGGGCTGGAGATCAGGGGCAGCCTTTGCTGTTGAAGAGCTGAAGATGTTTTGGCTCTATCTGTGGTTTTCTCATTGATGTTTTGTCATATGACAACTCCTTTTAACTCGCTGGTGAATCCACTGCACATTCAGTGATAAGAAGCCACATATTAGGCTGCCCTGGCACAACAAAAATGTCACAGAACCACCTTCTTTCCAAAGTGGTTGTCACACAGTATGAAAGGGGGGCATAAATTGGAAAATGGACACATGTTCAGAAATACTTTCTGCAGATTGCATGGTCAGAGTGTGAGGAGAGGGCACAGGGGGCAGAGGAGAAACTGAAGCTGTGTACTGGACCTGCTGCTGGCAAATAGTTTGCTACACACTCAGTACCCACTTGTGCATTTGATTGATGCATCCAGTTCTGGCTGTGTCTCCCTCACTGGAGTGTTTTCCATGTATTATTCATATTCCTGCTTTACAAACTGTGGTACAAGATGTTCCAGACTGGGTAGCTTGTCTCCACACAACAACTTGGCTTAGCGTTGTACTTTGATAAATTATTTAGTGCATGTGCACAAAACCCAGAAGGATTGTCTGAACTGTAGAAACCTGTTGTATAATTGCCTTTTTTTTCCACTTCTGGGTCTGTCCAATGTAATCTGAGGCCTAAGAAGAGTGTCAGGGCTGGTGGTGAGCAAGGTGTAGTGACAGAAACAACACTTTGTTGGTATCTTACTGGGTTTTTTTAGTGTACTTTACAGTGGGGTATGAGAAAAAATAAAACATGCTATTTCCCCTTATTTTTCTTCCATGTTGTCCCATGAAAAGCATATAATAGAACAGAAGCAGAGGAGTTCCTGGGATGGGATAAAGCTTTGTGTTATTTGCATGTTCTCTCATGGCCACAGGGATTTGTACATAGAACCTTCACTCTCTCTTTGTGTAAAAGGGGTGATGAGGAATTCTGGTGTGTGGAACCCCCCTGAGCTGCTGAGGGGGGTGAGCTCAGGGTTGGTGGTCAGGTGGCACTGCAGATCCACTGAGATAATGCTGATTTAGAATAGGCAAGTGTCCAGCTCCTGTTCCAGCAGAGCTGCTCCAAACCAGATAAAATCTGAAGGCTTGGGAAATGATATTTCCTGAACTCAGCTCTGCATGGACTCCAATCCATCACACAGCGTTTGTTGTGGGACAGAAATAGAAGAAACTCACAGATGAACTGCTTGATTGAGGACCAGGACTCACCTCCTGAGCAAACCCACCAACAATCCTCCACCAGGATTTAAAGCAGGGCAATAAGAATTGCCTTCCCCTCAGATCTGAGTGCCAGTTGCTCACATATGGACATTCCTGCTCCATGTGCTCCAGCCCTGGAGGTGTGTCAGTGGACATTGGATACTGTGGACAAGAGGAATTGGCAGTGGGGATGGATCTGTCATAACCAGCGTGCTCTGGACATGATTAATTTGTGGAATGGCACATGTTGCATCAATATTTATATTTGATCCATTGAGACAGCTCGTTAGGGCAGCATATGGGAAGCATTACAGTTTTGTGAGCCTACCATGTCATTTTTTACATAGGGTGGGTGTATATAACAAAAATAATTGTGTTTATGTAGCAAAACATGCTCACACAGGCTGTATCAATTGAGCTCTTGCACAGCCATTGAAAATGCAAATAAAATATCATTAAAAAATAGTCAAGCAATACAGAGAGTAGTTCACACAGAGAAATCCAAATGATGTGTATTCAGAAGAGAAGAGGAGTTTTCCTATGCTGGAGCCAGCAATGACTGAAGCTGGAAATACCACCCAACAAGCAGTACTTTCAGATGTTTAATTATAAAAATGAGAAGAAGGGGGAAGGAGAGAAGGAAGGGTGGACTGAGATATCAGCTTAAAGAGAATTAATTTCAAGCCTTTGGCTCAGCAAACCTGCCAATTTGTAGGCCAATGAGTAGTTCCAAAATGTGGTGTCAGAGCTGGAGACTGCCTGGATTGAAGGCCATTAGGAAACCTGTGGACACAGTTCTGACTGTCCATGCTGAGGACTTAAAGCCTCAAAAGGCTTATCTTTGTTTCTTGCCAGCTTTCCCATGTTTTAAAACTGATTCCCTTCTCCCCAGCCCATTCAAGACTGATGGAGCTGGAAGTACCAGCTACTGAGGGTGCATGGCCTCAGTCTGCTCATCTGCAGGGTAACTTGGGTCAGAAAACACACAGGGTGTTACTTAAAAGGTCCTTTTTGTCTTCAGAATGTGAAGTTTCCCCCTCTGCTTCTTAATTTGAGGAATCCCCTTACCTGGATTGGCACTGGGCTGTGCAGGGAGCAGCACAGAACAAGGGAGAGATTGCAAAGATCAAACAACTCCCCTGCACTATTTGGATTTTAAGGGATTCCTTCTGCACTGTGAAATCTTGACTGTGAAGTGGAACTTGGGATGTTCCCTTTGCCTTTGATTAATTAAGCCCTCATTTTCTGGAAAGCTTTCTGCAGGTTGAGGACATCTCTGTAGTTCAATGTTGACAGTAAAATGCAAACAGCTTCCTGTCAGTGAGAAGCTGCTGGTGTGCAGCCTCCATAGTTTGGTGGGGTTCCAACTTTGCCACCCTGGACTGGACTCCCAGAGGCTTTCACACCTTGGAGAAGCCTGGATGAACCTCTCAGGGAGCAGTGCAAGGGCTGCTGGCAGGTGCTTTCCTCCAGAAGGGCAATGCCCACTGTGTTCTGCCCTTCCAGCCCCATCTCCTCCCCTTTGCCTTGTGGTAAGAGTGGCCACGTTTTCCATGTGGGAAGTTCTCAAAGCATCTAAGGGACCCAGGGGATCACTGTAATGTGTTTTTAAATGACTTCACAGCTTGTGGAGCCCATTGTCAAATCTTAACCAAAGCTGTTTCATAATGTAGTGTTATTAAATGTACTGTTATTAAATGCACTTTCAGCTTGGAGATGATTGGAAGGCTTGGGGAGAGGGAAATGGGCTCTAATGTTTATGTAGACAACAGTGAAGTGCTTCCAAGGTATTTTTCCCCCATAAAGTAGCAAGAATGCACCAATTTTCATCTTGAGGCCAAGAAAGAAAAGTGTTACACTCTCTGAAAGATTTTCCTTTGTAAGAAGCCATTTCCTGGCCAGGATCTGATGGGGCTTCAATCCTCAAGCCCTGCCTTGAAGGAAAGGTCTGCCCTGTGACTGGGAGAGCTGATGCCATTGAGGGGAAGGCTGCAAGGACCATTCCCAATTCCTTCTCTCACAGGGAGTTGGGGTGAAGATGAAAGGTGAAAACCAGCAAAGGTTTGGGGAGATGTGTTTGTGGATTCAGTGGCTGCCCTTTCCATGCCTTCAGAGAACGTCTCTCAAGTCCAGCAGTGTCAGTGACTGGGCAGATGTGGCAGGAAAAGGCTTGTGTTGTAGCCCAGTGTCAGGGAAGGGGGACTCCTCTTTCCCAAGGCTTTGCTGCCTTGCCCTGCTTTCCATTCTCTGGGAAGCTCCAGCCTAAATGTACAGCCTGTGGTTGCCAACTCCCCGTTCCTTCCCTGCCTCCGTGAGAGCCCTGGAAATGAGTGTGGTTCAACACTCATTAGAGCCCTTTATTCCTGGGTGTGCTCACAGAGTGCTAATGACAAAGCAGCACAGTAAGGGATGTTCCCAATGAGCCGCAGCCCTTCCAGGATCCCAGCAGGGTGCCAGGCAGGCTGGATTTCCAGCTGCCTTTCAGCAGCCCTGCTAATAAATCGTTCTGATTTTCCTGGAAGGAGGACTGTTGGGACATCCTTCTGTTCTGGGGGCAGAATCACATTCAATATCCCCAAATTATTTGTTGGACATGGGTGTGACGCTCAGACTTGAGAATTGTAACTGCCAGAAACTCCATTGTCTTCTTCCCACCTTTTCCAGCTCCCATTTACACAGTTTTTTCCCGAAGTTCCTGTGCTGTGCTGGTTAATGAGCAGCATTTCCCGGGGCTGTTGGGGATGCTCATCCTTTCTCAGCCTGTAATGATTTCCCCAGGCAGACTCTGAGGGCTTTGATCCCTGCAGCACATCTGGACTGAGGCAGTGGCCAGTGTCTCCCGAAACAGGGAGAATGTTGGAGCTGGGGCCCAAATGGTGCTGCTTACACACAGACAGGCTCAGATAAACAGCCCAAGTTCTCTTCATATTTCCCTGCTTTCCCCTATTTTTCAAAATGTTTGTTGTTTTGATGGTTCCCTAAGATTTGTCTCCAACTTTCGTTATAGGAAGGCAAAGAAGGGAGAGACTCAAGAGCCTCACTCAAATAAGTCTTATTAGTGACAGTCCTGCAAAGTCATTTGCCAAGAAACTGTTTATCTGTACAGAATAAAACTTTAACTCATTTTTAATGCTGCAGTCTCTACTAATAACTTGCATAATGACAACCCTCATTTCAGTGGAAATTTATGTTTTGAGGGTGAATTGCTGGTTATTTTGAGGGCCTTACGTGGACAGAATACAATTTATATAGATTAATTACTCTCAGTCTTGTCAGCCTCGATATCTACAAATGTGGAGTGCTCACCATCATAACCTGTAAATGCTTTGTGAGTAGGGAAGGTTATGGTGACAATCCTGGTAGCTGCAAGGGAGAGTACTGTGACTATTCTGGTAATTCCCATCTGTGGAAGCAAAGCTGTGGGTCTTTAATTAGAAAAAGTTTAGGGAAGTGTAGAAAATTATGAAAATACCATTTAAAGTGAAGCTTTAGGTGCAATTGTTAGAATTTATTTTCCAGTTGAATGTCTGTGCTTAATACAGTGCAAGCACATGGAGAATTTCATCATTGTGTAAGCAGTTTTGGGGGCTGAATTGGCCAAATGTGAGCCTGACCTGCTTCCATTGAACTGCTCTTGCACTGCAGAGATCTGATTAATGAGATCTTTTCTCAGGTGTTGCAAAAGTGTGATGAGAATTGAATGTTACACTTCCTGTTAAGATGCTGATCCCAAACAGAGCTCATTCAATGGAATTGTAATTACTTTGAATCTTGGTGTGGTGAAGGGCTGTGACCAGGATTTTGGTTACTGGGGTTAAGTTTCATTTGAGGAAATGACAATTTTCTCTTCTCTAAACTATTAGTGGTCCATCTCTCTGGGATGTCTTTGAGCTCCTCAGATAGAAATTGCTATATAGATTTGAAACTGTTACAATCTGTTGGGTTTGGAGGAAGTTGGGGTGGGTTAGTATGGCATCTGGCATGATCTCTGGAATAACTGATGTTTGTGAAACTCTCTCCAGTTAAACTTCTGAATCCGAGTTCATGCTCTGAGCATTAGAGCAGGGCTTTGCTGCACAACCAACTCCACCCCCTTCCAGCTGAGTGCTGCCCCAACTCCCTTGCCCTGAGTGTTTAGAGCTGCTCTAACCCTGCAGCCAAAATAACCCTGTGCCTCTGGTTGTTGTGCGCAGAAAATCGGCTGCGACGGAATCATCGGCTCAGCCGCGAAGGAGGATCGCTGTGGAGTCTGCAGTGGAGATGGGAAGACCTGCAAAGTGGTCAAGGGCGACTTCAACCACACCAAGGGCATGGGTGAGTGAGCCCCCCGAGCGTGGCAGTGGAGTGGGGCTTCTCTGAGCTGCCTGGGGAGGTTGGAGTGGCAGGAAAGCCTCTTGGGCAGCCTTGGACCCCCCTGCTCTGGTGAGCACCCAACACACAAACAAAACCCAGCTCCCTTCGGGTGTGATGCCCTGTCTGCTGCTGACCCAGTGGCCCAGACACCAGCCATTGCCTCTGTCTGAAATTCAGGGTGAGGTGGTGTTTCTCATGTTGAATGCCGCTGGTGCTGATGGTTTTAAATAAGAGACAAAGTCACAGTCTCTGTTTAAGTGGGGGAAGTTGGATTTGAGCACCATCTTTGAGCTCCTTGAAGGCTCAGAATGATGCATGTTGTATATGATTCATGTCAGGATCAGGATATCTCAGCTAAAGGAAGGAGCATTCCCCTCTTGAGTATTTTCACTGATTCCCTGCCAGCAGTGGTATCCAGTATAGGATGCAGCAGCTTCCACTTGGAGTTAAGACTTTTCCATTTCTTGTTAAACATTAATGTATGTACAGCTTGGTGTTTGAATTAGTCTTTGTTCCAGGGTTTCTCTATTGCACTTCTGAGAAACTTGTTATCACACATCCTAATCAGCCAGAGGCAGGGAAAGCCACGTTCAGAGCTTGCAGGCTGCTCAAGGAGGAAGGAATTGTCCAGAAAAAAAAATGATTTCACATTCAGTAAGTACAGAATTGCCACATTCAACATGTGCTACTCCAGGACTCAATTCCACAAAGCACGTAAAGATCTAAACACACACCTCAGTTCTGTTTGGTCTCTAAAGCAGCACCAATGCTCAGCAGCTTCCTTTAATCAAGGTTTCAGCACTGAGGTCTGAGGCTCTGATTTTTTATGGAGCTCTTCCTCTGCACCCTCCTTGTCTTTGCCTGTGGAGCCAGCTGGGATGTGTCACCTCTGAGCCTCAGGGAGGATTTCCCCCCGCCCCACATCTCTCTGGAGCACATTTGTGCTGCTGCATTGCTTGGCCAACCTGTTGAGTGGTTTCCTACATTGGTGCCTTTAACTCTTTTGTCCCATTTATTTTCCACCTACTTAAGTCAAGGCATTTGCATTTGATGCAAATGGTGGGAAAAATTTCTACTGAAAAATCACCCATTCTCCATTTCTGTAGCAGATTTTACAGCTTTCCTGAACTTCTTACATGCTCCTGAAGAGTAACTATCTTTTATCTTTTCCAGTGAGTCCACAAAACCTCTTGTGCAAATAATTAAGAGATTTCTGGTCCCTGCCAGGAGGTTGCACTCCTTTCCAACTAGACAGGCTGCTGAGGGGGGTGACTTTACAAGGCTGTAGGAACAGAACAGTTGGAGCCTTCAGTGGCTGCCAGGACACTGCAGGAGGCTCTCACCCCCAGTGAAGGGATGTCTGACTGACTCAGGGACAGAGTTCCAGCATTTGGACTCTTTGCTGATCATCTCAGAAGCACAAACCTTTCAAAATGTTGTTTTGTCAATGTGGTGTTTCCACCTTTACCCATCTCACATAATCTAGAAGATAATTAGGTTTATTCCATTATAATCTCATAAGCATTTATTAGATTTTTTTCATAGTTTAATTTGAAAGGTAAATTAATGTTTACTCCCATGAGTGTCTATTCACACACTGCTGCTTTGCAGAATCAGGTCCTCAGGAGAACTCACTGAATCTCATGCAGAAGGCAAAGCTCCAGGGCTGGGTCTGAGGCACCACAAGTGGACTTGGGATTATTTAATTAAAAATGGCCTTTTTTCTTTAATAAACAAATACATGCACAAATTTGCCAGCAGCTGGGGCAGAGGAGAACCCACAGTGTGACTGTGGTGACAGAGCCAAGGGTTGGGTGTAAATGACTGCTCAGGTCAGTGACAAATCCCACGAAGCTGCTGCGATCCCAGTCAAGGCCAACACACCAAGTGTGCTGATTTATTATGATTTCAGAAGAGCACAGACTTCAGACATCAGCACAGGGATTGCTTTGGAGTGGTGTCTGTTGGGGGCACTGCAGGGACAGCCCCTGGGCAGGTGCTCAGCAGCTCTGCAGGGCTGGTCCCTCCGTGCCCTGGGATTGCAGTGATGTTGTCCAGCCCTGTGACCTGAACTAAACCCCTGCCAACTCCTTTCTGTCTCTTAGTAACCAATAGTCATTGTAAGAAGGTTTCCACATGTGTGATGGCAAAGGCAAAGGCTGTTCCCAAGTGTTTCTCGTGTAAGATACTTTGAATGCTGTTTGCAGTGTCAGTGGGTGTTGGTGCCATCCGTTGGTGTTGGTTCTTTGTCTTCTCTTGGTTGGATTAGATGGGGAAATTTGGTGTCAAAAGCCATGGATAAACTTCAAGTCCTTTTACTGTTTCACTTGCTTTGTCAGAGGTGCAAAGTACAGATCTTTCCTTAGAGAGAACCTGCCTGAAAGAAAGCCAGAGTTTCATTGCCAAGCAAAAAGAATCAGGCCTATTCCTTCTTTTTTCCAACTTTAATGCCACAGAGGCCCTGACACCCTGGTGGGCATGATGGTGCAGTGTTCAGAGTGCCTCACAGGAGCAGGTCAGAGCTCCAAGGCTGTGCCTGGGGTGCTCAGAGACCTGCATCTGTCTCTTGATCTTTCTCACCCAATCAAGATTTTCATTTGCTTCTGATTCAAAAGATGGACCACAGATATTTGGATTATTTTTTTCTTAATGGCAGAATGTAGAATCATAGAATTTAGTTTGGAAAAGACCTCCAAGATCATTGAGTCCAACCTTTGATCCATCACCACCTGGTCAATTAGATGAGATATGCCAGTTGTTGTAATTATCATTTATCTTTGCTAGCAATTTTTCTTTTTAAGACAGTGGAAAAGCAGGGGGTTTTATTGCATATGCTGCTTGCCCAGCTTTTATTTGAAAGCAGTTTGAACAGTAGTGCTGCCTACAAGCATCTTTAGCCCACACAAAAAAAAGGCTTTTTTATCAATAGGATGTACCTCTAAATGATGAGAAAACAGAGCCCCAGGGCTGACTCTGGGGGTGAGGACTTTAAATATATATCAACTTACAAGGGTTTAAGCAGCACATGCAAGTTAGAAATCCCAGCCACCAACTTCACAGCACCAGTAGGAGGCTTTGAAACGTATCCATGGCTCTGCAGTGGAATGACTCTCCTCCAAAGGAGCTATCCCATGGCTGGAAGTGGCAGGTGCCAGGGGAGGGTTTGTTCTCGAGCTGACAGCAAGAGACAATCATTACAATTTAGGCAATAGAGGCATAATGCACACTCCCCTGCAACAAGGTGCCAGGTGGGAAGGGTCCTGGAGCCTGTCATGCCCAGCTGGTGCCTGTCCCTGGAATATTCCAGAAGCTGTGCTGCCTGTGGCTGGTGGGGAGGAAGGGCACTCTGGGCTCCTTGGCTCCTACCCTGGGCTTTGTTCAAATCCCTTCTGAGGAGTTTGCTGGTGGGGTGAGCAGTGTTGACTTTCTCACACCAGGGGTAGGATGGGAAGGTGCAGTGCCCAGAGATGGGCACTTTCAGCCATGGGATAATTTTTCCTTTACCTCAGAGTCCGTCTCTCGTTGCAAATGTGAACCAGAAGGGCAGTTTGGGTGTAGATCAGTGACATTCTGAAGTTCACACTAAACTTTCTGTTCTTTCTGGGAGTAGTAACAATGGCTAACAATGGATTTTTCTGTGTGGGCTGCTTTCCTCTTGCAAATCTCTCCAGCATTTAAATGAAGATACAGTAGCCACTGCTCACATATTAATCTCCTTGATGACAAAGCCACCTCTTTGTTCTGGTGTCTCTCCTAATACCAGTTGCACCATATAATTTGTATCTAGGATTTGCTTCAATCACAGTCTTACATTCCTGAGCCACTGATGTAATGCAGATTATCCAGAAAGATTGGTGTGTGCCAAAGTAACTGTTCCCAAGGTGGAGTATACTACATACAGCACTATAAATTATCAAATAATGAAGTTCTCCTGTTATATTTTCAAAGCTTCATCTTAACAGTCTAATTTATGGGTGAAATGACTAAAAATACTGCCTGATAGTTGCCAAATTTCATCAGTCTTTAACCAGTTCCTCATTTAAAGCAGAGCTTTAAGCCCAGCCTTGCTAACCCCTGCCTTGCAGACAATGATCCCAAGACCTAGCAGAGCTTTGAGAGTCCTTGACTCGTGGCCAAGCCTGAGACTTTTTTTGGTCTTTCTAGCTAACACTTGATAATCTTTCTGGCAATCTGCAGTCACAGTTTGCTTCATAAAATGTGCCTGGAAAACATTGGAGGTGTTTCCTGGTGCAGTTATCTCAAAGATCAGGAATCTGTGACCAGAAGCCTCCCACCAGCTCCGAGGAGCAGAGTGGAGTGGTGTGGCAGCCTGAGTTTGTAGCTGTGGCAGATTTGCATGGGTGGTGTCTGGTCTGTTTGCAGTGGAATCTGACCACTAACACACAGTATTGCTGGACATCCTTAATGAGAGTGCCAAGATGCTGCTGGTGGGACATGCCCAAGATTTGTGCTTCTCCTCTGAAAGGACAGGTCAGATCACAGAGCTGCAAAGCAGTTTGTGGTCTCTGAGAGCAGAGGGAAGGTCAGCAGGCAGGTTTGTGCCACAGCATCTCAGTGAGTTAACACAGTGTGTTTCTTCTTACTCAGGAGCTGTGAATTCAACCCCCCAGAGCCATCAGTCAGGATTAGAAATTACATGAAGAGAAAAATCTGGTGTAAGACCAAACTAAACAGTCTCCAGAACTAATACACTGTTAATAGCATACACTGCACTATTGACTGTGGTTAAAAGGAACATAAAAATCAACTTTTCCACGTGGTGTTTCTCTCATGGCACTGTGATGAAATGAGAGGGTATTTAGGGCTGGAGCTGAACCTCCAGCACAGCTCCACAGCTCACTCACCTCTCAAGTGTGACACACTCCTGGCTGCTGCTGGATCCAGAGTTCACTGAATTAGTGACTGGCTTCTACTGAATTCAGAGGAACTTGCCTCCAGCCCCTTCCTGCTTTACCTCTGGGCATTTGTATCTGGCATGTGGTTTTAAAAAATAAGTAAGTAAATAATCCCTCAGTAGGCACATTAAATTACCTGAAGCTTGGGCATGTTCCAGAGTGGCTTCCTAAGAGGGACTGTCACTGGTGACCCCTTTGCTGTGTGCTCATGTCTGGTGGTGGCTGGTGGCTGGGTTTTTATGCAGATGCATGGGGTGCAGTGGGGATGTTTCACATCTGAAAGGTTTGACTGTAATTTTGTATCTCCGCTGATGAAAACCCAACTCCTGGCAGTGTCTGGAATAAAACCCAACATCTGTTTGCTTTGATTTCCTAACAGATTTCAGGATTGCTATTAAGAAATTGACCCTGGAAGTACTGATTTTTCCTGGTGTAACAGCAGCTGGGAGAGCTCTGGCTCCTGTGCACAGACAAGGTTTGCAGCTCTGCTGCCCCTCCCTCTGCTTTTCCTGCAAGGATGGACTGACTGGTCTGAGATATCCTCAGTAAGGGGGGAGAAGTGCAAAGAGAACTGAGCTGAAGGCTCAGCTGAAAGTGTCATTCAGATACAATATCAGGGAAAGAGGGACTGTGTCTGGCCCAAGTCGTTTGTCCACCCACTGCACCTGATGAAACCCAAGAGCTCAGGCCTTATTCAGGAAATGAATACTCAGGAAATGAATCCACAGTCTGAGGCCCCAAATCCCCATCTGTCTCACTCCATGTCCCAGTGGCAAGAGAACCACCTAGTCCTGACGTGCATGAGGCTGTCACCACTCTCCTGTGAGACCCCCTTGTATCAGCACAGCAGCACAGCCCTTCAGCTGCACTTACATCCCTAAAATAGCTCCTCAGAGATGCTGGATTCTCTTTATGCCAGCACTTCTCATTACTCTCAGACTTCCCACAATTCCCATAAAGGCATCACTGGCACAGAACAGTTTCACAGAGCAAAAAAGGGAATGAGGGAACACACAGGATAAGCTGCTTAACATCTGAAAGGAAGGGGACAGCAATGACCCCCAAAAGGTGCCAAGTGATATACTGCAAAGTAAACTGGGTGGCCAATTAGGAGGACTCAACTCATGACTGTGATGAGATTAGTGTCATTTACTGGACTGATTCAAAGCCAGTGGGAAAACTCTGCCTGGCTCCCAGACTTGAAATGGGCCCTGTGCTCCTCTGCTTTATCATTTAAAGGCACCATTTCTACCCCATGGAACAAGCCTGTAACTCCACGTGTCTCCATGGTGGGGGAAAATAGGAGCCTTGTAGCTCCTGATTATTCCTGCTGTTACTGTGTTAGTCAGAATTGGTGGTAGAAAAATTGTTCAGAGGTGAGCAGTGGTCAGTCCTTAAGAAACCTTCAGCTCTGATGTTGCAGTAAATCTAAGCTGTGGAATTCCATTCAGCAGCCCAGTGCAAAGGAGACCATTGCCATTGCATCCTCCAGAATTTTTGAATAAAGCTGAAATGTCAGTGAAAACTATGTTTCTCCCCATTTGTCCCACTAATTCCCACTGTTTAGTTTTAGCATCATCACAAAGTTTTGTGGAAGTGAATCCTTTCTGACACTGGCCACAGCCTTGACCAGGGTTGGGGGTTTTTTGAGGAGAAAGCAGGAGCATCTCTTGGGAACTTGATTTAAATGTCTGTTCTGTGCAGTGACAGTGACACTTTGCAGTGTCCTCATGCATCCCTGTCAGGACTGCAGGAAAACCGGGGGATGTGGAGGGAGCAGATCACTCAGGTGTGACACACCCTGAGGTCCCCACGGAGCAGCACATGCGGGTTCCTCTCGCTGTTCTCAGGCTCTGATGTGAGGCAGGACCACGCTCTGAAACTTGGCTGCCAGCACAGAATTCCCATTGGGAGTGTTTCTCACTCGGAGCCCAGCCTGGAGTTGTGTTTTCCTCAGGGAGAATGGCCTGCCTGGTGCCTGTGCCCTGCTCTCACCCTCTCTCCTTTGTGCCCCAGGTTACATCGAGGCCGCCGTGATCCCTGCAGGTGCCCGGCGCATCCGAGTGGTGGAGGACAAACCTGCTCACAGCTTTCTGGGTAAAAAAGACGAAAGGAAAAACATGTTCTGATTCAAACTCAGCTCTGTTTTCTGTTCAAATGACCCTTCTCTACATGACCTGTAAGAGGATCGGTTTGTTGCTGCCAGGGAAGCATCTGTTGATTTCATTCTCGTTGCAGTCTCTGCTTTTGTGGCTTGGTTTCGTGATGTTTGTTTGATGTGATAGCATGTGACACTTACAGGCCCTGTGCAACCTGCAAGGGCCAGAGAATGCTGTTATACAGACAGAGCAGTTCCTGAAGAGGACTTGGCAGTGGGCTGCACACAGCTGCCAGGAGCACACAGCACTCTGGGAAGGAGTGGGGAAGAGAACAGTGTGTTTGGAGAGAGAACAGCAGAGATAGAGATGGGAGGGCTCCCAACTCAGGCTGAAGAGGCAGGACAGGCCAGGTGACATCCCTCAAAAACCTGACCATGACCTTGCCTGTGCCATTTCCTCCAGCAGCACATTTTCACTTGATCCTGTACCCAGAACCTGATCCTGCACTCTGAGATGGGCTGACTCTGCTCCACTTTCCTCTGTTTTCTCAGGCCAAACAGTTTGTTTAATCCTCTTCTCATTTCTACTTCTGCACTCCTTTTGAGGGGAACAGGCTTCCTCTCCTCCCTTTCCTATTGGAAACAAAGGATTAGACATGGCTGTGAGGCTGAGATTTGCTTGTGAGATTGTTGAAGGGCAGAGTCTGTCAGCAAATTTGTTGTTCAGTTACTAATTGCTTAGATTAAAGGTTAGAAGGGCATTTGTAAAATGCAGCCAGGCAGCTATACTGGCCATCTGTCAGTCTGGCATTCTGCCTCCTCTCTCCAGTGTTTGGGGTGTTTCCTTTTGTGCCATTGCTGTGCAGTAGGTGAAGGGCTTTATCTTCTTCTAGGGAGACCAAGTCACAGAAATGCTGATGCCCCATGGCCCTGGATTCACACAGGAGGCCTGTGGCAAATCAGGGAGTTCAAGGAAAATTGTCCAAGAGCCAAAAAACCACCCAGCACATTGAAGTGTTCTTTGCACACTCAGAGCTACATGGCCATGGAATTGCTTCCAGAGATATCTCAAGCCTGTGGTAGAAGCTCTGAGGGGATTACAAAGCTTGTCACACTGTGAAGGGGAAACTGGGGCATTGCAACTTGCTCATGGCTGGGAGTCAGGGATGAGGGTCAGTGGCAAAGCTCACACCTTGGTTTCTGATTTCCTCATCCTTTGCTTATAATGCTCTATCTCCACAGCCAAAAGGAGATGTCAGCGTCCATCCCTGGACAAAACATTCCCATAGTGATTGTGTCTGAGGATTTCAGGTCTAGTGCCATTGGTTTTGTGTCTTGAAGATGCTTCCAAAGTTGGCAATATCGCTGGGAAAGAGCCTTTTGTTCCCTGCCTTTCACTCCAGTTTCAGGGGGAAAAAGAGAGCAAATCCTGTCATTCAGCTGCCCTTGGGTCAAAACCATTGCCCTGGTGCCACTCCTGGGCCTTCCCACCAGTGCTGTGGCCAGTGAGCTGGGAGGGGTGACACCTACACGTAGCATGTTTGACATGGCAAAGCTTGGTAGGAACAATGAGAGCCTGTGTTTCCTTGGGTTCTGCAAATGCTCTGCCTTCTGGAAACCAGCCTTTTGTTTGTCTTGGTGGGGTTTGCACAGGGTGTTTGTCCAGGGTTTGGGCTTTGGCTCACAGTGGAGCTCCAAGTCTTACGTGCAGTTGGTGACTGCCCTTCACTGGGACAACAACCTTGACTAAAGCAGGTGTTCCCCACTGGATGGTGAGGATTAGCATTGTGTATATCTGAGAGCAGGATTGGCCCTGTGTGCATCACATAAAGATACATAAAAAAGGATTATTTTAAAGCTTCTGAGTGCCTTAAGCTCTTTGGTTCAAGGTCAGGAGCCAGGAGAACCTCTCTAAGCTTTCCAGGGTTTTCTCTTTCAAGGGACACTGGACACAAAGAGAAGATACCCAGTGTCTTGTTAAACTGAGATGAAGAATAGTGGGGTTCCAGTGGGACAAGAAAGATGACCAAGAGAACAAAATCTCATCACTCTGATAAGTGTCTTAAATGCAATGTTATTCAATAACACTGACAAAGCTGAGTCCAGTCAGGTCCTATTTCTCCTCAGAACTGGGTACAGCACTTTGGAAAGGAGCCCAGCATAATTTGGAATCCTTATTCCATGTGCTGGGAGCAGTGCCTGAAGAATTTCCCTCCACCTCCAGGCAACCCACGCTGGCTGCCTTGGCTGGCTGTGACCCCAAACCCACCTGGAGGAGGAAATGCCTGGGCAGTTTGTGCCCACAGAGACCTGAGGTGGGAATAAAGGTCTGACTGGAGGCCAGGGTTAGAAACAGATTGGGGAGGGCCTGTCTTCCAGCCCACAAGAAAAACAAAAGTTACAGGTTGTTGCTGGGGTTTCTGTTCCTTCTGCTCTCCTCCTGTACAGCTTTGAGGTTAGTTCTGTCACCTCTAGGGCTGAGCAGAGCCAACAGTTGTGTGTGACCAAAGCCACTGGAGAAAGAGCAGCTCTCTGTGTTGGAAGATACGTGGAGGTTTTTTGGCTGCACCATCGACCTCTGCTGATGGGCACTTGGTGGTGAAAACACTTTGGCCCAAATGCTCTACTGAATCTCCAGTGCAATTCCTGCCATCCTTAATTTGGGAACAGATCCGTTTCCAAGCTCTCCATCTCCTCAGTCAGTGGGGGAGCAGTGCCTGCAGCAATCAAACTCAAACCTTTCCCAGAGAGGAGGTTGTCAAAGATGAAACGTTTTGGTTTTCATCAGGCAGCTGCCTGCCTTTGATGGGGTGCTGGAACCAAAGCATGGGTTTAGGCAGTGAATTTTGAGCATGTGCTGGGCTATCTCTGCTGGTCAGCCCTGCTGCATGGGAACAGCTTTATCTCATGCACAGCTTTGATTAGTCATGTCCACAGCTCCTCAGGGCAGCCTGGGGGCTGCTTTGATCTGTCTGGACACCACTGGGCTTTGGCAGAGGAAAGCAATCCTGCCTCAGAAGTTTGTCTGAAGCTTTTAGAAGGTACTCTGTAGATAGAGGAACAAAGCAGGAGGAGAAGTGAGGCACAGACAGAGTTCTGTTGCTGTAGCTGCAAATACCAGGACACATCATACCCCAGGCTGTGTGCCAAAGAACTTCCCTCAGGAAAAACATTCTCCCACGTGCATCCCACTCCTCCTGGGGAAGCCAGACCTGCAGTTTCCATTCACCCTGATTTGGGAGCCTCTAATAAGAGCTGTCAGGAAGGTTGTGTGCAGCAGGACAGAAAGGTATTCCACTTTTTCCCAGTAGCTCCCCAGGGCACAGGTCCTTAAAAAGACCCGGAGAGCATTGTGACCTCCACTGGCTCCCCCAGAGCTTAAGACACCACAAATTACATACACCCTGAGCACACCTAGGAGGGTTTGCTGGCTATGGGGGCTTGGTCCAAAGAGGTGACAGTGGCAGATTCCCTGTTGACTTCCAAAGGCTTTAAACAGCTCCTCTCACCTCCTTGCAACACATTCAGTTAAACGAAGTCCAAGGTTGTGTTCCTTACTGGAAGAGAATAAATAGGCATGGAGTGCTGGAGGTTAAGAAAACATCTGGTTAAAGGCTTAGCCCAAAGACACAGTCCTGAGCTGGGGCACCAGTAACACAGGGGATGTTCTGCCTGTCTGCTGGCAGGGCACACTGGTCATGGTGTGTGGATCTCCACTAAGGGGCCTGGCACGTTCTGCTGGAGCAGATCTGCCCATTGTCTCTTCCCTCAGTGCATCACAGTGACCTCTGGGGAGCTGTGCTACTGTTCTAACAGAGAGAACACATCACTCCCCAAATCTGCCTTCACTGAGGAGTCCACAGGAGTGGGATGTCCTTGTGGCTGGAGTTGTCTTTGAGTAGTTGAAGGGTATGAGTGATCCTGATGCAATAGTTATGCTGGAAGAGAGGACACACTGCCCAATTATCTTCTCAATATTCATCTTCCCTCTGCAGTGGAGTTTTCCATGTTGGCCTTACTGATGTGTAGGGGCACTGCCTGACAGGAGGGATGTGATCCTGGGTCACCTTATGCCTGTGTTTCCAGCTCATGGGCTCTGAAAGGAGGGTGGCCAAGTTCACAGCCTGTCCACTGACCAGCATCTGCAAATCTTGTATCAGCAGAGACATTTGACTGATGTTTTGCTCGAGGAAAGTTTAGGAAAATACAGTCACAAAAGCTGGAAACTGAAAAAAAATCTGCTTGGAATCTAAATTGCAGTTACCTTGTTGCATTTGGAAGTAGAGTTTAGAGATGTAAAAGATCTATGATTTTTTTATATTAGTGCTTGAAATGCCTTCATCCACTGAAGTACAGAATATATTCAAGTTGGAAACATTACCATGAGTCATCCAGAAGTGTCATTTTCTGTTCTTTTAAACTCACATCTGTTACAAGGTCACTGCATGTTGTACTTCAGGTAGCCTGAGACAAAGTCTCAGTGGTGTATATTGTAATGACAGATGTGCTTGCCTTTCATTCTGTGGTATTTGGTTCCTTCCAGCTTTAAAAGATTCCAGTAAGAGATCCATTAACAGCGACTGGAAAATTGAGCTTCCCGGTGAGTTTGAGCTCGCAGGCACCACTGTCCGGTACGTGCGGAGGGGGCTGTGGGAGAAAATCTCTGCCAAAGGACCAACTAAAGTCCCACTGCACCTCATGGTAACTTGATATCCTTTGTTTGTGTCTCTTAAGGGTTTCTGTCCTAGCTCAGAGTTCAGTTGTGATTGTTTGCTTCCTCACCAGAGTGTTTCCAAGGTGTGCTGTGGTGCCCCTTCTTTATTTTTGCAAGGGCTGGAGAAACCCAACTCCCCACTTCAAAATAAGTGATGCTCTGTCCTGGGAGAACATGCAGTGCCCCAGGAAACTCCTGTCAGCACGGGATACCCCTGTACTGTGTCACAGCCAATGTGACAGTCCATTCTAGAGGATGCAGGTTCCCAGAGATGCTTTTTATTTCATGGATGTGCCTGATCACACCCATAAAGGGATATTTGCTGAAATATCTTCTCATCTCATGCCAGAATATGTTCTGTATTTAATACACTGTTCTCAAAGAAGAGATGCATATTTAGCATGTCCAGATGAACTTGAGTCTAAGTAGTGACTTCATTACACACAGAAGTGTTCCTTGTTTTCTTTATATTATATTGTTTTTTCAGTTGTATGTAATTGAAAGTGTGTTTTGAAAATTCTTCCTAATGTTCCACATAGTCCTTCTGTTGGCCCTGTCATTTTATAGACAGCCATGTGGCTGCTGTGTGAGAACATGAGTGAGAAGAGCAGGACTGTGGTCCCAGAGCTGTCACTGGTGGGTGCTGGGGTGACCTTTATGCAGCTGTAGGACAGCTGTAATGCTGATGCCTGTCTCATTTGTGTGTTCCTAGCTGAAAGTCTGCAGAAAGCTTTACAGTTTCTATAGCAAGGTTTGCATAGAAACACAGAGTATTTTAATGTATTCATTGTTTCCTGTTACTTCTTTATCCAGTTGCATTTTTCTCTGTGCTGTTTCTTTTCCTTGTGACTTTTTGCCACGTTTGTTCACTGAAGGCTGCCTGTAAGCACTGCTAAAAATCACCATTTTCTCCCTTTCCTCACCTGATTGTTTTTGGCTTGCTGGTGTTCATTGTGCAACATTTCCTGAGCCAGTTTGAAATGCTCCAGAGATGCTTGAACTTTTCACACACACACACACACACACAAAAATAATAGTTACACACCACCTTAGGAGTACTTTCTCTGTCAAAATTTGCTGCACAGGAACATGAGGTGTTTTGTCTTTGCTTTCTCAGGCAGATGAGTGAGGTTCCCAGGTCCCCAGGCCAGTGTAAAGCTGGATTCAAGGAGGTTACTGCTGGAATAGTCAGTGGTGCAGGTTTGGGCACAGCAGCACTTTCCTGCCTCAGCCAAGTAATTCAAGGTCTGCCCACACAAAGGAGGTGTGTACAGGCACCTTCTTCATCACCATCATCATCTGAAACATCAGCTTCTGCCTGACTTTGGCCTTAACACAAGCCTTCCCTCCTGAAACCAGGACTCTGACAAAGTCCCTTGTGCTGCCAAGGGCTTCCTAACCCCCTGTGAGAGAAAGGAGTTGCACAGGTACCGTTGGTGAACATGCTGTGCAGGGTTCCTCTGGCAGCCCCTGGAGCCGTCTGGGGCATTACCTGCTTGAGGTCTGTCTACTGCAGGACAATCTGTGATCAGTGTTTTGTGAACCTCAGCATCAGCAGAGTGTTGGTTTCAAAGAAATACTCATTTCCCCTTGGTTAAGTAGCTAACAAAGGAAACTAATGATTATGATATTCCATGAGTGTCCTTTCCAGGTACAGAGTGGCACTTTCAGCAAACTTAAGCAGAGGAAATGTTCCTTCTTCACCTTCCCTCACAGAAATGATTAAAAATGAGGGAAGTAAAAATTATCAGACCGTTAAAAAACGTGTGGCTTACAATCCCTGCCAGTGGTAAACAAAGCACACATGAAGTCTTTGCTTCAAATCAGATACTAATCTTTGCCTTGACACAGGGTAGTGGGTTTCATTCTTTTAGCACAAGAAAGGCAGGATGGTTCCCAGTTCCCTCTAAATAGAAAACTGTTGTTCAAACAGTGGTGGAATACACTGGACTGACAAAGAGCCAGAGCTTCAGTCAATCCATTGTGACCTGCATTTGAAACCAATTAGACACAAATACACACCCCCAGTTTGAAATGGCTACAAAATTGCATGAAATTGGTTTCATATGGGCCTTTAGATTCACTGGTCTTGCACCCATATTGAGATAATAAGGATTTCTTTTTGGGAGCTGGGGTTTAATACTGGAGGCGTTTCTCCAAGTGCATTGCTGGGAGTGTATTTCTTGGAGAAATTAGTTTGTGTAACTAGGCCTGTGTTAGTCCTCCTCTGAAAACAGAAGACAACCAAACACTCCCAGAGCAGAAGGAATCTTGAGACAAGGCTGATTGATCAGTTCTGTAGAACAAGCTGTTTGTATCTCATGCACTTCAAGAAAGCCAGAGCAGGACTCAAGCTCTCTGCCTGGTATTTGAAATGTGTTTAAACAACCAACACTTACCTTTGAAATTGTAGTGATAAACCCTAGTACTCAGTCCTGGGAGTAAGGCTCCCTCTGTAGCTGAAGCAGAATCATATCTTTGTTCCCCACATCCTCTGGAAGAGGCTTTTGTGCCCAGGGGCAGAGCAGCTCGTGGGTGCTGAGTCTGTGTAGCCCCCCCAGTGTCCCCTGCACAGGCTGCCGGGACCTCTTCTATCAGCACAGAGTTATTTGTTTGGTTCAACAAGCTCCTGACAGCTTTAGGGAGATTATTGGTCAAGTAACAATGATTTGGGCAAATCTGAAGGGAGAGAGAAAACAGCATTTGCAGATTGGTCTTTTTTAATTGGGCAGCTGCTTCCTTCACTTATGAGAGCCTTGCTTAAAATATCTGATGTGATATGGCATTGCTTCTCTCTCAGTAGGTGCCAAAAGCACATTTCACCTGTCTAATGTTGCTCAGGTGTGGGATAATAAGTATAAGTAAGTCTAAAGCCACAGCATCACCATCACAGAAGTACTCCTGTGGCATGTGTTAATAGTTAACAGTGTGGAAACTGCCCTTCCATGGACCTCATACTCCACTGGATGTTTTTGAGTCACTTCTGACTCAGGCCAGTGAAAGTGAGATCCAAATGAAGCCCAACACCTAAATCAGAACAGAAGCAGAATTCTCATATGCCTGTGGTGAAAAAATAAACATTTTTCTCTGTTCCTCTGTTAATAGTCAGTGAATTTTGGAGGAGTATCACTGGAGACATCCCATGTGACTCCATGGGAAATAGCTGCTGTTGGAAGCAGGTTTCACCTTCCCCTGGCAATATGCAGGCTATGGAAAGATGTGCTGTGTGATACAGCTCTTCCTTGTCATCCTCAGCTGTCTGAGACAATAAAATCCTGCTGCTACAGCTGGCCAGAAGGAATGGTCACACTCTGAGTGCCACATTGCCCAGGAGACATGGGACTTGTTTTGCATGAGTTGTTTTTGCTTTGAGAAGGATGACCTTGATCTTTCAAATGTGTTAACTGTAGATGCTCATTTAAATAGCTGTTAGATGAAAACTGTTGATTTAATGCTGTTTGTTGTCTCACTGCTTCTCTTTGGATAGTCAGTGGCCTGCTGATTGCACATGAGGCTTAAAGTTATGTCCTGAACTCCAGGTTTGAACATCTCCATGGCTGTTTTAAATGGTCACAAATCATGAGCAGTGCCCTGTTTTCCTGACACTGCTGCAATTTCAGCTTTCTAGATAAAGATTTGGTTGTCTTTCACAAGGTACTTACGTTTTAGAAACCTTGGCCTGAGGCAGCATTCCCAGCTTTGCTGTCTTCAGCCTTTTGGCTGTCCCAGTACAGTGTGTTGGAACTGCCTTTCTTCTCCTGCCCAACCAGGTGCTGCTGTTCCATGACCAGAATTACGGGATTCATTACGAATACACCATTCCTGTGAACTACACTGCTGAGAACAGGAGCGAGCCAGAAAAGCACCAGGATTCCCTGTACATCTGGACCCACAGTGGCTGGGAAGGCTGCAGTGTGCAGTGTGGAGGAGGTGGGACCTCGGGGCGCCTGGTGGCACTGGCTGCAGGGGGTCTGGGGACACCAGGACACCTCAGAGGTGGCCAAAGCGAGGTGGAAATGGCCATGGGAAGGGATGTTGCTGTAATGAGCTCAATGACCTCGTTCTCCTCAGCTCTCATCCCATTCCCAGAGCTGATTTTCACCCAGGCTTTTGGCAGCTCTGCTGGAGCTGCACCTGGCTCTGTGCTCCTCGGGTGGCTCCGGGCGCTGCTGCAGCTCCGTCTCTCCAAGCTCCGTCACATTCTTGGAGCAGAGACTTCCCAGGTGTTCAGGCACATCCACCAGAGGACACTTCCTTGCCCAGGGGTGGAGTAGGGGCAGTGTTGATGGCACAGCTCTGCAGTGGCAGGGGGGATGTGCTGGCAGTCCCTGAGCACACAGCAGAGCTCCCTTTTCCAAGCATCCCTCAGATGTGCCGAGACAGATCCCCCAAAACCCCATGGGAAGTGATGCTGTGAAACCAGAGCTGCTTTGTCAGCCACTGTCCGTTGCATTCCCAGTGCTGGAAGAAGTGGGTTGTTCCCTGAGGAAAACAGATCATTTCCATGCATTCTGGCCAGTCTTCCTTCACCAGCAGACCCCGTTGTTCATGATACTATGTGACAGCAGGAAAGAGAGCTCATCTTCACATTTACAGGCTCGTTGCCTTCAGTGCACTGAAACCATTGGGGTTTTTTCTGTAAATAGAACTCATTTTAAAATAGACACTTTCTTTACTCATGCATTGAAATAATAATTTCTGAGCCATTAAGTCCTCACATGAATGAGTAAGAAATTTGGGGCTCTTTTATTTTTTCTTGCAAGCCTGCTACGTATTTGAATTAAATCAGTGTCTGCCAACATGACTCCCACCAGCAGTAGCTTGACAATTGATCTTTTATTTTGGTTGCCAGGTGCTGTTACTACTTTTCCAAGCTGGGAAGAGCCTCTTCTCTTTTTCCCTTCCCTACAGACTTTTACCAATCTTTTATTTACAGAATTTGAGTTATTTTTTATTATCTGCTGCAGGTCATGAACAAACTCAATTTGATGCAGACTGAGGGTTAGAAAGAGGATCTGAGAAACCAGAATAATTAGCAGTGGGGCAAAGCCACACCGTGCAGGAATGGCATGGCCCTTACCACATCTGGTTGTTTCCATGCTGCCCTGTGGCACGCACAGGGCAGGGCTGAGCCCTGAGGGCCACATTGCAGTGTCCTGGTGAGACAAACTCCTGATGCACAGACAGTTTGTGTGACAAGTGCTGACTCCTCCTGAGACGTCTCCTGCTAGCAGGGTTTTTAAAGCAGTGCATCTGGAGGACTGAAAGAGAAGAAATAATTTCTTCTGGAGACCTGATTTCAGCACTTTGTGAAATACCAACAAGCCCAGTTAGTCCCTTTGGAACCTCAGCCACTCCTTTTGAACCTGCTTGTCCCTGCCTGGCAGCAGCAGAGGCAGCTGGGCCATGGGTACCAGGCACTGGGGGGCTGTGTGGCCCCAGCACAACTGTCTGGGGTGGTCACAGGGCACGGCCACCTGTGGAGGAGGAGCCAGAAATGAAAGCAATTTCAGAGTTGGTTTTCTTTGCCTTGCAGGAGAAAGGAGAACCATCGTGTCCTGCACTCGGCTGCTCAACAAGAGCATGGTGCTGGTGAACGACAGCGCGTGCCAGCGAGCGACGCGCCCCGAGCCTCAGGTCAGGAGGTGCAACACTCACCCCTGCCAGTCACGGTAAGCACTTCCAAAGGGACTGAAAACCAGCATCCCCTCCCTTCAGGAACAGCCCTTTCCCAAAGCCTCCCCCTGGTGAGCACAGTGACAGTGTCCATAAGAGCTGGGGCTTGTCAGCCACAGTGAGCAGCTGAAATGGGCATTCCCTTGTGTTGGGCAGGTCGGCGTGCATTGCCTCGGGCAAAGCCTGTGTGATTGGTGGCCAGCAAGGGCAGACTCCTTGCAGGCGGCCTTCAGGCATTGCTTGGGGATGGTTTGCTTTTCCTTTCCCCTTGGCTGCTCTCCCTGGAGACAGCAACTGGCAGGATGAAGTTAGACAAGAGTACAGTGACTGCATATCTAACCTTTACAGTAACTGCATATCTAACCTTTTTTTTCCTGAATAGAGTCTAATTAACTGTCAAACAGTGCTGCAAAAAACCCTGAACTCAAGGAGTTGTGAGGAAATACATTTTAGGTGCTTTTCTCCTCAGTAGGAGTAATTAGAGATCTGATAGTAGTAAGTTCTAAAAAGAGCTCTCTTTTTGATTTGGCAAGAACTTGTAGCTGAATTAATTTTCATTTGCTTTGTATTAAAAAAAAGAAGACATTTTTGGCCAAAATGATAAAAAACAGTAAAGTAATTTGTTCAGTTTGTTTGCTAACAAAAAAGTTCACTCTTGCTCTGCAGTAATCTTTAGCATTGTAGACACTCCAATTTTGACAGTAGTTAGAACATAGAATCAATTCAGGATAAAGCTGAACACTACTTAGAAAATCATATGAAACCAACCTGCTGGCTGCTGCATCTTGTGTAACCAGACAAGGCAGGAAAATGCACCCACAAAGCTAATCCTCCTTGCAGGAACAGTAGGGAAATGACAAACAGCACACTTCCTCCTAATTAGAGCTGCACTCTGATTATAGTGCCCTGGAGCAGGGAATTCAGTGGCAGGTCATCCATCAGAGTCCAGGCTGGCTCAGACTGGGGCTCCTGCCTGTTGCTCTACAATATTGTGGCCATTACACCTTTCAGCACTGAAGGTATAAAGGTTCTCTGGGAGCTTCCAGGTGTGGAGAGGAGCCAAACTCCCAGTGGCTTTGAGGAAACCACTGTCATTTTCATAGAGAAGTTTCCTAAATTCAGTGATTGAGAAGTTTCCTGCATTCTGTCCTGTCAATCTCTCTGAAAGACAGAAACAAGAAGCATCTGCTTTTGTTTGTAGCCTGGCATGAAATATTTCTTCTAATCACTGGAAGTAGGCTGGAGTGAGGCCAGGCAGGTCTGTGGAGGGATCCAGGTGGCAGAGATGAAGAAAAGCAACTTAAAAAGCCCTGGAAGGTGTGGGCAGCTCTGCCTCTACCAGCTGGGCAGCACAGGGAGGTCCTGGCCATGAGGTCTGTCCCAGCCCTGAGACCCACAGAGCTGTTCCTGGGGGGAGCTCCAGGACCCTGAGCCCCTGGGGAATTCTCCTCTCCCCATGGCATTGCTGCCTGTCCAGGCTGGAGTAAATCACACAAAACCTCCTGAGAAAGGAGTACTCTGTTCCTATATCCAGAGTGTGTTCCTTTGGGGGATTCCTTGGATGTTATTCCAAGGTATCTCTGCTGTGTGGAGTTAGCAGGCAGTTTCCAGGCACAGTGGAGCAGAGTCCTCCCCAGGAGCAAATAGCTCTGGCACAGGGACACTCTCCTTGGTCCTTTTTTTTCAGGGCAGTGACAGCAAAACACCAAGTGTGTTCAGTACCCAGAAAGGCCACAAAGGCCCTGCTGATGATCTGATAGACCACACTCCTCCCTCCCTCCGTGTAGACTACACTTTCACACTTAACATGCTTTTAACTGGAAACATTTTCAGAAGCACATTCTCTGTGCCTCTGTAGAATTTAAATTTCCACTTGGTTTGCCCACCCAGACATTAGAAATGCATGCTTAGCATATTCCCTGACCAAGAACATCTTAAAGAAACCATTCTCTTTCACCATGTCAATGCTTTATTTTGGGAGCCCTGAATTTGTTTTAGGGTTTCAAATAAAATTATTGTAGCATCTTGTTACAATGAGGTCCTTTCCCGTTTCCACTCAGCCCTAAGCCCTTCACCTGAGCTCAGGAGGAGGAACAATGCTCTCCTTTCTCTGGGAAACCTGCTCTGGTTTGTGCATTTTGAACTACATTTCCACTTTTCCTTCAGGTTTAAGAGAATCACCTTACAGAGTGTTTATCTCTAGAGAAGGGGTCTCATGGCCAGCACAGGACAGGGGCAGAGGACACTCAACTCTGTGGCACTTTTGGATGTGCTGTGAGATTTTAATTCACTGTCCCACACTGTCTTTGTTTCCCCTCCCAGTCCATGTATAACCTGGATCACAAATTCTTTTGGGATGGGGTGAGATCCTGTTGTTTAAATGGGGAAAAGAGGCTGTTGCTGTTGAGATTGTAATAAAAATTAAAAAATAGTTGCATTATGTAAAGTGATTGGGAGAAAAAAGGGCATGTTATTAATAATAGTGTGTTTCTTCCAGCACGATCCCAAAGTGCTTTTTAAATTATATATCCCTTTGAACTCCAGCCACCTCTTGGGAGAGCCAAATAATGTGGGGCAGGGGACAGTAGTTTGATGAGGCCAAGGAGAAGATCAGAACTTTCCAACTGCAGCCCAACATCTGAGAAAAACAAGGCAGGATTTACAAATTGATTGGCTTACACCAGCATGTTTAAAAATTAAACGTCACAGAGGAGAATTTTCTGAAGGGTTTTGTTGAAACTGGCAAAAATAAAAGAATCTTTCATTCTTTATTATTGTTACTCTTTCACCTTTTAAAAAAATACGCCTCTTTTTCTTCCTATTTTATTTTTTATGTTCCTTGACCCTCTTTTTCCATTAAATTCTTTACAGCTTCCTTTCCTGTCCCAACTGCACCCTATTAGCACCTCTTTATTCTAATCCTCAGCCTAGCTCTTGAGGTATTTTTCACAAACCCCTGCTGTAACCAGATGGAATCTGGATTGCTGCATGTGCTGTGCATGGGCCCTTTGCAGCGCTGGGAGCACCAGCCCCGGCACGGCTGGGCCGCGGCGCTGCCGGCACAGCTCGGCGCTCACACTCCCATCAGCTGCCATTACTGCGAGCACAGCTGGGCCAGCGGCCACACAGCCCCACCAGGCATGGCTGGGGCTGCCAGGGTGGAGCTGCTCCCCTGCAGTGCAGGGAAGGGACCAAACCCACAGGAGATGTCCCAGCTGTTGGGCCATAACGGGCTGGGCGCAAACGCTGTTTGTTCTTCTCCTCTTTGCCAGAGTAGGTTTTTAGGAGAGGATGAGTTCCTTCAGAGGCTGCTGAATGTGTGGTGTTCCTACTCAGATGCTCAGCCAAAAATCCCTGCCTGCATCTGCAGAAGGTCACAGGAGACCTGAGCCCTCAGTTTCCCTGTTTAGGACTTGAAAATAACACCTGAGCCCAAGGGTTGGTTTTCTGTACCACCAGCAGGATGTTAGAGACTCCTTTCCACTAACTTCATTTTGCTCCGCAGGCTCCTTCCCTCACTGAAGGGCTCTGCTGTGACCTTGCTGTTCACGTGGGTCAGGGTCTTTTATTTCCAGCCCTAATTACTCATTGTCATTTTTCAGCCTTTTTCCTGTGCATCAACCCTGTTCCTTTGCTTATTCAGCATTTTCCCTCCCTGGCTCTTTGCCTTGGGCCAAGTGCCATGTGATACAGCAAACCACTGTATCCCTCCTCCCATCATTTTTCTGGGCTAAATCCACTACTCTTCTTTTACTTCTTGCTATTTTTTCACGGCTGCATCATTTTTGTGGCTTGCAGTCATTTGAGATGTTTCCTCCTCATTTGTTTCAACATCTGAACCCTCCCTTAGCACAGAGATGCCTGTTATTAGTCCCCAAGGCCACAGCCCTGCACTCCATGCTGTTCATTGCCATCCTGTCCTTGTTACTGCAGTGCTCAAGGTCAGTCACTTCTTCCTGTGTGACACCCCCTGAGGTACTGACAATGCTTCTGCACTCTCTATTGGCAGCATTTTCCCTCATTTTTCTTCCCTCTGTGCCAAGGTCATTAATGAATATACTGAATTAGATCAAATGCAGGACAGATCTTTTAGGAAGTCCACTAGTAACTACTCTGAATTCCTTTCATACCTGATACTCCTTTCCAGCACTACAGGTACCATATGAATTCCACAATTATATCCATGTTTCTCAGCATGTCACCAGTGCAGCAGAAGGAGCTCTTCACCAAACAAATTAAGTCCCCCACACTTCCTTTGTCTGGAAAACCAGTTATTTTAGTCAAAGAAATGCAGCCAGGGAGCTTTGCCTGGAGGAAGCACATCCAGCATCCTTTTACCACTGTGGCCTTGACTAGTGTTGCCTCCTCTCCGTTTAGTCTCCACCATGGAGCTGTGACAGTGCTATTTACCAGCCCAGGAGTCCAGAAATCAAAAATCAGTCTATCCCCCCAGTCTGGTCTGTTTGCACCATGTCTGTGGGTGTTCTCAGTGCAGGTAGATGGGGAGAAGAACAGTTTTGAGTTTATTTTGTGTGGTGAAAGACTTGCCAGTAGTAGAATTTGGGGGGAACAGAATGATGGAAAACTTTTTGGGAGTATCAGCAAATTGCTCACAGGGCTGTATGGAAATTACACTGAACTTAAGGGCCATTTTGGGTGTCTCAAGTGAAGGGACTGAGGTGGACATTTAATGCTTCCAAATGTTTCTGTTCTTTCATTAATGCAGTCAAGCCCTTCTGGAAGCTGTACAAGTGTTTATCATCCATAATGCTCAATGGCAATGAGATCAAAACCTTGTCTGTGCCTGGTGCTGAGAAACATCTTTGGTGTGTGTTGGATTTGGTTACATGAGAGAAAAAAAAAAAGAAGGAACAGCCATGGGGAGAGTTTCAGATCATTTTAGCCTGGAAATCTGGCATGAGTAACACTGTTGGCACCCTCTGATCCAGGGAGGCACCACGAAGAGCTTGTTTTGAAGGAGTTCCCAAGGCTGGAGGTGGGATCTCCAGAGTCAGTTGGAGTTAATGAAATCCTGCGCTGTGGTGGCTGCTCCTTGGGGGCAGCAGCTTGGGGTGCAGGAGCCAAAGCCAAACTCCTGCAGAGCAGAAAGCCTGAGACACTTGTGGGCATCTCTGGGGAGGGGTAGCTGATGTCATGCTGTGGGCACATGTGGTGCCCATGTGGGGTGATGGGCATCCCCACCACTGGAAGGACACAAAAACCCTGCTCCAAGTTGTGGCCAGGTCAGCACGTTCCAGTTAATTAGCCAATTAGCCAAAAAGATGTTTTCAGGCAAATCCAGCAACTCAACTCAATGGAGCAGTTGTGGTGGAGAACCAAGGGGTGCTGGAGACAGAGGGTGGAAGGAGCAGGGCTTGCTGGCTGCTGCTAAATGCATTTACATCAAATAATCCAGGAGGACTTGCTAGAGCAGGAGTTAATTTGGGGTTAGTTTTCACATGGAGTCATGAGACAGGTTCCTCAGCTTTGGTGTGAACACCCAGCCTGGCTCAGGTCGCTGTTCCCCCAGTGCAGTGTTTGACTCAACATCGTTCTGGTTGGCCATTGCCTGGTGTTAAAATGTGGAGTGGTCTGTGCTGCCTTGTTTTGAGGCTCTTCAGGCCAAGTGCAGTTCAAAGCCACAAAAAAAAAAGGATTAGCAGGATAATCCAGCAAAATATTTAATGGTGAAATGCACTCCTGCTGCTGCCTGCTCTTCCCAGTGGTGGGAGCTGAGGAGAAGGTGCTGTTTTCCTGGAGGAGGAGGGTGTGGAGCTGGACACCAGGCACCCATCAAAGCTCCACCAGCCATGGGTGAGGGAAGAGGTAACTCTGTGAGGGCTGATTTTCTGTCCCTCAGTGTAGTGAGGCAGCTGCCAGGAAAAAGGGACACCCACTCACCCCAACCCCGCACCGAGTCCTCCAAAAACTGAGTGACCTGCCCTTTTTGGGACAGGAGGAGGGAGAAAACAATGCCTTCCATTTACAAGAACTTCCCAAGGTACATGGGAATTATAAAACATTGTCCTGTGGCTGATCTTACTGGTGGGAAATTTAAAAAAAAAAGTTGTCAAAAAGATAACCACTAAAGAAAAAAAAAGAAAGCTTTTTGAAAGTTGGCAAGTCTGTTAGCAGAATGACTACTGTACTGGAAAATTACTGAGCACTGTTTATAAAGGCAATCAGACAGGAATGTTAGTCTTGGAGTCCTACTTTCTACATCAGCAGCTGTATTATTCTACTAGATTCCTTGTACTTTAAAAAAAAAAAAAGGCCTTCTGGTGACTGGGTGTGGCACCAACCTGTTCCCAAAACCCAGGAGTCACCTGGTTGTTTTGACCCCAAAGCAGCAGAGAGATGGTGGAGACTTTGAGGGGTGTGTGGGGACAGGGTGATACAAGAAGATCACAAGTCCTTTTATAACCAGTGTTTTCTTGCTGCTACATAGTTGGGCATGAGCTGGGTTTGATAGATGTGAGCAAAGTGTATGTGTCAGTTCCACAGGACTGATTCCCAGAAAGCTTTTTCCAATTCTCCTTGCTAAAATTATCCCATGTGAAACCCTGGCCCTGCTGCAAGCCTTCTGAGTTTTGCCTGACATCAGT
This sequence comes from Myrmophylax atrothorax, assembly GCA_026770055.1. Taxonomy (NCBI): domain Eukaryota; kingdom Metazoa; phylum Chordata; class Aves; order Passeriformes; family Thamnophilidae; genus Myrmophylax; species Myrmophylax atrothorax. The sequence continues at coordinate 5,157,170 of JAOXXN010000150.1, forward strand.
AGAGCCACAGTTCCACACAGGTGCCCCAGAAAACTGACTTTGCAGGGACTTTGACTTGATTCTGCATCACAAACTCGTGCTGAGGACAAGCAGTGCTCACTGGCCATGGAATTTTCCTCTCCTGTGCATTAGTGCAACAATGCAGATTAAAGGTGTTCTATAAAATTTGTTAGAAATAAACCCCACAGGTTGCAGGGCTTTAGATTAGGTTCTGTCACAAGTGCTTTTTGAGACTTGCCTTATTTTGTAGCACATTTTCTCTGATACTTTACTCAGCAGTAGTGCAGGCTCTTAATTAGTTGTTAAGAACCAGTTCTAAACAAAGAGGTTTAATATCAGAAAATGATGTTTTTGCAAACATGTCTTTGGTCACATCTGAGCTATCACTGTCAAAGCAGGGAAATAAATTTCACTGTGGCATTGGGAAGGGAACCAAAGTATCCCAGGCCCTGTAGACAGTGAGGGGATGTGTGAGGATGTCATGGATGTGTAGTTAGTGGCAGAGAACCTTCTCACAGCACTATTTCTGAAAGGCTCAAGGCAGGAACATGAGCTGCAATATTTACCCCAGAATATGGAATGGCTTTATGTTACAAGAGGCTACAAATCTCTGAAAAGTGACCTCATGTCTTTAGTGAACTCCCTTACCCCCATCCTTGATCCATTTTATCTTCATAGCATTTTTTTCCCAAATGTTCAGCTCCAAGCCCTCCTTTGCAGACATTCATCTCCCCTGGGTTTGTGTACACAGGCTGTAGACAATGGGGTTTTTCCTAGAAAATGTGGGAGTCACAGCAAGTAGGTAGAGTAGATAATTGAAAGTTAATGACTAATCCAGACCATGGAAAGATCAAATGATGAACTGAACCTCCAAAAGATATTTCAGGTTTGCTCCAGGGAGCTGCCAGACAAATGTTGCCAAAGCAGATTAGAAGAACTCCCAGTTCCTCAGGAGAGATACTGGGAGGTCAGAGGTTGAGGAAGACTCAGAAGACAAAGATTTAGAACAGCCCTCTCAGATTGCATGCCCTGCCCATCCCAGCTCTTTGAGGCTTTTGAAAATCACACCCTTCTGGGCATTTTTTAGCAGGAAAGACAGCCACTGACTGCCTTAAAAGCTCATCACTTTGTTCCTGGATCTAAGGCATCATTTAGCTCTCAAGTCTTCTGTAGAGGTAAGATCACAAAAAATAATCCCACAGATAAAGCCATCCCTGTGGTTGTGAGAAAGATGAGTGTGTTTGTCACAGAAATCAGTGCCTGTTGGCCACAGGAGAGGCTCTCCAGGAGCTCCAGCTGGGACTCTCACGGTCCCACAGAGGGCAGGTTATACCCTGGCAGGGACAGAGCAAACTGAGAGCAATTCTGGGGTCAAGCAACCCCTAAGATCCACTTTATAGCTCAAAGTGTAACTGGAAGCCAAGTGCTCTATCTGATACACACAGGGCTCAGTGTACAGCATTAATTGGCTTAGTTAGGAGGACAGAGCCAGCTTGGGGTTTGGAGTCAGAACATGAGTCATCTTTTACATTGTCAACCCCCTTTTTTTAAAAACCCACCCTGTAAGTACTAAGTCTCATTTTTAAACACACCAGGTGTGTTCAAGAGGTGTAATGTCAGTGGAGAGAGGAAAATCTGCCTGTGGTGTAATTTAGTAGTAACCCTAATGAGATACTATTTGTACATCACAGTTTTCTTCCACACTTCAGCTCCCGAAGGTGATGGGTGATCTCAGTATGGTGACGGCACAGCACCACCCAAGAACCCACACACCTGGGAAGAGCTGCCCATTTCTCACTGAGCAGAATGTTTTATCCCCACCTTTCCTCTCTGGCTCCTCCCCAGGTGGGTGACTGGGCACTGGAGCCCCTGCTCTGCCACCTGTGAGAAGGGTGTCCAGCGCCGGGACGTGACGTGTGTGTATCAGCTGCAGAACGGGACCTACGTCACCACGAGGGACCTGTACTGCCTGGGCAGCAAACCTGCAGAGGTGCAGAGCTGCGAGGGCAGGGACTGCCTGTCCATCTGGGAGGCCTCAGAGTGGTCCAAGGTAGGAGCTGCCTTCAGGAAGAGCACAGGGCTCTGGGTGCACTGGCCTGAATCCAGGGAAGTGCTTAGAATGGAGCATGGTCTGGTGGTGGGGCTGTTGTTTGCTGAGATGAGCAGCGAGAAGCTGAGGTTTGGTTTCCACACTGCATGAGGTATTAAGGCAACATTTAGATATGCTTTAGTAACTGTATCTTTCCATCTGAAAACTCTTGACCAGGAAGGAAAAACATTTCACTGACCTGAGGCCAGAAGTGTAGCAACCCACCAGAACTTCTGGCTCCATTTAAATGTGGCATGAAACAAATACCAGATTTATCCAGCAACTGCATTTTGCAGAGAATGTACAATCCTTGGGCCTCATCCAGCCTTTTTTTGTGCAATTCCAGGAACATGAAGAAGCTGGTTATACTTTGTATAAAAGGTGCATCTCTGAGTAGTTGCAGAGTTAAATGTCTCTTTCCCAAGTATTAGAAATGCATTTCTGATGTAAATGCTGAATGGTTTAGACAGCTAGACTTGTTTTGTTTAGCAGCAGAGTGACCTGGGAGAGTGCCTGCAGTTCATGGCCAGGACCTGGCTGGTGCTGGGCAATTCTGTCTGTACCTTGTGGGTCAAAGTCCTTATGGGATGTCCATGTGAGTTTTGATATTGTGTCTGCTGAGCTCATCTGATCATGAGATCCTTTCACTGCTGGTCCAGCACTTCCAGCTCTCCCAGTCTCATTCCAGCCTGGCTGTGTCATGGCTCTGTCCAGCATGGCCCTTTCTGGGGAAAGGATTCCTTGTTGCTCAGCCCTGTTTGAAACAGTGAACTCCTGTTAAAAACGTTGCCAAATATTATTGTTAGAAATGTGCCTAAAAGTCCCAGGAGCTCAGGACACCAGAGGAACAGTGTTCACAAACACAGGGGGGTTCCACTGGGCACCTTCTGAGCAGGGTCTTGGGTCTCATGTTAACAATCCCAGGGACTTCTCTTTCCTTTTTATGAGATAGACAAGGTACAGAAGAGTGGGAATCTATATTTGTGACCACAGAACTCATTTGCAAATACACAATACTTTTAGATCATTTTTGATAACCAGTTTACTTTTCCTTTGATACATTTATTTACCTTTTGTGGGGTCTGTAATTGCCCACTTGTGATTTTAAATTTGTTCTTCTGGCACATTTCTGCTGTTACACAGCACAGCTGACTCCAGGACACATTTGATGCTCTGCCAGTGTGAACATTTTTCATACCTGGGACTTTCTTCAGTGGTAATCACCTTCTTCCTGGGCATTTTAATCTGATTTGTGGAATAAATATCACAATAGTAGTTTATAAATCAATTTTCTGATGTGTGTTTTTGAACTTCTTGGTTATACAACACAGTTGACCCCATTGATGTCTGGTCCCCAGTCAAAAATATGTGTTTTCAAAGCAAATTCCAACGCAATCTTCATTGTGGAAAAAATTAAGTTCCCCTTGTATTGCCAAACACATGAGATTGTTTTGGACAAAGTGCTGCTCAACCCATTTTTAATGACAAAAATAGAGACTGTCAGGAGAAGGTGAATGTTTCTACTGTTCAGGAAGTAGAGTAGGAAAAATTACGAATTTCCTTCAGAGAAAGGAGCAGAGTTGTGTTGCTTCTTTACAAAAACTCGTGGTATTTAACTAAGTAATTTGTTAATAAAATAAGATCTAATGATCTCAGGTGGACACTCAGGGACTGCACTTTTGTGGGGTCTCTGTAAAATTATGTATTAAGAAATTCTTCATGGAAACAGATGACTTGAGGAAAGAAAAAACACTCTTAAAGAGGGTGATTTATATGTGACCACCAAATATCTGCTGGAAACCTTCTTGCACAGGCTGTTTTGTCTAGCAAAGTCTATGCAGTATTAATCTGTGAGTGGCTTCAAAGCTGTGGGAAGAACAAACAGTTGGTGTTTTTCCCAGACTTGCTTGTAAAACCCACCTAGAGATTTCTCCTACTGTGCAAAATGCTCCCACTTCAGCTCAATTTACTTGGAGTAAATTGGATTGTTTTTCAAAGATTTATATATTGTGCTTTGTAGTCTGAGGTGAATGGAGGGACTGAGGAAAATGATGGATAATTCAGGGAAATCTGTGCAACTTGAGGCGAATTCATGGCTTTAAGGTACCATTTAGGGAGCTCCAACCTGGGATCTCTGGCACAAGTTTTGCCCTGTGAGGAGCCCAGCAAAGCAGTTTGTGGAATCCTGCAAAGCCTGAGAGAATCCATCCCTGTATTCAGCAGGACTGTGCATTGTGCTGCTTACAAAGATGGTCCACCCATGGGGAGGTCACACATTACAGTAAATGAAGTGGAAGGTTTCCCAGATTTTCAAGGAGTCACTTTGTAGTGCCCTGAAGGATTTAAAGGCCTGTCTGTTTGCTTGCCAGCTCATAAACGCTTGTCACTCATGTCCTTAACCAGGGCAGCAGGTCAGAGCTGCCTGGATTGTATCTGTGAGATGCTTAGACAGGGCATGCTGAGATTTGTCCATTTGATGTCATTTCTATCAAGCTGATGCTTGTTTCCAGCCTGGACCCCCTGGATGGAGAAGCTTCTTGGAACACGTTCAAAAGACCTCACAGAATATCTCATATCTGCACTATTTATTCAGTGTCAAATCAACTGTCTTTTCCCTGCTGATCCCCCTGAAGGGGAGAACTTGACATGCCAGAGGAGGTTAGTTTTTATCTCAGCTGGTGCAGAGATCATTTTTCCACCCACCCGTCCCCAGTGGCTCTGCAAGAAAGTTTCTCACTTTTAAGCCCTGCAGTGGCAGGAGAGTGAAGGGCAGGCAGAGTGGGGGTGGGTTTGGGGGCTGTGGCAGCAGCAGCAGCTCTGGGGCTCCACTCCCAACCTGAAAACAGAAATCTGGGCTTGATTCATGCCAGTGCCACCTTCCCACCTAGCACAGTCAAGGAAATCCTGATAAATTCTCCATTAAAACAGATTTTCCAGCCAACCTTGGGCACAGATAACAAGTGGGTGTCCCTGCTCTTCAGGAGCTGCTGCCACAGAGCTCAGGCACAGAAACATTTGTGGCTAATCTGGATGTTGGTTTGTCTGAGTCCTTCAGAATTCCCAGTGATGAGCATATGGCAAACCAACAGGTGAAGGTGATGTGTCATGTGAGAACTGGGATTTTGCCGTGATCTCTACAAACTGTGCCACAGGAACATGTTTGCAGCAGTGGGCTCGTGCTGCTGAGAGCTAAAATTGCATTTCTCACCCCCATTTCTCACCCTGGATGTGTCCCGTGGTGCATCAAGGCATGTGGCAGTTCTCTGTTGGTAATCTCAAGGTGTGCTTTTGCAGTGTGAATGATGAGCTCTTAAACACAGGATTCAGTGGGTTTTTTCATCTATAACACCAATTCTAGCAAAAAGCCAGCTGATGTTTCTCAAAGGTTTTTTTTAATTCAGAATTGCCATTTTTCATAAATAAAATGTTTCATGAGCAGATACCATGATTTTCCAATTCCTCCTTTATAAGTGGCTTGGATTATTGTGCTAAAATCTTAGGGATTATGAGTTTTCCCCAGTGCTCACAAACCCCAGCCTTCCCCTGGAGCTGGGTTGGTAAAATAAACGTGATCATTTCTAAGCATCCCAAATCCTGCTGTGTTTGCAGTGCTCAGCAGACTGTGGCAAAGGCATCCAGAAAAGGACAGTGACCTGCACCAACTCTCAAGGCAAATGTGATGCAGCCACCAGGCCACGGGAGGAGGAGGAGTGTGAGGATCACACGGGCTGTTACGAGTGGAAAACGGGCGACTGGTCCAAGGTAATAACAGATTTACCAACAAACATCCCCTGGGCTTTTTTTTCTGAGTGCAAAGTGCTCAAGAGTTCCCTTGTGCTGCTTTCATTTGCAGTGTCAATATTTGGGAAGGAAGGGTTTAACTGGTTTTGGAAGTGTTGTTGGGATTTAAACCCACCCATGATGCCATCTATAAACCACACGTTGCAACAGAGGCTCATGAACATGACCCATAAAGTTTTAGAAAGATATTCTAAACAGGATAAAATTAGTATTAATTGTCAACTTAACCATCCAAAGGCAACACCTACACAAGGTTCCCACCACAGGTGGACTTGTTGTCAAAAAGCTGCTTTATAAACAGTTTCAAAAAGCACACTCTGAACAGTTCTAACAGATTAAATTCCATGGGAAAAGTTCATTAGCAGATCTTCTGGAGCGCAGGGAACTGAGGAGGTGTCCCTAGTCCAGCCTGGGCAAGCTACAAAGCAAACAGCAGGAGGTTGGTTTCCTTGAGTGTAAAAATGTTACAAGTTGAAGAGTTGGGAACTTGGTCACTGAGAAATTGGGAATCTCACAGGGGAGCTGTGGTGAGTTGTGTTTCCCTCAGAGTATCTGTCTGGAGATGAGAACAGAGCTGGACTTCGGTCTTCCTATCCCACAAGTGACTCCTGTGGAGTTTGGGAGAACCGTGGTTGAGCTGGACACTGCTGGGTGCAGGCACAGGGAGCCTCCCCCAGGGACAGGGGGGACCTGAGGGCACTCCCAGCTGGATTCCCTCCTGTCCCCTGGGCAGGTCCTGTGTGCAGAGCCAGACACAATACACTCTTTTATTGCCACAGAGGCAAGACTGGAGCTGAGCAGCTGAACTTCAGGCCAGGCTGGAACCTACACAGCAGAGTCCAGTCCTGTCCTAGACCTGAAATGAAAGACAGCCATGAGTTTAAAGGCAGAGCCAAACCCATTAGTGCCATCAGTGGCATCAATCCCTGAATGCAGTGGATTAAACCAGAGCAGAGCCTGCCCTGGCTTTGCACTCTGCTCTGACAGCAGTACATGGTTGTGCTTGGGAAGGAGCTCACCCCCTGCCTGGGCTGTTCCTAAAGCATCCTTTACATTACTGACTTGGTGTCTGCATACAGAACCAGAATTTCCCAGGAATATTGTATTCCATTTGGTTTTATCTTACCTTTCTAACTGCACTGCTCCTTAATCAGAAAGCCTGCTCTGAGTTCTGGAATGTGTGGCACGTGCAGGAATCACTGGGATACAGTAGTTGCACTTGGCTTTCCAACCACCCAAACTCTAGCAAGCAAAATCCAGGGAAGCAGAGGCTCAGGATGGGCAAATTGGCTTATCTGTGGTTGCATTTCTTGTAGGAATTGCAATTATTTATGTATATACCCTGTCATAGATAGATGGAGTTAGTGGTGTCAGTGCTGGAGAATGCAGGAAGAACCTGCCACATACCAAGTGTTTGTGGTTGTGCTGAGCCAGGAATTTCTATCACAAGTTGTTTAGAGTGTTGAACATTATTTTATTCATAACCTGGCACTGAGAGCCCCTGCAAGCTGGCCAAAACAAACAGTCCCCTTGTGCTAGCAGGTGAAATAACATTATTTATTTAGTTATTTATTTGTGGAATTTTAAAACATTTTGGCACGAAAATTGACCTGGATTCTCTTTGTAGGGAGGAATATGAAATAATTGTGTATTCAGTGATTGCATGGATTGGAAGCTCAGTGCTGTGTGAGTGGTTCCAATCTGATAAGGACCTTGGCTCTCTGCTGGGAGGGCTGCAATTGTGCCTTGGTCACAGTGAATGGGGTGGTTGATGGATTTAATGTCTGCACGTGAGCAGGGCAGGATCAGTGCAAAATCACCTGTTAGTTGTGGTTCTTCACTGGGGATCAGGATCTTCCCTGTGCAAGAGGGCACAAAAACTTTGATGTGCTGCATGTGTGTCCTGCTCCTGTCTGCAGGGAGCTGGTGCCAGGGCTCTGCTTCCCAGGAATTTCACCCTGTGTGTGAGTCCAGCAGGATGTTCTTGGACTTAGATTTGGGTTATAATGAGCGTTTAGATTCTAGACATGTTAGTTAATTCTGACTGAACACTTAGGTCACACAATTAGATTCTTATTCTCTGAGTAGAGGGGTAAAAGAGGCACCACTGGATTGCTAGAGAAGGGTATGGAAAGGTACAGTTCTTAGAGGAAAATGTGTTGTTCCAGAAACCCAGATAGCTGAAATGTTTGGTGTGGAATTCAATTCTTCACAAATCCTGAGAGGAGGATTTTCATCCTGAGGATCCAGAAGCTTTAATGCAGGGCTTGGACTTAGGGGGACTTTACAGCTCTCAGCAACTCCTGCTTAAACAGCTCCTGCTTTGAGGAGAAACACACAGATTATAGTGAACTCTTTAAAATTCATCCTTCCAGGGCAAAATTCCATTGTAAAACATTTTTTTCCCAGTCCTGTAAAAATCACAGTGAGAGACCTTTGTGCTAAGATGGAAACTTTTTCTATTAATACAAATTGATCTCAGAGCAAGCAACAACTTTGTGCAACTAATTCCTCGTGCATTTGTTATTTATTGTTCAGAATCATCAGGGAAGCAAGATTTAGCTAACAGTGGTAATTACTACAGATTAAAATAATGGGCTTTGATGCTTTGTGTGCAAACAGCTTGCCTGATGACTTGGCCTCTCATCCTTAATTTCCCAAATCAAGATCCTTTGAAGATACTGGGAAGTCATGTAAGGATGAGCAGACTGTGCTGTAATTCTGAAGACAGACTTGTTCTGATACTGGTAACCTCCATTCCCACTGCTGTTAAACTCACATCTCTGCCCTGCTGACACTTCTCTTTTCAACCCCTTATTTCAAAGGCATTTAATTATTATTTTTAGCATTCAACTCAACATTGGTATTATAAGTTTCATAAATAAACTCTTCCTGGCCCTCAGGTCTTTGAACCGAATATAGAAAGATGGATTGCACAGAGCAAGACCCACTGAAGGTTCTAACCCGAAATCATTCTTTTATTGTTGCCTGGATTCTTTAAATTGCAGTTCATTATATCATCCTCCTTTGTGTATGATGCAATATGCAAAAGAGAGTCCAAGCCATCTCCCATTCAGCCCTTTCTTCCAAGAGGAAATTCCACATCCAGTGGATGTTTGCATTCACTTAAAGCAACAAACATCTCGTACACTCGTTCTCCTTTGAAATAGTTCCTCCTTGTTTGAAACCTGAGCTGTTAAATGTTCTGCTGCTGGAAGCGTTTGTACATTTTTGTTGTAGTTGTGCTGCTCAAAAGAACAAACACAGGTTGCTCAGTTTCCCAACACTTGCCTCAGACTCCCAGACTGCTGAAAATGTGCCTCTTGATGCTTTAGCAAGACAGTAGTTCATTCTTTCATGATGAATGCTATTTTTGCTGACAGACCCTGTGTGCAGGATTCCATTGCTGCAGGAATGCAGGCAGGCTGTGGACAGAGGGTGGCTCTCTGGGACAGGACTCCCAGCCCAGCTCTGCACCATTCCCTGCCCCAGGCTGGGCTGGGAGGAGCTGCAGGACTCAGACTTGGCTCTGGAGTCGTGGAAAATGTGTTCCAAGTGATGTGGGATGCACTGCTGGCCTGCTGGGTGGAGATGGGGGTTTGTCTACCTGTGGTGGTGGCACAAAAACCTTGTGCTGGAAGGTGAGCAGCACCAGGGGCTGCTTTTCAGCTGCCCAAGCCTCCCCCTGTGTCCTCAGCTCCTTGCCCTTCTGCCCCAGCAGTGATGGAACAGGGAAAGGAAGGCTCAGAGAGACCTTAGTGCTGACACAACCACCTGAAAGGAGGTTGTGTAGAGGTGGGTGCCAGGCTCTTCTCCCAGACACAACAGGACCAGGAGAAATGGCCCCAACTTGCACCAAGGGAGGTTCAGGTTGGATATTAGGAGGATTTTCTTCAGTTGGTACAGGCTCCCCAGGGAAGTGGTAGAGCCACCATCCCTGGGAGTGTCCACAAAACAAGTAGGTGTGGCCCTCAGTGCTGTGGATTAGTGGGCATGGTGGTGTTTGGTCAAAGGTTGGACTTGATCTTGGAGGTCTTTTCCAGCCTTTATGGTTCTGTGAAAGCACTCAGGTTTCTATGTGCAGGCCAAGGCTGCATTTTTTGAGTTCCTTTCCTCCAGTTGGCCTTTGGACTCTTCTAGGGTATAATTGAGGAGGCAAGATTATATAGCAGGAGCAATTCTCCATGAGATTTTTATGGATTTTTCTTCATTTCCAGTTTTACTTCATTGTCTCACTGTTTTACATGCCCCAACATCCTCTGGTTCTGCCCTGTGACTGAAGTGCTGTATTTTGAGCCACTAGCACAGAATGGTTCTGGGTTTATATTTCTTTTACTATTCTCCTTTAAACTGGTGTTATATCAGGGAAGGTGGATTTACAAGCTCCATCATTAGCTCAGACTTCCACAAGAGGCATTTTCAGCTCTGTGGGTGGAAGTTTAAACATGCAGCTTCTGTCCCTCAGGCTACAGTTTAGCTCATTAACCTGTTACATTACCCAGCCCAGTGAAAAGGTTTTTAGAAGAGGAAGGACACATGGAAACCCTGTGGCCTGTTGGCTTTGCCGTGTTTTCCCTTTGCAGTTCCAGATGGTGCTCTGTGAACAACAAGGCCTGTATTAATCTGGGAGAAGCCAATGTAAATCCAGGGGGAGTGTCTTCCATTCTTCTCTGCACCCCCCTGGCCACAGCCAAGCACCTCACTCAGCACAGTGGGTGCCATATCAGTGCAAAGCCAGATTCATTCAGGCCCTTCAGTTAATGCAGGATTGTGCCAGGGCCATGCACAGCAGGGGCTGAGCTGATGGACTGTGCAAAACCTTCAGGTCTTGTGTAGGAGCCACCTCAGATTGGTGCTCTGAGGTGGAAGTAATTCTGTGGCACATGAAGCTGGGCTTCAGCTGGGAGGGAAAGGAGAGGAGAAATCTTCTTCCACCACTTCACACCTTGTATAACCCCCTGGCACACCCTTCACTGCATTCAGAAAGGTTGTACACTGCAGAAACTGGAAAGCACTGGCAAGGATCAGCTTGGCAATGTGTTACATCCAACTGTTCTTGTTGCCAAATAATGTCAGTAGTGATAAAGCGCATCTAAAAAACCACCTATAGCCACCTGCCCTCCCTGAGCATCAGCAGCTGCCAGTTCCTTTACAGCATTTTGCTGAGCCTGTGAAACACTGGCTTTGGATTCTCATCCCAGGAGAATATTAACAATAGGGAGAGAAAAAATACCCTAATTTCCTATAAGAAAAATACTGGCTTTGTGCCAGACACTGAGGTATTTCATGCAGCAGATCAGCAGTCATTCATCACAGTGGGTGGTAACAAGGATTTGTAATTGCAGATTAATTGTTCTGGCAGGATTACAGCAGGTCTTACTCTCTGAGAGATGAAGCCCCAGCCTTGCAGTGCACCAGGAAACATGTTGGGGTTGGGGATGGGTTTTTTTCCAGAAATACTCTACAATCTTCCAGCTCCAGGAAGGCATATTTTCCAAGCTCCAAATGATTGGGAACATCAACAAAATCCTCTATATGCCTCACTTTTAATGATTAATTCACTTTACATGCTAAGAGGAGTAAATCAAGGACAGCTGTGGTTAGAGAGGTGTATTCAAAGCTGTTATAAATATAGAAGCAAAACTGCCCTTTGTTCTCACATTCATTACAAATTCATGGCTTGACCCAACATCTGTTTATGATAAACCATGGACAACTTGTTAATTCTTCATAAAGGTCCTAAGTTCATCTTCTACCTTGGAGAAAATCATCTTTCTTGTTGAATTGAGAGCAAACTCTGCAGGAGGAATGGTGGTTCCAACTGCAGTGGCACAGCAGAGCTGGCAGAGCCTTCCCTGCCCCTTGCTCACTTTGCCTCTGCAAACAGCTCCATGGTTTGTGGCTACTCCTGTGCCTTCTGCACCTCTGGGAGCTTCTCTGAGGGCCCCTCTGGGGCACTTGGTGTTCTCCAGAAGGTCAGAGAGCTGGATGGGACAGGAGAGGACCCAACAAGCTTTAGATTCAAACCCTCTGTTTGCCTGGTCATGACATGAGCAGGAGCCAGAGCATCAGCACGTCCTAAACCCTCACACTGCCCCATGGGCTGCTCCAGGGTGTGCTCCTGGTTGTGGTTCCCTGTGGTTTGTTCCTCTGGCACATCACCACTGATGTGCCAACCACAGCCTGTCTTGCCAGCAGCTGATCTCCAAACACTCCTTGCTACAAAAGATGAGAACAGATGGCCCCAAACTGGGTATATCAGCCAGTATATATATTTAATTAGCACAAGGTGAATCCCACCCCTTTTGCTCTTTGATTCTCTGTCCCCACATCTGTGCAGTGTCTTTGGCTGTGGGCAGAGGTGTAAATATTGCATGATGGCACCAAGACAAGCCTGAGCCTCTGCCCAGGCTTGGCCTAGCAGCCATCCCCAGTGAGTGCAGCCCTGGCTGGAACCCTGGCATGGAAGGGAGGAGATGCCACCTGCAGTGCTGCCCATGGCATTCCCCTGGGCACTGTTGGCTCCAGAAACAGAGTCCTGCCCATGCCTTGGAGGCAAAGGCTGCTCCTTGTTTGCACAACTCATTGCACAGCTTGTCTCCCCTGGAGCTCCTGAGAACATCCAAATTATTTTGAAAGTTCCTTAGTAAAGAGAATGTGCCACAAAAAAGCCCAGATCACTCAGTGTTTTGTCTGAAGTGGAGCACGTTCTGCCACAGTGTTACTGTCTCAAATTCCATACAGCCTCCAGGGATCCTGTAATTGGGAGAGCAACTTCTCTTTTTTGATATTTTTATTTAAAAGCCTGGTCCATTAAGTGCATTTTTTTGATGGAGAGTTAAAGCCTTCCACCAAGATCAGTGGGTTAGAAATGAAATTCCATCATGATTATTTTACTCTTTTAATGTGAAAAAAAAGGAAGGAGTGAAAGACAGGCCTGTTCAAATATATTTGCATTCATTTTCTCTGAGTTACTCTGAGATGTTACAGTGCCTGGGATCATGTTTTTAAAAACATGAGCAGTGGTGATTCACCATTTAAAGTTTGCAGGACCTCTCTGAGGAGGCTTTTCCCCTTGACTCCTGCCAGCACACCCTGTGTGTTCCTAACAGGGCTGCTGGAATTCTGCAATCTTCCCAAAAGCCTTTTGAGATGAATAATGACTATTGAGGGATGAAGGTGACAGTCTCCCAGAACACCTTTAAGGAGCAATTAGTACAGACTGCTGGTGGTCCCTTGATTGCCTGTGCAGGGAGATGAAGTGCAGTGTTAATTAGCACCGTGTCAGACCAAGTAGCTCCATGTCTGGAGGATGCTCAGGCAGGACTGAGATGAAGTCAAATAATCCTAAAGGAGTCCTTGGTTTAATTACTTATTTAATAACTTGCCCTGAGGTAGCATTGATGATTAACTGCTGAACAACTAATAATAACTGATAATGCATTCAGTGGGGCTTCAGCTCCCAAGATCCTTTCTCAGGCTCCCATGTGGGACAGGACTCAGGGTGGAGCTTGAGCTCCTGGAGCCCCTCAGAGCCATTTTCCTGCTAAGATACTGTCACATCAGCCACAAGCCTTTGCTGCCAGAATTTATTGTTTCTTCCCATACTGACTCAGGAGGGTATGCTTTTTTCCTTTCTTTTTTTTTGCATGGCTAAATTAAACAAATCAGTCATTTCACAAAAGTTTCCAAAGGAAAGCTTGTTGTAAGCAAGACCAGATATGTTCTTTTACAAGATCTGGGGTTCAAAAAGAAGCAAAAACAAAAAAAAAAAGAAGGCAAAGAACAAGGAAGCTTGAAAAACAGCTTACAGATTGCTTTGGGCTAATTAGATCTTATCAGGGAAGAGACAGATATTTCTTTCTTTAGGATGATGCTGGTGCTCCTGAAAGCAGATTGCACACTGCTTTGCAGCTAGAGCTGTGCAGTTTAAATCAGTGATCCTCATAAAAGGCCGATGCTGAGGTGTGGGCAGCACTGGCTTTTGAGCACACACATGAGTATTATTAAAGGCTCAGGAACGGAGCAATTACAGGACCTTTGTCATTCAGCTCAGATGCTGGGTTAGAATGTTATTCATAGGAACTTGTCTTGCTTTCTTTTTGACTTCCATAGAGGCAAGAAATAAGACCCCTGGGGGAACAAACACCCTTCCCTGTCCTAATGCCTCGAAATACTTGAACTCTGAAGTCAGCAAAGCTCAACTGGATCTCCAGTGTTGGAGCTTTGGCCACAGTGTTATCCTTGGCTTCAGCAGCTTGCAGCAAACTGGGGGTAAACCAGTATCTTTAAGCATCAGATGACTGATGAATAAAGAAGAAAACCCTCTTGCCTGTAGCTGAGCTGTGACAGTCACCTTGAACTGTGTCCCTGTGCAGGAAACCAGCCTTGTGACCACTGCAGTGTGCTCAGGGTGGGCTGGAGGGCTGCCCTGCCCTTCTGCTGCAAAGAGCAAGTCTCTTCCAAAAAAAGGCCAACATCTGCCCCTTGGAGGTTAGAAAAGTGACACCTTTGGTGATGTGTGGCCTGAATGTGTCCCTGCCTTGCCAGCAGTTTCAGCTCCCATTCAGGCCTGAAGGGATCACAGCCTGTCCTCTGGGGGGGAAGTCTGCACTTTTCTGTCCCCTCTGAGCCTCAGATTCTTTGCTCTGCTCTCTCTGATGTGTTCCTGAGCTGCCCAGCAGCAGCTCCTTATCCCCCTCTCTGTTTATCTTTTGTAGATCAGGAGCTGATGAAGGCCCTGACAGATCTCAGCACTTACTGTAAATTCATTCTGTTTTCGTCCCTAATATTCTCCCGAGGCATTTGCTTTCAAAGCAATTAACCATCTGTCAGCACCTTTGGTGGGTTGCAAGCTCTCAGATCAGTGTCCTAAGGTGGAAAGCGCATTCCAGTTGAAAAATCAGAGCTTGCTCTGAAGGTTGGAGTTTTGCAGGGAGTAAATCTTGTTTAAGCTGATGACTGCAGCTGCTGCCTTGACAGTTTGTGAGTTGATTTCCTCCTGGATATCCCCACTGGCTTGCATGTTACTGCCAGAGAATGTGATTGAGGCATTTTTGTCCTCCCTCTGCCTTCTCAGGCGGTGTTTGAACTGGGAGTTGTTACAGGGACTCTCATTAGGTCCCTTTTTTGTAACTGTTCATTAACCCCCTATTTTACAGTGCTGAGCAGTGCTTTGATCTTTGCCTGGGGGTGGATTTCCACTTCACAATGGCTGTATTGTCGTTTTGGGGCATTGTGGTTGAACTCCATGACTTCTGCACAGGCGTTTTTCTGACAGGGAAATCACTGGCAGTGCCTGGTGGAAGGAAAAATCCACTTGTTTTATTTCTCAGCAACATTCAGTTCACCCCTTGCCCAAGTCCCAGGGGAGACAAGTGTCTGCTGGGTGTCCTCTAGTGAATCCAGCCCTGAGAATGGTTCTGTAGGTTTGCTTGCTCCATAACCATTTGGGAACAGAGAGGCTGTAGCAATGCATTGAGCTGTCCAGAGGAGGAGGGAAGGTATTTACGGGAGTTTGCTGTTCGGTTGGAGTTCGATTTTTATGCCTCTTTTAATGATCTCCTCTTTTCATAGTGCAGTGTGAGTAACAAATCCCCCTTTGTATGTGTTTTGTATCTATTCCTATTTCCTATTGAAATTCCTGGGAAAGAGACTGTCCAAAAAGTACAGAGTTGAAAATTTCGTCTTAAAATAAGCCAGATGTCCAACCTTCTTTTAGCTGCCAAGCCCAAAAGAGTTCAAGAAAGATGTTAAAGTCTGTCTTCCTGGCTGTGAAAAACTAATTGTATAGCATAGGTGATGATCCCAGTCTCCCAGGAGAAGGAATAAAAGTGCTTGGGGCAGGAACTTTGCTGTTATTTGTCTGAGCAGTGGAGCTGGCAGTGTCTGTGGAAAAACCCCTCATTTCTTGCCCTCCTTGCTGGGTAACAAATGCAGAGACAGAACACAGGCAGAGGTGGGTGAGTGTTTGGATGCTGGTATCCAAAAACCTGATTCACCTGATGAGAAAAATGCTGTTTTGTTTCTTCTTTGCCTTCTTTCTCCCCCACCCCCTCTGTTTTTGTAAGCACAGGGAATGCCTAAAAGCCAGAGGCAGAGGTTGCAGACTCACTGTGTTCCAGTCATGTGAAGGGACCCCTTGGCCAGAGGTGTTTTATGCCTGTGTGATAACAGCTATTCTGTTTGTAAAATGGGTGTACAACTCACTCCCCATGCAGAGGCTTTGGGGAGGATTAAGATTAGTGAAGCACTGGGAAGACTAAAAGTGCCATTGAAATCCTGAGGATTAGAGGTTGCATTTGACTAGTGATGTAGAAGGGCCTAATGGTTGCATTTATCAGGACAAAAATTGTCCCCTTTAAATCCAGTGGCTGTGCCTGGCTGGAGTCCAGGCTGGTGGAAGTCACTGAGGGCACACAGTGTGGGCAAGAGCAGAGGGACA
>JAOXXN010000150.1:5182663-5194799 GCA_026770055.1 Myrmophylax atrothorax
AGGAGGCAGCACCTCGCTGTGTGTGCAGGGGGAGCAGCTCCACAGGCACCACCTGCTAAGGGACAGCGCTGAGCATGTGGGAATTCTGGAGCAGAGCTGTCCCATCCCTTGGGAAGGTCCCTGCATGGCCTGGCTGCACACTCCTGGTGTGAATAAACAGAATTACTCAGTGCCAAGTGCTTTGGGTGTCTTTGTTGGAGGCACTAGCCCAGAATCTTTGCACTGTTGGACTCCCCCAGCATGGTGGAGATGGTTTGCGCAGGCAGGGGCACACAGATACACCTGGAGGATCCACTCAGTGATGGTTTGTGCAGGCAGGGGCACACAGCTACACCTGGAGGATCCACTCAGTGATGGTTTGTGCAGGCAGGGGCACACAGATACACCTGGAGGATCCTCTTCCATCCCAAAGATGCCATTGTCTGTATCCCAGTCCAGCTCCATACGTGTTAAAAGGACATTTCTTGGAAATGGGAGCAGCATCCTCCTCAAGCAGCCTTAAAAACTCAGGAATGTGGTTGGGTGGTGGACTTGGCAGTGCTGGGTTAAGGGCTGGGCTCGATGAACTTGAAAGTCTTCTCCAACCTAAACGATTCTGTGATTTTATAACAACCCAAAGCACAGATGATGAGAGTCCTCCTCCCAAAGTCACTGCCAGAAATGGACTTTATTCTGTCTTTAATCATGGGGTTCATTCTCTGATCTCCCTCTGGCTTCTGTGCCATGGCCCAACATGGATGAGCTCCCTGGTTTTCCCAGGCAGCCCCAGGAGACCCCAGCCCTGCTGCCCTCACCCCCAGGGCTGTCCAGGGCAGGGGAGGAGCCCATCCATGGGGCTGTGCATTAACACATCCTCGTGGTTGTGCATTGCCTGCAGTCAACATCTGATTGCAATTGTTGACCTGTTTGAACAATAACACGTAGCTCTAAGCCTTTGGAAGCCCAAAGGCTTTACATTAAGCTGGGATATGGCAATGGGTGGGAGGGGTGTAAGGAATGCTGTCATACATTTGGCTTGAAATGTCCCTGGTATGTGCCAATATCTCATCTATAAATCCAGTGGGCTTAATTTGCCTATTTTGCATGTAGCCATTTGCTGTTTTTCTCTCATTCCTAATCCCCATCTTCTGCCCAAGCCACTGCCCTTCCCCGTGAGCTCAGTTGGGTTTTTGTTTAAGACACCTCAGCCAAGATCACTAAAGGCAGGTGGGGTCAGATGGCTCTGCTGCTCTGGCACAGAAGTACCAGGAGGAAAATGTAATCTCTCCTGGGCTCCTTGGAGGCCATTTCTGCCCCCACCAACTCCACCTGCTCCCTCCACTCTCCTGCAAGTCCTGGTGTCCATGGCAGCCTCAGCTTGGTCCCTTGCAGCAAGCTGGCAGGCTGCTGCTTTCCCTGGAAGGAAATTGCCTTCCCAAAGGCTCAGTATGGAACACTTTATACTGACATCAGCCCCATGCTGCAGTTGGAGGACTCTGCTCTGTTGGTGGAGTGAAAACTGCATGTTCTTTGTGTTTCCCAACACCACGAGGTCTGTTTCCATCGGGAAAGGAATGTTTTCTCCTTGCTGGGGGTGTCAGTGCAAACACCAGCATGCTGTGGAGTTCCAGGAGAGGAAAGCTGTGCCAGCTGTGCTCCCACTCAGAGCACTCACACTCCTGACAGTGGAAGGAGAGAAGCCCTGGTGACCTGCTTGCTGGTGAGGTGTTTGCCTCAGCTGTCCTGCTGCTGTAGGTGTTGGATTGCACTTCTCCAGACCACTTGCACTCCAGTTTCCTCCTGGCTGTCCTACTGGGAGGCAGGTGAGTAAGAGAGCAGCAGTTCCTCAAGTGCTGCCAGTGCACAAAGATCAGTTTTCTTTTCTGTGTGCACATTTTTTTTGTCTTTTTATCACGTCTCTGTCTTCTCTTTGTACTCTTTAGAAACGGGCCAGGCTGCCTGGAGAGGGACCTTCCAACGACGTAAGTGCTCTGGACAAGCAGGACTGAAGCATCTTCATGTCAGATGGGAGGAATTGCTTGTTTATAAAAGGAGAGTTTTGAATAAGAGGTTATGTAAGCAGAGAGGGACCACAAACTGCCCTTAGGGTACCACCCTGCAGGTAAGCAGAGAGTCTCCAAAGCTGACCCCATGTGTCACCTCATCTCCTTTCCTGCCACTTTCATGTGACAGGCTCCATGCAGAGTGCCTGGAGGGGCATTGCACCACATTTATGGCTTTGTCAGAGCTGCTGTGCCTGCCAGAGGGTGGCCAGACACCCAGCCAGGCTTTCCCAATCAGCAGAGCTGCAGCTGATGTCTGGGCCTCGCATGTCAGTTCCCTGGGTGTTACCACAGCGAGACACTGTCTGTGTCCACATGGCCTGGGCTGGGTGTGCCCCTTGGCCTGGGTTGCAGAGGAGCAGCTGGGCTGTTTTGGCAGTTGTGGTTTCCCTCAGCCCCCCTTGTCTGGCTGTGAGAGGCTCCTGGTTGGGTGTTTCATCCTTTCATCCCTCTGTGGCCTGGGCAGAGCTGGAGCCTCCAGTGTGACTTGTCTGGGTCATGTCACGGGCCTTTGGACCCACAGAAACTTCACCACCTCTGGGATCTGTACAAAATACCTTCCCTTGTCTGCTCAAGTGCATTTGACCCCCTCCCTCAGCCCTCTGAAGAAAACTTTTTCTCCCCACACTCCTCTAGTAGCCTCATGACTCCCCCTCTGTTGCCTTTTGGGTGGTTTTTGTTCTGAAGTCTTTTGTAATTATTCAGTATTATTTGTGCAGTGGCACTGGA
This sequence comes from Myrmophylax atrothorax, assembly GCA_026770055.1. Taxonomy (NCBI): domain Eukaryota; kingdom Metazoa; phylum Chordata; class Aves; order Passeriformes; family Thamnophilidae; genus Myrmophylax; species Myrmophylax atrothorax. The sequence goes on from JAOXXN010000150.1 coordinate 5,185,435, forward strand.
GAGTCCACACCCAGACATGTGGATGCTGGAAGGCCATGCCCGAGGAAATGGTCCTTCTCTCAACAGGCTGCAGGTGGTCCTGGGGAGAGGGCAGATTCCCAAAGGAGGTAACCGGGATTCTTGGCAGCAGGAGTCTGAAAAGGCATGAGAGGAGCATAGGCTGCTTCAGAGCTGAGAGAGTGAGCCTGTGCTGTGGTTACTGCTCTGGCAGGGGAGGGAAAAAAGGGATATTCCCCACTGCTTTTATAGCCTCAGACATACTTCTTGTTACTGGAAGTGGCCAAGGGTAAAACTCACATCACTTCAGAGCTGCCCCTTGCAGAACTGGCTGGCAGCATCCAGCCCCAGCTGGGACACTGCTCTGCCCGGGGCTGGCACAGAGGGAAATGTCCCTTTTCCATCAGGAGAGCTCTGGTGGCACACCAGCCTGCACAGCTGGCTGCACTTCCACAAACCCATCAGTTGTTGGAAGATCCCCCACAGTCCTCTGTAGGGTCCCTGCACACTCCACCATCAGTTAAGTCTTCCTGGAGACACTGCTTGGACTGCTGAGGGGTTGGGGAAAACAGGGAATCCTCTAACAGGGTCTTCAGGTTGCTAACACAGCCTGGCCAGCAAAACCAGACAAGCCATTCTTGCACTGTTGGGGTTTTTTTTCATTCTATTTTCTTGGAAAAAACATTATTTGAACATTTTGCAGCTTCCATTTATTTCCCCAGCTCTGTATTTTTTCCCCTCGACTTTGTCTCTAATGACAAAAAGACCCAACCAGACTGCAGCTTTGTTTGGCACTGAACTTGCCTCCTGAGATGATCACACAAGGAGTCTTTTATCACTCTGAGGGCTCTGAGCCAGAGCTGCTCGTGCTGGAAGTGGCCAGGACTGTAACCCCAGGCTGTGGTGGGATGGGAGTGAAGCTCAGGCTGTCAGCAGAGCAGAGCCCCTGCCAGGACACGTCAGGGCTTCTGAGCCCACCTCCCCCAGCGCTGCTCTCGGGAAGGAAAAGGTATGAAATGCACATCTAGATTGAATTAGTCCTTCAGAAAAATTAAGTGTTGTTTAAAATATAAATCCTGTCCAGAATCACGGGCTAATTCCTTAGGAAATCACTATAAATCAAACCTCTCCTGCTCCCTGCTGCTCAGTAACATCCTGTCGCCTCTTGGTTTTCTCACACAGCTGATTCACCCTCTGTGCCACTTCACTGTGGTGGCCCCAGCACTGTCAGCTCTGCTTTACGTGGAAGAAGGAGGGTCCTGCTGCAGTCCTGGACTTGTGCTCTGCTCAGGCATCCTCAGCCCCCGGAGCTGCTGGGCACTCCTGCTCATGCCTTCTTCCCCTGTCACTTCAGTCCAGCAGTTCCTTGAGGAGGGAACAGTGACACTGAGCCCAAGAAATGCTGACAGCCCCATTTCCCAGAGGGTAAGGAAGACTCCAGCTTGGTTTTGGGGTTGGTCTTTGGTTCTAACTGAAGAAACAATTTTAAAGGGGGAAAAAAGAGAAACAGCATTATTGTGTAAGGAGGATGGAAAGTGCTTTGTGTGGGTTCCCAGGTGTTCGTGTGCCATTCCCTCTGCAGCAGCATTGCTGCCTGGCTGCTCAGCACGGGGGTGTTGCAGCAGCTGTGAGCACAGCACCATCCATCCCAGGCTGTGCCTGTTCCCTGCCTGGCCCATGGCTCGGTTTATTTGTGTGCAAGGCAGCTGAGAGGGTATCGAGGCTTTCCCTCAGCTGTGCAAACTCACTGTGTGTGTCCCTTTCTGAGAACTACACTTTGGGGATAAGAGCTTCTTGGGCAGCTCCTGGGAGAGATCTGGTCTTTCTGATGTGTCTCTCTTGTGGAATTGCTGCCTGTGCTTCAACCAAAAGCTGTGGAGTATCTACAGCCATTTGTATAAAAGGGTTAAAAGGTTGATTCCAGCCCTCCTGTAGAATGGTTCTAAAAGCAGAAGTATCCTTCATTACAGAAAAAAAATTTACAAAATTGACAAAAACATCCTCATAGTTGTCAAAATTTTGTAGATGTTTTTCGGGGTATCTCTAAGTCTTCCCAGGCACCTCCCTCTCCTCCCCTGCCTTCCCCAAATACTTCCATTTTTGGCTAAAAAGTCTCAAGTTTGGGATTTCTTGACCAACAGTGTCAGCCAAAACCCAGGCTCTTTTCTCTAATTTTCCCACTTAATTTTTAAACTATCTTCTGGCAAAGCAGAAATACTGTTTTGATGGAAAACTTTCAACCAGCTCTGCTTATTGGTTCCTGCCAACAGTCACAAGGGCAAAACTGCATCCTCCAGGAGAGGAGACTGTCCCAAGGGCCCACACAGGGCTCCTCTCCCCAGCTCTGTGCCCCAGCCAGCTCTTAATGAGAGACATCTTTCTAGAGATCTTTCCAGCCTAAATCTCTCCTGGCAAGTCAGCTCAGTAATTCAGGTCCTTTGCCAGGTCCAAGGAAGATGTGGGTGGCACAAAGGATCCCCTCAGAGCAGTGATGCTGTCCATCTCTTACCTGCTTTGGCTGATTTTGGGCTCCTCCAGGCAAGCACCAGCTGGCAGGGAAGGATGGGGAGATGGGGCTGGTCCAGCTGCCTTTCCAAGCAAGGCTCAGTGCTGTTGTTTGGGGGATGTTTAGATACACCAGCACTGAGCAGTCACAGCCAGGAGCTGTCTCTGTGTAACCCCCTCCAGGGACGAGGTCCTGAAGTGGCAGATGGGCTGAAGTGACACTGGGCATGTCACAGACTCAGTGCTGTGTGTCTGTTGCCCATCTGTCCATGAGGAAGGGTTTCTTCACACTGACCTCCAGGGAAGCTCAGCACCCTCATTAGTGGGTTCCTGTGATGACAGAAACCTGGGAGACAAAGAAGAGACATGTTCCTACAGAGCAGGGCAGAAGCCAAATTTCAGTGCTTGGCCTCAGCAGCCAAAGCAGCATCTGCCCATTGGCTACTTGGAGAGTCTCCTCAGGGAAGAGCCATCCCTCAGCATCCCCAACATTTGCAAAGTGCTCTGAGATCTCTCAGGGACTTTTTAGATGTGCAGAAGTTTACAGCCCTTGTCTGACCATTGCTGATTTTCGAGGGTTAAGTTAGGAACAGGAAATGCAGTGACTAAAGGAAAGCCATTAATATTAAATTCTACCCTTTGCCAGATTGTCTTGTGTTATCTTTGCTCTGTCATGAAATATTTTCTAGTTTTCCTTGCAGGGCATTCTTTAGAGGGGCAGCAACTAAGGAGCTGTAACTTGGCACATCTCCACCTGCTTTTCTGTAGCAGTGCACATTTGTGCTCTGGGATTTGAAGAATTTCCTTTGCCTCTAGAACTGATATGCAAACAGTCAGCTGTACAGACATCAATCTGTCCTGTAGACATGCCACATGACCTAAGGAATAATACAGGTGGTCAGCACCATGCTGGTGGCTCCTGAATTTCTGGAGCAAACACTCTTTTTTCCTGTGTCCAGAAGATGGGAGGTCCTGTGTACACCCCCAAGTAATGTGCTGTGCTTGAGTGACCCCAAAACACCCACCAACATCCCCCCAACAGAATTCTTCATTTTTGCCAAGGAAAGCAAAGATTTGCAGGAAATGAGAGAGGTGACCTTTGCCACCTCACAAATAGCTCGGGGATCTCAAGATGCTCCTCTCAACAGAGGGATGCTCGTGCCAGAGCAAAGGGAGAGCCCTGTGTGATCAGTCACAGCTCTCCCAGCAGCCCTTTCTTCACCTTTCTGTATCAGCTCTGTGGTGATGAAAGCAGAAATGGGCAAACTTAGTCTCCTCCTGCCTGTTTGCTGTGTTGCTGTGAGCCACACTGTGTGCAGGTGCTGCTGTGTGAGCAGGAGTGGAAGGAGGGCTGGGAGAGAGGAGTGTTGCTGGTGCATAACCCAGCTCCAACCACCTGCCCCTCCAGAGGTTCCTCACAGCCCAAACCTGTGCCTGAGCTGCTGGGCACCCTGTGGGCAGCTAAAGCCTAAGGGAGGGTTCTCAGAGAGGAAGAAATGGGGCTCCAGAGAGCCCCATAACTCTGAAGCAAGTTGTTCTCTAGGACAATCACCATTTCTGTTAAAAATAAGTCTTCCATTTCCCATTGATACTTCCCAGGCTGCAAGCAGAGCCATTCCTCTGCTCCTGAAGGCCTGAGCTGCAGACACAGCCTTGGAAGGGGAGCTTGCTCTCAGGCTACGGCACAGGAATGGGAAGCACGAGATCTGGCAGCAGGTCCTGCTCCCTCTGAAGCCAGTGGGATGTTTGCCATGGGCTGCAGGGGCAGCCAAGGCTTCGGGCTGCAGCCAGATTTGCTGGTGTGTGGAGCTGTGCTGAGAGCAGCACCAGAAAGGCTCCTTGGTTTCCTGATAAAGCTGTTCTGCCTCGGCTGCTCTGCTGCACAGAGCTGGGTTCTCACTGCTTTCAAGCTTTCACATTTTATTCTTAGGCCAGAAATTGCTTGATGAAGAGGCTGGATGCTTGGTTTGTGCCTGTTGTGTTGTCCCACGGCTGGAGCTCTTGGAGCTCCTCTCCAGCAAAGTCATCATCTCCACTGGGGCTTATGGACAGTGCTAGAGAATGGCAATAGGGCAGGGATGGGATAAGGGGCTTAAAAGAAGTAAAACTTACAGGATCTGCTCCAGGTGAGTATCTGTGCCTTTTCCTCCAGGCAGTGGCTTGAGTCAGGATCTAGAATTAATTCTGAGTGGTTCAAAAGAGCCTGAAGAGATTGTAAAGGTGGTCTGGGATGGGCTTCCCTGCTTCACATCTCCACACCAGCATGGATTGTTGGGAACCTTGATATTCAAAGCACCCCTTTTCCTCCTGAGGATGGGTGGGAGCCAGATTGCGTCAGTGATGAGCCGTGGTGTGGGTACTCATGAGCCTGACAGTGTAAACCTTCCCCAAATTATTAGCTCCCCCTGCCAGTGAGCCACCCCAGAGGCTGCTGTGCTGCTGCAGTGACATGGGGATTGAGTTGGGCATTGTACAGGGTTCCACAATGCACACACAAACCCTCACAACCCCCCCAGCAGCCACCTTGGGGCAGGGTTAGTGCCCTGCTCTCAGGATCAGGTGAAGGAAATGATCTCAGCGTGGATTGAGGTTCTACCAACCAGCCCCATTTTGGCCCGTAGAGGTCCCCATGCTTTTGTTTGAATGGACACGTTGTGGAGCCTCTGTATGCCAAGGAAAAGAGACATTGCAAGTAACCCTTGCTCTTTATTTCTCCCCATCAGGACATCTCTTCCTGTTCCTCGGGTGGGTTTGGTCTCTGCTGCCCCTTTCAGGGAACATCTGTAAGTGCATCACATCTGTACAAAAAGGCAGGAAAGTTTATCTGCTGGACCAAGAAGTTGTCCTGGATTTCGTTCCCTCTCCAGATGCCACGTGTTTGACATCCTCTCCTCCTCCTGGCCAGCCAAGAGTGCTTTGGCCACCTGGGACCTGATCTCCTTCCTCTGACACTTCCACAAAGTGGAGCTGGTGGGAGCAACTCTGGTAAGTTGAAACCATTGGGATACATTTTGCTCCCACAAACAAGGAGTTCATAAGTGTAGATGCCTGAAGCCAAGGCAGTGATCAAACAGAGATCCACAGCTCATAGTTCTGCCATGCTTTTCTCCAGCCAGCTGGGGCAAAGCTACCCAGAAGTTCAGCTCTGGTGCAGGAGCGCACCCCGGTGTCACCTCTGAAGGCAAAACTCCTGTAAGGAATGGGGAGGAAGGCAAAGAAAAAGCCCAAATGATGCCCTAATCTCTGCTGCTTGCTTGGCTGAGCTCTGCAGCCCCATTTCCCATCCTTCTTTCACATCACTGTGAGAGGCTTCCCCAAGCCTATCTTATCAGTAGATCCTTTCTCAGCTTAGTGGCTGCCTCTGAGCCAGCTCTTTTCTTCTGGTTCAGTGACTGGCACAATGTTTGCATGAACTCTAAACCATCAGCTTGTTGCTCTCCTCTTTTCTAGGCTGATATGATCCCCACCAGCTCTCACATTTCCCAGGGCAAGCAAAATCAAACAAAACAAATCAGAATAAACAGAATTAGTGCTCATTCTTCCTCAGCAACATGCCTGTGATTTTTTTTCTCCCTTAGCACATTCAGCCCAGCTCCTCTTTCTGTGTTAATTCACTGTGGCTGCCATCCACAGGCCCTGGGTTACGGGTGACAGTGACAAGTGCTTTGCTTTGAGCAAGATCTCAGCCTTTGTGTGTTTTGAATTTTAAGGAATGGTAGTGTGGGGTGTTACCTGATCCACTGCTCTGTGGGTGAGGTTTTAGTGGTTTTGGTGTGTCTTTTTTTCCTCCTGTCATCTGAGGAGGCCCCTGACACTGATAAAAGCCCTTTTTGCTCCTTGGAAGAATAAGTGCAAACCTGCTCTGTTACCCTGTGGTTAAGAGTTGCCTGAGATTATGGTTCAAAGTGAAGAGAAAAAAGTGTATGAGCAGAGCAGCTCATGCACCCCTGAGGTGATCAGTTTGTGGCTTGGGGCATTTTCAGGGGCTGCTTCACTGGAGGGGCAGCCCCAGCTGGGGGCTGGCACCCCTCTGTTGGGCTGTGTGCAGGACACAGGGCTCATATCAGGGCCTTGCTTAGCCTCAGCTTTTGCTGTCACAGTTACAAGTAATAAAATGCCAGTTTTCCCAGTTTTCCTCCCCACAAGTTGTTGTAGAGGGAATGAAGGCAGATCCTGCCATAGCTCAGGGCATCACTGGCCAACCCAAATGACTCCCTGCTGTCTTTCCATCTCCATGAGACTTTTAATGCCCTAAGTCTTTGCATGTCCTGGCACAAGGCCCAATTGGAGCATGAGCTCCAGCAGAAGTTTTACATTTAAAGCTGTTCTTTTGGCTTCAGCCATTTGCAGATTGAGGCTGAGAGTTGCAGTTCAGCTGTTTGTTTGCAGCTCTGCCCCAGCCCTGCTGTGCTCTCGCCCTCACCCTGCTCAGCCACTTGTGTTAACAGCATGTTCCAGCTACAGCAGCAGCCTCAGTTACAGAAAAGCCTTTTTCTATCTGGGCATTTATCTCTTTTAATTACTCACGGAGCACAGGGCTGTTTGGTTTCCCATCCCTTTTCATAATTAATCCATCATCATTCCTGGTGACAGGGCTTTTGCTGGATTTTTGATTTTTTGCTGTTTCCAGCCTCAGTTTGGGCCAGTCCCACCCAGACACCACATTCCTCCTGATGGGAAGCTCTGATGTGAGTGCTCAGGCAAGTACCAGGTGTTCATGCAGCTCAGGAAGTTCTGCTCTCCCTGAGCAGTAGGAGACACCCTGCTCTGGAGACAGCCCTGCCAGGACATCCCAGAGCCTTGCTGTGTAAATTATGGCCCCTTCCCTGTCTGAAATGTTCCTGCTCTAAAATCTTGACTTTTAAGACCTTCACAGCCAAAATCAGGGCTTTTTACTGTTACCTGAACATTCTGAGTATCCGGGAGAATAAATGGTATCAGATGAACACCAGGCTCAGGAGGGGATGAGGGGGATGAGGGCTCCTGTGGGGTGCAGGGGGGTCTGACTCTGGAATCTTCACTCCAGCCATTTTTCCATGGTGGACAATATACATCTGCTGGTCTAATGTGCTTTGTAACACCAGCACAGCAGAGCTTGGAACTGGACAGGGAACTGGAGGAGGACCAGATGCAATGACAAAAGCACAGGTTTCAGTGCAGACATCCTGTCCCAGGAGGCCACAAAGGCCGTCTGTCCTGTGACATGTTTCTCCCAGAGTCTGATCAGCTGTAGTTGTCACTCTGGGCCTGTGCCCACCACAGTGACCCTCAAACATTGAAGCCCCTCAGTCCAGCAGGGTCTTTCTAGGATGCTGCAACCACAGAGTCCCAGACAAGGAAGCAAAGCCTTCTGCTGCCCCCACGTGTTACTTGCTCATAATTGTTGCCACTCCAGTAAAATCGTGGGAACCCTCTTGGCAGGCATGAGGAGGAGCGAGCACAGCCTCGCAGCTACTGAGGTCAAGGAGCTTGCTTTGGAAGATTCTTCTGTTCCTCCCTCAAGCTCAGGGCCTTCCCTCAGGCACCTTATATTGAAAAAAGTTGCAAAATCAAATCGGGCACGTTTGGATTTAGGCAAGCTGGAGACAGCCTGGAGGCACGTGATACACAGCAAAGCACAGAGGTGTTGTCCTGCTCTGAAGGGGGGGGTGTGCACCCCCAGAGCCTGTGGTGGGTGTTTGTGCACCCCCAGAGCCTGTGGTGGGTGTTTGTCCAGCCCCCAGAGCCTGTGGAGGGTGTTTGTCCAACCCCCAGAGCCTGTGGAGGGTGTTTGTGCACCCCCAGAGCCTGTGGTGGGTGTTTGTCCAGCCCCAGAGCCTGTGGAGGGTGTTGGTCCAACCCCCAGAGCCTGTGGAGGGTGTTGGTCCAACCCCCTGTGCGATGCTGAGCTGCATCAGGTCCTGGCACAGTGTTCAGGTTTGTTGGGTGGACCAGAAGGAGCACAGAGGGAGGGACAGCTCCTGGCAGGCTGAGCTCCTGTGACAAGATCATTGGAAAGACAAGTGATGCTTTCACCAACCTGCCTTTGCCTGGTCCCATCAGCACCAGCTTGAGGAAGGGCTCACCCTGTGCTCCTGGAGTTCCCGTGCTCTGTGCAGTCCAAGGACAAAAGCTTCCTCTCACATACCCTGGAGCTGTGTTCCTCCACCAGTGTCTCAGCCCCCAGCTCCCATCCTTCCTGGCACTGTCAGCTTCCAGTTTTGAACCATTAAAGGGCACCTCTTGGAAGTGTGACATTCCCTCTGGGTCAGTGGCACCTCTCAAGCTGCAGGGAGAGCAGTCTGTGGTTACTGCCTGTCTGCTGCTTCCCGCCAGTTACAGTTTGGGATCTCATGGTTTTGTCCTTCTCTGTTGAGCAATACTTCGTTGGGGCAGCACATGCTAATTATTCTGGAGAGCATCAATCCCAGGAGCTGCCTGGAGCCTGGGCTGACAGCTTGGCAGGGGCAGCCAAGCTCTCGCATGGAACCAGTTTGTGGCGGGGCGGGTCGTACAGAGCGGTGGTTCTGAGCATCCCCATTATAGCACAGCTCCTTGGAAAGGAAGGGATGGCTCTTTGCCACCCTTTTTGGCCCTGGCACCACTAACAGATGGGCCAAGGAGCAGTGCCTGAGCTAAGCACTGTCCTCAGACACTGCCTGGAGCTCTCTGAGTGTCAGCCCAACACTCCTGGCAGGGCTGACGTGTGCCGGCAATTGGGGATTGCAAACACATGCTCCAGCTATGCAAGAAATCTTTGACTTGTTCTGAATGCAATTCTGCCTGGGTTCCTTCCCAGGAACATTCCTATTCTTCACAATTTACCAGTTGCAGGAAGGGAAAAGGGGGAGGAGGAATTTAAGAGTAAGGAGAGGAAAGGGAAC
>JAOXXN010000150.1:5198747-5209939 GCA_026770055.1 Myrmophylax atrothorax
GCCCATTGGCCGAGCGGCGCTGAGGCCCCGCCCCCCGGACTACCAGCCAATGGGAGGAGCGCTGGGCGAACCCGCGGCCAGGTCGGTGAGGGGCCGATGGCGGCGGGTCAGTGAGGGGGAGCGGGAGCAGTGCGGGGACTGGGGCCGGGAACGGGAGCAGTGCTGGGACTGGGGCCGGGAGAGGGAGCGGGGGTGCCGCGGGGCGGAGGGGAACGGGACACCCCAAGGGGACTGGGGGCACCCTGAAGGGAACGGGACACTCTTGAGAGGAGCGGGGACACCCTGAGGGGAACCGGGACCCCCTGAAGTGCTGAGGGGAGCGAGACCCCCTGAGGGGAGCGGGATCCCCTGAAGTGCTGAGGGGAGCGGGGACTGAGGGGAGCAGGGCCCCCCCCCCCCCGAGAGGCTGAGGCAGCGGGGCGCTCCGAGGGGATGGGAGGGATCGGGATCCCTGAGGGGGATCGAGATCCCTGGGCGGATCGGGGTCTCCCTGTGGGGATCGGTCCCCGGAGGTACAGGGGGGTTCGGGACCCCCCCGAGGGGCTCGCGGCGGAGTTCGGCCCTCCCTGGCAGGAGCGGTGTGGGGAGGGGTGTGGGGAGGGCCGAGGTGTCCCGGCCCGTGCATGTTGGATCACCCACAGCTGAGCCAGCCGCGGGTGCTGTGCCCGGTGCTAATAAATGCCATTAATTGCCGTGGTTTCACCTGGACTGTCCATTAGGGGTAGAGGGAGAACGTTTAAGGTCAATGGGGCTCCATGAGAGTGTGAGGTTATCTTATCTATACTCGGCCCTGACAACAAATTGTTTGTGGAGCTGATGATTGAAGAAAAAAAAATAACTTGCAGCTGCAGGCTAAGCAATAATTAAAGTGCTCAGGCAGGTTCTTGTCTTTGTGCAGCAAAATGGCCCTGTCATTCAGGTTGAAGTTAAGTGTAGCTTGAGCTGTACAAAAAAAGAACTAAGGACTTGAGTGTTTGATGTGTTTTGGTAGAAGATCTGATGTAATTCCATGGATTTTTTGACCATAGTTAAAAGACACTTCGCTCAAGTGATTCCTTTGCTTTTTAAATGAAATTACAGAAAGTTGGTTTTAAAATATGTAGCTAAGTGGTGTTATGAGGTGGCTTGTCCACAGGTAGACCAAAAAAAAAAAGGTTGGGAAATAACCTACCCATTGCTGAAGTTTGTGTGCATAACTTTTCTGATATTGCTGTTACAATGGCTCTTTTCCCTCCGGGGAGAGGAAAGGTGTGTGTGTTCACATGTGCAGCTGCAGTGCTTTTAGTGCATCCTCTGAGTGTCACATGCTGAGAACTCACCCCTGGCACTGAGGGCCAGTCAGAAATGTCTGTGTTTCGTTCCAGGTGCTGGTGTAAAAGATGAGGCTGAACGAGAGCCGGACGAGATCCTTCCAGGCCCCCGTGGCGGTGCACAACTGCCCGGGCAGGCAGGTGTTCGTGTTTGCCGATGGCCGCTCCGACTCGGAGGAGTCCTCGGAGGAGGAGCTCAACGTGATGGAGTTGCGGCCGCGGGGGAAGGAGCAGCAGCGAGGCAGCGCTTCCCGGGGCAGGGCCGGGGATGTGGTGCTGCTGGAGCGGGAGATCACACAGGAGGATAACCTGAACAAGCTGGCCCTGCAGTACGGCTGCAAAGTAAGAGCCTTCTTTTTCTGTTGGGGTTCACCACTCCAGAGGTGGTGTATGTGCAGCTGACATGCCAGAGGGGCTGGAAGCTGGCCTGTCACCTGATAGTTTTGACACTGAAAAGTGTAGGCCCTGTGTATTTCATGACCAGTTTCTGGGTAAAACTGGAGAAAGGCAAGAAATCCCAAACAGCCAAAACAGAGTTGTTCAGCCAACAGCTGAGGAAGATGTTGTCATGCTCACACCCTGCCTGACCTGCTTTCCTGTTTAATTTGGGTGACTAAGTGCAGGCTGTACTAAGTTATTTCAGTGAGGGCAAACATTAGGAAGCTGAGTTCAGAAATGAGGGTCAGGGCTCTGCTCTCAAGGAATGCTGGAGTTTCTGAAGCAAACTGAGCAGTACAAAGAAATGCCACTGCAATAGGTCTGCTTTGGGGTGGGATTTTGGTTTATTTTTTGAAAGGTGTCAGTTTACTCATTGCAAGGAAGGTCTGAGTCTATCGGGTGGACTTAGGGAGGTGCCAAAGTTCAGGTCCCAGAGTCCAGGTGCTGTCTGTGTGTGGGTTTTGGTTGTTTGCTGTCATGCCCAAAGTGTTCTCTGTCAGCTGCCTGTGGGCAGGAGGGAGGAGTGTGCAGGCTGAGCTGTCTCTGAGTTGGAACACTCCACACAGTGTCTTTTCTTTGTTCCAAAGCAGAGGAAAACTGTTGAAAAGTTTCATCACCTGCTCTGGACACGAGAAGCCCCCCGTTGTTCAGCAGCTCGAGCTGTATTTTTAGAGCCTCCTTTATCTGTGAGCTGGGCCGTGATTAAAACGTTCCATGATGCAAACAATTGGCCAGTGCCCGGAGTGGGGATAATGATACGGCTCTGGCTCTTGCAGCCAGCCTTGCCTAACACACAGCAGCTGTGTGGTGCAGCGCAGGCAAGAGGGCTTACAGGGATTGCAACAATTCCTCCCCTCCCATTCCCTTAGAAACGAGAACAAAACAGCAAAGGCACCCTTGTAGGTTCTGCTGATGAGGAGAAGCGAGTCTGGTAGGACTTGAATAGGCCTTGATTGGCACCGGGAGAGCCTGAAAGGGCAGAGCTGCAGCTTTGGTTGGCTTTGGAGCTGAGGCTGCACTGCTCTCAGCAGCCATTGTGTCACTGCCACTTGGGCAGAATCACAGCAGTTGAGTGGCCATAGAGGGGGAGGATCCTGAATAGCCCTTTGGTGTATGGCATGAAAAATACTGACCGTCTCAGTGCCCTGTGACTCAGAGAACTCAGTCCTGTTCCTGCTGTGGCTGCTCCTCTGCCTCTGCTGCCCCACTGCTGCCTGGAGGCTGCTGGGGCTGTCCAGGGGGAAGGCAGAGCTGATGGGGAGGGACCAGGTAGTCAGTGTTCTCCTCTCACAGGAAAAAAACTGTCCTGCTTGCCTCCCTCCCTTCCAGAAGGGACTTGTTGCAGTTAAATTGAAGAGGTACTGACATCCTTATCTAGGGGAGTTGTGTATTGGTCTGTTTACAGGCTGGCACTGAGCAGTTTCCATACGTTTTGTTTTGTTTGCACAATCAAACAGCTCCTGAAAGGCCACCAGGACAGCAGTGAGGAAGAACTGTAGCCACAAATATATACACAAATATGTTTAAAGAATCCAGGACAAGCTTCTCCTTGAAATCAATGAGAACTTGACATTGGTTTCTGAATCTGCTTCAGGAGAGGGTATTAAGACAGTGCAACCAATAGCTGTGTGTGTGCCACAGATAACTTGGCAGAGGTGGAAAGCACTTCAAAATCTTCATTTTTGCTCTTGACCATGTATAGTCCTGGCTTGCTTTTGGCATTGTTTGTAGCTGGGGCAAGAGGAGCAAACTGCAGCCAAAAAAAGAGTACAGAAAATAAGCCTAAATGGCTTGTGAAGCCCAGTTGCCTGAATGCTTCCCATCAGCTTTGTTTGTTGTTTCTGTGTGAGTGCTGCTCCACTTTCTGTATCTAGAGCCTCAGCACAGCACTGCAGTGTTTGATTGCAGACACCACGGGGGATATTTACTGTCCCAGTAATTTGTTTTCATTGGAACAAAACCAGAAATTGAAGCAGCACCTCAGTTAGGAGGCTTTGGGTGAGATTGTCATTTTATAACAAAGAAATTGTGCAGGGTTTGAGTCCAGAGGTTGTGCTGGGGTAGGCTGTGAGGAGCCTGAACCAGCAAAGGAGGATTCCTTTTGCCTCAGGGGCCCCAGATCAGGACCTGGATTAAATGTGCCATTTGCAGAGTTCTCAGGCTTTGCAGAGTAAGCATGAGATTGAGGCATCCATCTCATCTCTGCCTTGGAGCAGAGCGCTTGGGAAGTAAAGTGCTGGTTTTGTTTTATCTCCCCAGTTTCCTTGGCAGCCTCAGGCTGGTGAGGGCACAGTGAATGCAGTTTCTGAAAGAGCACAGCCCCTGTACTGTGTCTCTTTGGTTTAGGGTCTTGCTGGTTTGTTTTGTGTCCCCAGCCTTTCCCTCAGGGTTCCTTCATGTCTCCTTGGCTGCTGTGGAGAGCTCCCTGCACACGGTGACATCCTGTTCGTCATCTTTGACAGAGGGTTTAGGGCAACTGAGAAGTTGTGGCACTTACTGGGTGGCTGAGTGGACACTGTATTAAGCATCTTCTTATACTTAATGTTAAATTAAGAGGTGCTGCCTTTGCCTTTGTGTTGGTACTGGCCCTGTGTCTGACACTGCACGTGTGGCTTGTTCCTTCTTGCTCTTGCCACTGCTGGGTGGGGGTACAGGTCACAGAGGGGCCCCTGCCCAGGCAGCACCCAAGGGGGCACAGGGGTGATGGATCAGCTGCTGTCCTGCAGAAGAGGTGCCTGAGCAAAGGATGCTGGTGCTGTGTGGGAGGTGCTCACCCCACTGCAGGCTGTGACCTGGCTTTGAAAGATGGAGCTCTGTTCCCTCTGAAGGCCCTTTCTGAACAGGAGGGCTTTGACTGCTGGTGCTGATGTTTTCCTTAAACACTCACTGTGTAAGGTATGAAAACTGTTTAAAAGGATCTGTTGCAAAGACTCACCTTAACTTGGATTAGAAGGTAAGTGAGGGAAGGGTAAAGAAAACAGAAGGAATTAAAAATGGTATTAAGCAAAAATAGCAGATACAAGAGCAGTGGAGGAGGTTATGGGTTGGTTTATCCTGCAGGACCTGAAGCCCCTGGAACAGATGGGGAATCTGCAAAACACCAAGCCACTTGCAGCCAAGGCTTTTACTCTCTGGCAGCTGCTTGCTCCTGGTTCTGTCGCTGCTTCCTGCTCCGGTCCCGGGCCGTCCTACACTAATGTCCCTGTGCTTTTGGGTTCTGCAGGTTGCAGACATCAAACGCGTCAACAACTTCATCCGGGAGCAGGACCTGTACGCGCTGAAGTCCATCAAGATCCCGGTGAAGCCGCACGGGCTGCTGACCGAGGGCCGGCAGGAGCTGCGGCCGCCGCCGCCCGCCTGCCCGGGCCGCTGGGCCGGCCTCAGAGTTAGGGGCGAGCGGGGCAGCGCTGCCCGCCGGGCCGTGAGGGAGGCACGGGGCTCTGCCTCCCCGCCCTGCCCCGCGCCCCGCCGGGCGCACGGAGAACGGGCAGGAGGAGAAGGAAGAGAAAAAAAAAGGCGAGAAGTGGATCGAGCTCGGAGAGGGGTGGGTTTTGTGGGGTGTCTGTGTGAGCGGCGGCGGGGCGGCGAGGAGGGGATGTGGCTGTGAGGAGCCTGGATCCATCCCGGACCCGTGAGGAGCGAGGCGAGCCTGGATCTATCCCGGCCCCTGCATCCAGCCCGGACCCGTGAATCCTGCATCCCTCCCGGACCGTGAATCCTGCATCCATCCCAGCCCCTGGATCCTGCATCCCTCCCGGACCCGTGAATCCTGCATCCCTCCCGGACCCGTGAATCCTGCATCCCTCTCGGACCGTGAATCCTGCATCCCTTTCGGACCCGTCAGTCCTGCATCCCTTTCGGACCCGTCAGTCCTGCATCCCTTTCGGACCCGTCAGTCCTGCATCTCTCCCGGACCTTGAATCCTGCATCCCTCCCGGTCCCTGGATCCATTCCTGACCCGTGAATTCTGCATCCATCCCAGCCCCTGGATCCCTTCCTGACCCGTGAATCCTGCATCCATCCCAGCCCCTGGATCCATTCCTGCCCCGTGAATCCTGCATCATCCATCCATCCAGCCCCAGCCCCCGAGAGGCACAGCTCCCCTCGTCCCTTCCAAAGAAGCCCGGCTCTCCTGGAAGCTCGGCACTCCAGCAAGGATTTGCCACAAAGAATACACCACCCAGCTCCCCAGCGCCTGGATACTGCATTCTGATTTTTAATTTTATTTTTTTTTTTTTCACCCCGCTCCCCAGTCGCTCCTCGTGTGTTTAAAAACCAAATATAGCCTCTTGCGGGGGGAGGGGATGGAGATCTCCTAGAAGAATTGGGAATCTTGCTGGGATTCGGGAGCGCTGGAGGAGGACGGGGAGATGCGCTGCTGTCGCTGCCTGCCCAAGGACTAAAGATTTGCCACTTCCCGGGGGTCGCTTTGGTACCAAACTGTTCTTTCCCCTCCTCTCCCTGCGCGAAATCCCTCGGCGTTATCCAAGAAAACCCACGTGTAGCTGGTGCTCGGGTTTTAAGGCAGTTTGTTGGGTTTTTTGCATCGAGGAACTGACAAAACTTGGCGCCGAGGTTTGGAACTGGAATGGAGCTGCTTTTCTCCCAAACACTACGAGGGGTGTGAGAGGGGAGGCAGGACCGGAACATCGCGTGGACTGATCCCGACCCGACCCCTCGCATCGCACCCACCAGGGATGATCCTGCACGGCGCCTGATGTGGGAAACACTCGGAGACTCAGAGACTTCGGCGTGTCCAGCAGCTTAATTCTTGACTTATTTTCTTGTTTTATTTTTTTTAAGTGGATTGGTAGCATTACTTTTATGAATTGAATTTTGCCACCGTTTGTACAGAAGCCAAATGACACATGTGTTTTTAAACACGGTTCCAAATATATTTATCCCTCCCTCAACCCGGATTCTCTCTAGAAGGAGCCGCGGGGAGGTCATCAGTGTCTGAACAAACCCGATTTTAGTGGTTTATGAACACTACCTGCTGCAGAAATGTTGCTATAAATTGCTTTATAACTGTTCGGCAAGAAGGGAGATTTTTCCAGCTTGCAGGACCCAGGAAACTGGATACTTAAAAGTCACTTAAATGTTTTAACAGCGTTGGAAAATGGGAGCTGCTACTAAGTTGGCGTTCGCTGTTTTTCTTATCTCTTGTTCATCAGGTAAGTGAATGTTCTTGGATCTGTTGCTTTAAACGCCAGGGTTTTGGGATCAGCACTTGAAAGCTTGGGCTGATTCGGTATAAATTAGGATAAATCTGGGTTTTTTTCAGGTGACAAATGTTTTACTGCAAAGGCAGAAGCTTTTTTCGTGTTTATTCTTAAAAATGTATACCGTGAGCAGTTGAAGCTCGCGCAGCGCTTGGGTTTGAGCTGAGTGGAATAAATGTGGAGACATAACCACCTAGTGTCAAATAAGTAATCTGGCAGTGCAGTTCCTGCTGTTGGACGGCGTGGTTTTAAATAAGGATTACCCAGCTGAAATGCTCTTTCACTTCAGTTTGATCTCTTACTCGGAACTATTCACTGGTGAACGTCGCCCTTCGTTAATGCTTCATTAATTTAGAATAGGGGCTGCTCGGCAAGTCCTTTGGTGACAGCGAGGGCTGAGATGTACTGACAGAACTGCGGTGAAAAGCCAGACTTTCGGTTTCCAAACAATAATTTGTAACCCTCTGCATTTCGCTATTCAACATGTAGTGCGAAAGGTGCTGATTTTCTCTTTAAAACAGCAGAATTTGGGTTCCAAACGCCGGCTCCGGGATTTCCCCACGCGGAAAATTGTTCGGGCAGCAACCAGTGGTTGGGCAACTGTTGGGCCAGTTCTTGGAGCTCCATCAGGCTCCCAAAAACACCCTGCTGGGAGCTGGGCGAGGATCTGACTCTGGTTTACAAGCGAGCCCGGCGCTCTCTGCTTGCTCTTGAATTTCGGTGTATTTTAGTGTGTCCGGTGCTCTGCGTGGGCTTTTCGCGTCCTCGCAGGGTGTGCACAGACACTCGTGTTTATCCCAGGGGGACAAGATAAACAATGCCGTGATCTGGTCAAGGGACTGGAGTTGGACCAAGGGTTGGACTTGATGATCTCGGAGGGCTTTTCCAACCCAATCCATTCTAGGATTCCATGAAATCTACATTTTACTACAGTTACAAGTACTTCCAAAATCTATAAAATCAGAAGAATATCAACCCTCCCTGAGGCATCAGCAGCATGCCAAGGGTGGCTCCTGCTGCCCACAAACCCCTGACCACTGTCTCTGTCTCTCCTGCAGCTGCAACGAGTCGTGCCAGCTGAAGTTTGGGGACATCGACGTGGAGTTGGACTGTGGGCTGTGCCTGGGCAGGGGCTCCAAGAGCTCCCGGGGGGCTTTGCTCCCAGAGAGCAGCTCTGAGGACAAATGAGCTCCTGGGGGCATGGGGGTTCCATCCCTGCTGCCCCAGAGCTCTTGAGATGAGGGTTTTAATTAGTCTTGATCAACTACAGCGGCACTGGATGGAGGAGCATCAGAGGTGGGAGGCAGGACCCCGAGGCAGATGTGAAGCCCTTCCTGCACATCCCTTTGGTCACCAGAGCAAACCGAGCTCATCTGGGAGGGAGGATTCAATCCTCTGAGCTGCAGCTCGGGCTGCAGGACTGCTCTGCTGGGGGAGTCCACTCTGGCTGGGTTTTTAACACTATTTTCACTGCTGCTTCCTCAGAAGGGAGCCAAGGCAGCCCTGAAAGCTCCTCGTGGCTGCTGCTCACTCTGGTGTTCATGGAGAGGGTTTTGTACAAAGCTGAACGTGCACTGAGTATCCAATAAAGTGCTTCAACACACCCCCTGATGGATCTCTGGAGTGCAATGCCTGGAGGCTGAGGCAGTGGTGGCTTCAAAACGCTTTGGGTGTGGATGAAATGCTGGAGGGATGGGACTGTGTGTGGCTGAACATGGACTGCTCTGCCTGGAGAAAGGGTGGTGGAAACAGGGAGGGTGGTGCCCTGTTGGCACTGGGGGGCAGCTGCTCACCTGCTGGTTTTTAGGTGAGGTAGGTGGGTGAGGAAGGAGGGTTGGCAGGATTTTAGGACATGGGGTGTTTGCTGGGCAGGGCTCAGCTTGGAGAGACCCCTGGGACAACTCATGGCCTCAGTTGGTTGGGGTTGGGTGTGTGGATAGTCCTGGGAAGTGCCTGAGACCCCTGCAGATCTCTCAGTTTTTCTCCACCAGCTTTATGCCCTCCCTGGGGCTGGTCCCTCCCAAACAAATCCCTGCAGTCCTGGGTGTCTGCTTTGTGTTCAGTTCTGGGCCCCTCAGTTGAGGAAAGAGATTGAGGGGCTGGAGCGGGGCCAGAGAAGAGCAACGAGGCTGGAGAAGGGACTGGAGGTGGCACTGAGTGTCCTCTTAAACACCTCCAGGGACAGAGAATCCACCACGGCTTGATCCAACCCTACTGTGATCACCAGCCCAGGGCACGGATGTGCCCTGGGCTGGTGATCACAGTGGGGTTGGATCAAGGGTTGGACTTGCTGATCTTGGAGGGCTTTTCCAACCCAATCCATTCTATCATTCTGTGATCTCCTCTAAAGCTTTTCCTTTCCTGTTGTGTTCCCTTTTTTCCCCAGGCAGAAGTGTTTTGCCAAGCTTGTCCCTGGCACACAGCTCTGTCCCTGGGGGCACCTATTTCACACCTCTGTGCTGTGCCTTCCAGAGCTTTGGGGGAGAGAAGAGACTTGTGGAAAAAAGGAGATTTCTTGTAAGTGTGGGCACTGTGGGAGGGGTGAAGGCGGTGGGTTCTCACAGGCCACCCAGGCAGGGTGGCAGTGGGGTTGGCACATCTCCTTTTGCCTGGCAGCCCTGTTTGGAGTGTGCCTGTCCCTCAGTGATGGGGGAAGTGTCCACAGCTGGTGCAGGGCAGGGCTGTCACCAGACTGAGGAAATGAAGGCGCTGCTGCCTGGAGCACCTCGTGAATATTCATGGTGGCAGCGCTCAGTGTTGCCCTGGAGCTGCTCGGCCTTCAGGGACCCGCAGCTGATTTTGCTGCTGCTGTTTGCCTTCCAAAGGGCACGCCAGGAACCCTCCCAAGGGACAGCTGAGAGGCCTCGGGGCACAGCAGTGGTGGGGCTGTGCCAGGTGTCTCAGAGACCCCACGCCCATCCTCCTGTCTGGGAGGGTTGTTACCCCTGGAGAGGGTGGCCAGCAGTTCTGGGGTGGGGCCAGCAGGGCAGAGCTGGGCACAGGCACACTGATCACCCCCAGAAACACCCCAGGGTGGGGGGAAAAGGGAGCTGAAGTGATTTGTGCCAGCTGAGGGCCAGCTGTGAGCTCTTGGGAGAGGACCCAGTTGTGGCACAGGTTGGGCAGAGAAGCTGTGGCTGCCCCTGGATCCCTGGGAGTGTCCAAGGCCAGGTTGGAGCCACCTGGGACAGTGGAAGGTGTTGGGGTGGGAACTGGATGAGCTTTCAGGTCCATTGTGATCCAAACCATTCTGTAATTCCATGACTCTGTGACTAAACCCCCACAGCTCCAGATCCCAGCAGTGCCTTGTGTAACTCCATGGAGAAAAGTGGATCTCCAGAGGAGATCTGGAGATGTGGCTCTAACATGACTGACCAGACCTCACCCTTCTCTCCATTCCCCTCCACACACTCCCTGCAGGCGACTGACACACTGACACGGCCACTGTTCACTTGGTATCCCTCCATCTAATAGGGAAGGTGGAAAAAGTGGGCACCAAGGAGAAAGGCAGAGCTTGGCTTGGCCTTCCCCTGCTCTCGGCTCCTGCCCTGCCTGGCAGAGCCAGGGCTGGGGTTGGCCATGACGTCTGCACAGCTGTGCACATTTGTTTGTGCTCACAGGGCCTGAGCTTGTTTATGTTCATCAAATAGCTCTGTGGGGTGGGGGCCGTTCCCAGATGTTCCCCATCCAAGGAGAAGCTCCTGCACTCGGAATTACAGCATGGGAGACTGATGTTCTCCTGGTCAGCCTCTCCTCTGGGCTGGGAGGAGTTACTGTGCAAACACTGTGTGCTCAGAGGACAAAAGGAAACCAGAGCTGCCAACACTCGGCAGAGCTTCAGTCTCTCCCACTGAAAGGATTTGCATCCACACTCTGCAGAGCTTCAGTCTCTCCCACTGAAAGGATTTGCATCCACACTCTGCAGAGCCTGGAGGGGCAGCTGCAGGTGGAGAGGAGCAGCTGGGGCAGCAAAGGCAAATCTCTGCTTGAACTGAGTCTGTGCTCTGCTCCAGGAGGCCAAAGGTGTCAACTGATGAGCAACTTGTGGAACTCTTTGGGGTTTGAAATGTACATCCAACCCAGCAGAGGCCATGGAATCATAGAATTCCAGAGTGGTTTGGGTTTGAAGGGACCTTAAAGCTCACCCAGTGCCACCCCCTGCCATGGGCAGGGACACCTCCCACCAGCCCAGGCTGCTCCAGCCTGGCCTTGGACACTCCCA
>JAOXXN010000150.1:5210039-5222929 GCA_026770055.1 Myrmophylax atrothorax
CCCGCCGACGGCCGGCGCTTCAGCGAGTACTTCAGGGGCATCGACCGCAGCATCCAGGACGCCGTGCGGGTGGAGGTGCAGCTCAGCACGGAGCGGGGCGGGGAGGCGCCGGAGAGACCTCTGCCCGAGCCGGGCAAGCGGGACACGGCGAACGGCGCCGACTGCGGCATCCAGTGGTGGAACGCCGTCGTTATTATGCTCCTGATAGGAATCGTCCTGCCTGTGTTTTATATCATCTATTTTAAAACACAAGTCCTGGTGGGCCACACCTACAACACAACAACAGCCCCGAATGTTTCAACAGCTGGATCGGAAGGGAAATAACCACACAGCTCAGTGGCAGGAAAGAAGCCCTAAGGGGAAAGGGGCAGCCCCCTACAGCCTCTCCAGCAGTGGTGCCTGCACTCTCTGACTGACCCAAGTGCATCGAAGGGGATATAACGATACAGATGATTTTTATTTTTATAACTAGCTGATGATGTAATCCTGAACTTGACTGAAAGTGAGGTGATGTGATTTTGATGGAAAAACAAGGATGATTTGTTGCTTACAAAGATTATTGAACAGGTGGCTTAAGAGCTGGGAACTCTGTTGAGGGAAAGTATTTTGTAGCAATTTACTCATTGTGATTGCTTCAGGTATTTTTTAATGCAGTGTCTAGAAGCAAATTCTTTGCCACTGAGCTAGAGAGTGCAGTATTTAAAGTCCTTGGAAAGTTGGGGGTTGTTTGCATTTTAAGAAAACACTTTTCGTTGGAGTAGAAGGGGACTGTTTTTCTCAGAGCTGTCCTTTTTCTCTCTTGCAGACCATGGTGGTTTTGGCCAAACCCTGAAGCTCAAAGCTGGGTGTGCCATGGTGTGAGGATGCTGTGCCAGTCCCTCCTCCTCCTCCTGAGCACACGTTTGAGCTGGGTTTATTAGGATGTGTCAAGCCACGCCTGGAAAGGGTGAGCCCAGACCTCTTCCACTCCTTGAAATCCTTCAGAGACGGATCCTGAGATCCAGAGATCTCAGGGCAGGATGTGTGCAGGGGAGAGGGGTTGTTGTACACTCTCCTTGAGGGCTCTTTAGTTGGCAGGGGCATCTAGTCAGTATTATTTGTGAAAAAACTAATACTCTTAATGGTGCATCTCAGACATGGGATTTCAGCCACGGACTGGATTTCCTTGTGTGCAGATTTCAGGGGAGCAAGGGCCAAGCTGCTGCACGTAGATTGCAAGGCCCAGGGCAGAAATCCAAGGCACAGAAAGAAGGGTAAAAAACCTTCACAGGACAGGACTGAGCTGATTGTGAGACATTCTGTGACCTGCAGATGTGCATTCAGAAGCTTCTAAGGGTGCAGGAAAGAGCAGTGGAGCCTCAGAGGGCAGTGGTGTGCAGAGCTGTGGGTGAGCTGTGCCCTTCAGGGCGAGTCAGTGGACACACTGCCTGCAGTGGGAGCTTTGCTGCAGAGAACTGGCCTCAGAAATTGGATTCATCCATTCCAGGCCTGCAGGCAGAGGGAACAGCTTTCCTGGAACCAAACACTAAGGGATTTCCACACTACACAAGCAGAATTGTATGATGGTACAGTGATAACCTGTGTTTCCTGCAGCTCTCAAAGTGCTCAGGAAAGCCTGAGAGAATCTAATTTTGTAAATGAGGACTCTGAAGTATCTTATACTGAACAAAAACTTGTATTTTTCTTCTGTGAAGAGCTGTATCTCTTTGTTCTAAGCTGGGGGGGAATTTCTTACATTTTTAAATAAAGCCACATGAAATAAAAGCACAAGTGGCACAGCTTGTGCTTTTCTCATTGCCACACTGGACTGTGCTTGCAGCCTCACCTCAGCACCTACTGCAGGGACCAGGAGTGGCAGCAACAGAAGGAAATGGGAGTGTCCAGAGAGACAGGAGGAGCTGCCTTGGGTTCTCCAGGCAGAAGGTACCCAGGTTTTCCCGCCAATTTCTCCAAGTGTTTTGTAAGAAGGTTCTAACTGAGCATCAGTTCTTGAGTGCAATAACGAGTGTGTGTTTCCTTGCTGCTGAAAAGCCTCATTGCTGCAGTTTAAAAGCACAACCTCCAGCTGGACTGGATGCCTGGAGGGGCACAGACACGCCAGACAGGACCACGTGCTCTGCAAACACGAGAGAGGCCGGAGTACACAGTAAAAGCCAGTATCTTTACTTTAGTGAATGCAGGATACAAATATTTTACAACAACCTCTAGCATTTTCTTAACCATTTGATAAAAAGTTCACTAGAATATTTATTGTATATTGAAGAAAAAACAACACATTCAGGGAAAAAAATTGAGATTAACTTATTTTTTTTCTTAAAAGATTCGTCTCAAGGATGGCAACAAAGTCCAGCTTGTGCCGCCAAACGGCTTATCAGCATTAAACCGTGAACAGCTTCTTTGTGAACTGTTGACTACAAACATTTACCAAATACATAAATCTCTTTTAAAAAAGCCATTTTAAATATAGCAAAGCAGTGTTCTCTTGCACAGCAAAGTGAAGAAAGGTTCTACTAAGATTTAAATGTTTACATTGGTTAAGTCTTTCTTTCACATTCGGGTTTACTTCTGCCCAGGATCAATGGTTAGGAGTTGTTTTGTTCCTTATTTACTATGTATTTCTTGTGCGCACGGTAACTCGCGAGTTTCTGATGCATTAGTGTCCTTGAGGGGAGGGCAAGGCTAAAGCAGTTCTGACGAGTCCCTGACAACGTGGCGTTACCAAAACTACTGTGAGAGCTCGAGGATGGAGGTGATTTGTCACAACAGAGCTAAAAATCTTAAATCACTCAGACCTGACTGGGTTCAGCCCAGGGTTGGATCCACTTGCACTTCAGTCAGCAGAGATAATTTAAAAAAGTATTATTTTTTTTCACCTGTTGAAATATCTGTGCTATGTCACTTTTTTTTTTATAAAACATTTTTACAATTTCTAAAAAAGTATGTTCCAAAGTGAGTTACTTGTTACTAAAAACCAGGATTCCCATTTCCTCGATGGCAGGAGCTGCTCCCCCAGAGGGGAGGGCTGTGGAAGGACATTTCTGCCGTGGCTGGGGCAGCTCAGGGTCAGTCCCCAGCCTGGCTCTTTAGAACTGATTCTTTAATACTCTCTCTTACTTCATTGGTGCAATTTCAATACAAACTCTAACCCTTGTGTAGCTTTGTCTTTAAGAAAACAGTAATAGTACTGTTTAAAAACCTGCATAGAAATAAAGACTATTGAGATACAGTCAGCAAAGCCATCTGATAAGGCACACAAGAAAATAGACAGTAAATGTGAATGCAGAACTCCCACTCGGATGTACAGCAAAGTTCATACAGGTGCATAAATCATGGAACTCACACCACTGGTCAGAGCAGCAAAAGGTTCTGGGGGCGACAAGTGAATTGGGTCACCGGGAGCACAGCGGCCCTTGGAACGGGTCCCCTTTGCCTCTGTACCGGTGTCAGCCAGTCCAGTCCCAACCCAAACCAACGGGAACCACCTCCAAGGGGCGGGGCCGGAAGGGACCGGAGCCTGTGCAGGTGTTCCCATTGCCGTGACAGCGAGGGATGTGCTGGAGGCCGCAGGCACTGACCTGGATCGCCCCCTCCAGCTCCTGGTTACAGCATCAGGGGGTCTGGGATTACACAAAAACAATAGAGCCCGAGCAAAACGTCAATAGATAACCACGAAGGGGCCTGGTCACAGCACGGCCCTGCAGCTCCTGCCCAGCACCAGCCCTGCCCACCTGGAGGTGAGTGGAGCACAGCTGGGATCCCAGCCCTGCATCCAACACCAAACCT
The DNA here is from genome assembly GCA_026770055.1 of Myrmophylax atrothorax. Taxonomy (NCBI): domain Eukaryota; kingdom Metazoa; phylum Chordata; class Aves; order Passeriformes; family Thamnophilidae; genus Myrmophylax; species Myrmophylax atrothorax. The sequence continues at coordinate 5,213,823 of JAOXXN010000150.1, forward strand.
GCTCCCAGCCCGGGCCTGCAGCACAGGGGGGCTCTGAGTCCTCCTTCTTGTTCTTGAAGCAGCAAATTTGTCCCAAACCACTTGCCAACTCACAAAACCTTTTGTGCTCCTCTGATATGTGTCATTTCCCTCTCATGAGAAATTAGGTCAAGTTTTTCCACTGGTTTTTTTTTTTCCTCCTCAGAAGAGGCAGCTTTAAAATGATGCCTTAAAATGTGTTGTAACAGATTTTTTATATTTATGCAGGATGAACTTAACACCGGATTTTTTTTGCCACTTTGCTATTTATATACATATATATAAAATGTATAATGAAGCTTAACCATACAGCACAGAGATTACAATTGAACGGCACACATTCACCACCAGTGAGGGGGCCAACCCCTTTATACACCCTCTGAAAAATCTGGATAATAATATTAATAATAATTAAAATCCAAAGAAAGTACAGTATATTTAACAAAATAGTAAATATTAAACAGTGAATACTCTACTTAATAAGGACCTCGCCTTGTTTCAAGTTGGCGTCAATCCACAAAAATATACTTTTTAATCTGGTGACCGTACAATACATAGGTACTTACACCAAAGGTGATAATATATTTAGGATGCTATATACACAAAGAGTTTGGCTCAAATTTAAATTTACATATAAGTGTTCATGGCTTATTTTTCCCCCAAGGTTCCGCCTGCAAGTTTTTCCTTTTCATCTTTGAAAGCAAAAACTAGAAAGTCAAAATAAGATAAAACTATACTCTACAAAAAAGCTACAACATACAGCTTTGGCTTATATAAATAATTCATAGCAGAATGTGTTCAAAAGTACTGTATATAACTTTATATATAGTCTTCAATTCATTAGGGTATTGTTTTCTTTAATATAAAATATACATGAGCTAAAATCCGTTTCTATATTTTTCAAAGGTAGGAACGTAAAAACAAATTTGTCAAACATATTCCAATTATAACTTAATATATTAATTTTATTTTGTTAATGTTCTATTTTCTAGGCTAATATTTTCTGAATATTTCATGCGAGTTCTCTATGTCTCTCTTTCACTCATTAAAAAAATCACTTCTTTGACCCAATACACTATTTTATCTTTTTTTTGCACGTGCAAAACAGGGTTTTTGTTTATTTCTTATAGCATCAGCCCTTCTCCATGCACCCTCTGCAATAGAGACCCATGCCAGGTTGGGTAACAAAAGGTCAGTTTATGTACAGTATTGCTTTCTTCTTCCTGCTTTTCTACTGCTCTGCTGCTACAAAGCAATTATTTCTTAACTACGAGTAACCATAGAGCTGACTAACACACAGGGACGTACTACAGGCGACCCTCGCCGCGGCAGCGACTGGAGGAGGAGACACTGCGGGACAACGCTCTGCCAGCGGGGCCGGGCTGGGGCAAACACAACTCCAGGTAAGTGCCAGACTAGATCAAACCTACGGGATTGTTCTGTTTTACCATGGGACATCTGCAGCTATACAAGAGTTTGTCGTAAGTGCCTGATGATTGGTGTATGCTACACACACTAGCACATATATATGCATGTGAAGATATATATATGCACGTATGTATATACATATAAATATACTTATTCACGTCCTTATTTATAAATTTAGATATGTCAGGACAGTTCATTTTGAGAACACACGACTGAGGGGCGGCACTGCGCATTTATGTCACCCACGTGTCCATCCTCATTCGTTTTACCGAGGGGCTCTCGCGGTCCTCTGCCGTGGGCGGCCGCCCCAGCACCACGGGCGAGTGGAAGTCGCTGCGCGGATCCTCCCGGTCGCTGCCGTCGTAGGAGCTGCTGGAGCTGCTCAGGCTGTCGACCGGGGAGCGCCCCAGCTCCTGTCGTGACGGCGGCGGCGGCGGCTGCGGCTGCGGCGGCTGCTGCTGCTGCGGGAACCCCGAGGGCGTGACACGGTCCCGGGGAGGGGAGATGGGTTCAGATTTGATGTTGATGTTTTGGTTGGTGTTAATGGAGAGGTTTGAACCCTGAGATAGCTGGCTGCCAGTGCTGGGGAGACAAAACAGGCACAGCTGAGAACGCAGCACAAATGACAAGAAAGCGACAGTTCCCTGTCTGTGATGGGGTGGCCTTGGGGTTCAGCACCCTCCAAACACACCTCACTGAAGCAAAGAACAAAGACTAAAAAACATTCATTAAAGGTCTGAGCTGTGTTTACAGAACAGTTCAGAACACACAGAAATATCTCCCACTGCCAAACATTACATACAGTTCAGTAGGTGCCTCCTTGGTAAGAAGTCAGGCCTGCAGGGACACGGCTCATCACCTGGAGGTGACTACAGGCACAAACAGCCCAACACACGAACGTTTGGCAGCACAGACACCAGGTTAAAACGGGCTCGTGCTGAACATCCCATCCCCTGGTGCAGCTGATCCAGCCGGGAGAGGCAGCACCCCCCGTGCTGCCCTGCACTGGGACCAGGTACTTACACGAGGGAGCTGAGGGCCGCGGGGCCGAGGTGGTGCTGCTGCCAGGCAGACACCTGCCCCAAGGACAGCATTCCTGGGGAGTTAAACCCCTGCAGGGCTGACAGGTCTGCACTAGTCAAGGAGTAATCTAAGGGAAAAACAAACAAGAAAGTAATTTATAGATTTTTATATATATATACACACACACATATAAATAGACAAGAGTTTATGTGTTACACACACATACAAAGGCTTTCTGCCCAAAACAAATGAAGGCAACTGATCCAGAGGAATCCAAATGTGGAAACTCTGAAGTCTGGGAAAATCCTCCCAATGTCACAGGGAGTTTAACAGAGAAGCCTCCAATGACAAGCTTTTCTGTTTTGTCTTTCAGTTCCTACACACTGCTCAGAGCTTCTTCCAAACCCACAGGTACAACATATTTATGCATTTTATATACACAGATATGCACCTTAAGAAGGACTGTTTACATTCTGAAGGGTTTTGTCTGCACGGACATTTCAAAGTGAAACAGAAAGGGAGAATCCCTGTGAGTCACTGGGCAGGGCTGGTGGATCTTGCCCTGGGCCCACTGCAGACAGCCTGGCGTGGCTCAGTCCCAGCTGGGAGGCAGCAGCACCTCAGACACCACAGCCACAGTTTGGGTGGCTCATGGTCCAACAGAACTGATGGTCCCACACCCTACACCCACCCCAAGCTGTGGACTGGCAGGCACCGGGACAGCAGGGCCAAAGACACTGCCATGAGCCCCCAGTGACCCCCCAGTGCTCCCATATCACATCCTCCCTGCCCCACTCCTTAAGGTCTGATTAAACTGTATCAAATAAACAAAAGAAACCTCTTTTCCTGAAGCAAAAAACCATCATTCTTTAGAAATACACCTTCAATGCAGACTGGAAAACACCATCTATCCCCAGCCCTCAGGCTGGTGGCTCTGGGTGCTGCACTGCTCCCTCAGTTCTCGCTTCATTCACAGAACTGAAGCTGTTTTCACTTCATCATTCATGGTTTCTTTCAGGTCTGAAAACAAACACTTCTCTGCTGTTAATTATTTTGTAATAAAGCTCCCTTAAAATAATTTCTAGTCTCTTGAGAACAAGACAAAATGTGAGCAGCCAAACTCACTCTGTACCTGCAGCAGAGGAACCAAACATTCACTTAGCTTGGCTTGGCTTTGTGTTTGGGGGGTTTGGGGCTATTTTCAGTATTGTCCTAAAATGCCACCACCATTATGATCTCTCTCCTGAGATGAGATTCCTTGAACAACCTCCCCACTCCCATCCACCAGTCTCTGTTTGCTGTGGACAACTTCTGGGTTTCCCTAAAAGAGCCACCCTGGGAGGAGAATCCAGGCCCAGCAGGGCCCTGTGCTGTCAGACACACACACAAAGCCCTGGGAGAAGGTTCCTCCAGACCCTGGGGGTCCCAGCTGCTCCCAGCAGGTGAAGCTTCTGGAGGTGCCTTTTTGTTTCACTCCTCCTCAGCTGACATTTTTACTGGAACTCTGAAAACCCTCAACGTCATATATTTGTTTCCTTTGCCATTACAGCTCTTATGACAATGGACCATTAACTTGTGATACTTCAGACAGGACGTGTCTGATGACAGAGGTTTGGGGAGAGATTTTCCAAAGAAAACCCACGTCACTCACAGCTGGTTCCATTAGGAATTCCCTCAATAATCCTGGATCTGCTGGCAGTGACAGCAGGACAGGACACCCAGACAGAAACCACCACTGCCCCCTGAAGTTTGTGCCTTTGCAAAGCCACTGACCTACAGCCAGGAATGGAATTTATGGCCTGATGTTCTCTGCTCAGGTGTGGCATTTGTTTTAATTCCTGGACTGTTTTAGAACCAGTAACTCAGCTGGTTCTGGTGCCTCCTCCAGCAATCTGCAGAAAGGACACTTGCCCAGCAAAGCAGGTTATATAAAATAGAGTATTTGTGGAAAACTGATACCCAGTGTTTTAATTAAAGATCCAAGAGCTCAATCTATCCCTTCCAGTCCTGGAAAACAAAAAACTCTGTCAATCCAGAAAAACAATCGAGGTATTGGAATTTTATCTTAGTCCTTGAACTGCAAAGCTGAAATTGCTACGTAAGTGGTGACTGTCCTGAGAATCCCCAGATGACAATTTAGTTTCAACATCAAATTTCTTCCTGCAAATCCCCTGAAAGGCTCAGTCTAATAGAAACGATTCTGAAATGTGTGAAAACCACTACAGGCTGAAAGCTTTGCACAAATTACTGCATTAGCAAAGGAAATGGGCTGGGTTTAAAATCACATCCCAGCAGTACCCACACTTGTCCACTGCACAGGACACCAGTTTCCATTCTCTGCCTCTCCCTGGGATTCACACTGCAACCTCGGAATGCTTCAGCCACCAGTTCACAGGTTATTCTGAATGAGGGATACACCCAGTGCTGCTGCCTGAAACATCAGACTGTGTGAGGGAACAGAGGGATCTGTCAGACAACTGGGAAGCTCCATGCTGGGACCAGAATGTTTGCTTTGAGCAGCCACTGAAGCCAAGGGATGAACAACCTCTGGGGCAACTGTCCAACCAGGTCTGCATGTCCAGCTAATTCACACTTCAGTTTATAAGCCAGAGCAAGTCACCAACCTTCCCCTGCCCACGACAATGCTCTTGCCACCACCTTCTCCATGCCCTGCTTTAGACTTCACCCTCAGGCAGAGCTGTCTGAGTGGATGTTCAGCAGCTGGGCTGGTGCCAACACAGTCCCTGTCCCTGCACCCTCTGGGGGCACTGCCACGTCATGAGCTCATAACAGAGACAAGCCCATGTGAGGTGCTTGGCTGGCTCAGCTACAAACTGCAGTGAAGACTTTCAAAGCTAAAAGAAGTGTGGAAAAACATAAAATCCCATCTTTTTGAGGAGGGGGCTGGAGGGAATGGCCACAAACAAACAGCTGCTCTGTCTATTCCACATTCCAACATGAGAGGCTCCTGGTGATGATCCTTCTTGCAGAAAACAGAGATGGTAAAACCTCTCTGTCACTCAGGTTTTTGGGCATTTTCTACAAACCTTGACGATTTTGGGATTTGTCCCAGGAACGAGACCACGAGGCCACTGACAGGACACCAGCACAGCACGTTTTACCCTTTCTGACCAACACCAACCATCGCAGGGGGCTCAGCCTCAGCCTCAGCAGCTCCATGTGGGACCCCTCTGGCACTGGGACAGCTCCTGAGCTGCTCCTGGAGAAGCCACCCCTGCAGCAGGTGTGTGTCCCTGCCCCTCTGCCGAAATTCCTAACTAGACTTCATCTAAAGAACAGCAAACTGGGGAATTATTCCCTTCGCTCTCCGTTTAGTTTTAAACCAAAAGGCACTTTAACTGACTTACAGAATGTATTGACACTTCTCTGCAGGTGCATTTCAAACTCCAGCTAAGCAGCAGAGCTCAATGCTAATCAACCTGACGCCATCAAGGCTGAGCCTTTCACAAACATGATTAGGAATTTTCCTTCCCTGATTACATCCAGGGTCTGTAACAAATAAAAACCTCGAGACTGAAGTGACAATTATCTCTTTTGGGATGGAGACAAGGCAGGAGGCGCCACAGAGAACTGTTTAGGTTGAAGAAGACTTTTAAGATCATCAACAGTTCCCAGGACTGCCAAAGCCACCACTAACCATGTCCCCAAATGCCACATCTACACGACTCCACCACTGCCCTGGGCAGCTGTGCCAGGGCTGGACACACTTTCTGGTAATGAAATTTTTCCCAATATCAAACCTAAACCTCCCCTGGTGCAACTTGAGGCCATTTCCTCTTGTCCTGTCACTCATGAGCTACTTTTCAAACCAGAAAAGCACTTATCCCTTTTATATTCCCAAATTCCTCACAGCACACCCAGCTGGGCCTGAAGACAAGAGCAGTATCTGAAGAGCAGCAGCTCTGGAGTATCAGCTGTTGTCCAAACACGAGCCATCCCAGTTCCTGGCTGGCTGGAATGCCCCTGCTCGGAGCCATGATGTCCCTGTCCCTCCCAGTCCCTCCCTGTGCAGCCTCACTGGGAGCTCCTTCCCCATGGAAGTCTCACCATTACACACTTTATGAGCTAAAGGCTGAGTTTTGATCAATGAGAGCTCTCACTGGAACCGCAGAGGAGAACAAAGCCAAGTGGCACAGAAAGGAGCATTTCCTGGGCTTGTGAATCCTGAAGCCTCGTCCGTCCCAGTCCCAGCCCGACCCCAACCCCTTTCCCATGCTGTGTTCCCAATTCCACCCCTCTGCCAGACTGTCCCCTGTCCCACCCCTCTCCCATGCTGTCCCCAGTGCCACCTTACCCGTGTTGTAGGCCGTGGGCATGGCCGAGTACACGAGGCCCTGCGGGGGCAGACTCGGGGTCGTCACCGACACCACGGGCGTGGCCAGAGGCTGCGTGGACTGGGAGCTGCTGATCCTCTGGGTGTTCTGGAAAAGGGAGGGAGGGAAAAACCAGCACTGTGACACCAGTGGGAACACTGGGAGCCAAGCACCAGGGAGAGCATTCCGTTAGAATGTGTTGCTTTGCCGTGGTTTTAGTGAGGAACACATCCTTTTTTATCAGGATTCATTTGCTGAACAAGCTCAAATATTTCAAGGCAACCAAAATGATCTTGGCAAACTGAAATGAAAAATTAATTAAGGCTCACTGGGCCACTTCCCGAGCATGCAACAGTGTTAAGGACACACAGATAATGCAGTTTCTTAGGGATTCACACGACAATTCTCAGAAGTTCTGAAGTGATTTAAGAGTTTTGATTTTTAAGGGGGTTTCAGTGCAGATGGTGAGGTGCAGTTCCACCAGAAGAGATTCTCCCACTTCACAGTTGTTTACCCAATTTCCCAAATTTCAGCTGCCAGTTTTGACACTGTGCTGACTACACCTGTCCTGAAAGGAACACAGAGATCTTCTAAATTTGTGTTGATAAGACTTCAGTGATAAAATAATCTTGCTGTTCCCATGGTTCCTGAGAAACTGAGAGAGTACTTGTTATAATGCAGAAATGTTTCCAAGCAAGTGACACTGGAGTTCACACAGAGCAACTGTGCTTTCTGACAGGGAAAACAGCAAAACTACATTGTCTCACATTATCTAACTGGGGGCACAATTTTGCTTTTTAATAAGTCTTTCCCATACACTGCAATGAACATCTGCAGCAAACATCACTCAAACTAAGCTCTAACCAAATCTGCAGGTTAGAAAATCAATTAACACTGTGGTGAACAGCAAAGCTGCTGTCACTGCACCAACTGCTCTTCATGGAGCCCACTGCAAACCTTCCTGCAGCACAGGAGCCTCCACACCATTTGGCCAAGCCAGAAACTCTCAAGAGTAGAAAATGCTGGTTTTCTAAACACAAACACTGAGTTTTGTCTGCAGTAGTTTTAGAAATAGCAGCAGTGGCAGGAGTATCCACACCCTGTATTCCTACATTCCTGCAGAACCATTCCCAATTCAGGGAGCTGAGTCTCACTCTGCTGGAAATGTGTTTTTTAAGTGAACCTCTCTCTCTACCCCTGAAAAAATATCTGCTGCAAAAGGAGCAATTTTTCATCTCTTTGGCAGGTTCCATTTCCCACCTTTACAAGACCTTCCCTGTCCTTCCAGACACAGGGATTTCAGGATCTGCACCACTCCTTTTTCTCCACTGTGACCTGGAGAGAAGGAGCAGCATTAAAAATGCATCACTCCCTTTGTAACCTCAGGGGGAGCAGGCACAGCAATGGGCTGCACTCAGTCCTGAGCTTCACTCTGAGAAGATGGATTGAGGGTCATCAATCCTGTGTCTCTCCCATTTGAAGGGGGAGGTTTAAACCACAGATTCCACATTAAACTCAGCCACAGCCTTCCACTTCCCCCCTCCTGTGCCTGGGCTGCTCCTGAGCTCCCACCCCTGAGCCCCCCAGGCTTTGGGGGCCCTGTGGCATTTGCTGCCACCCTCCCCTGGCAGCTGCGCCCACTGTGCCCCAGAGCCCCCGGACTGCACAGCTCCAAGTCCCAGGAAAAGTCCCCCTCATTGTCTGCCACTGATCCCTTTAAATCACTTATGTCCTCCTGAAAATCCCCCCGAGCCCAAGTTTATCTCCATAAAGAGATGTTATTAGAGCAGATTTTTGTGTCTGTCAGGAGCTGACCTTTCTCCAAAGCTTTCTTGGATGACAGCCTATAAAGTTGGGATTATTGTATAACGGAAAAGTAAAGAGAAATATACTGGGAAACAATCCAGACCAAAGCATTTCCCCATGGGATTTTCTTTTTCTTTTTTTTTATTTGGAGTGGCTAATAAAGGTGGTTTTCAGAGGTAATTTATTTCTGAATATCATTCCTGAACACTCAGCCAGAAAAAGACACCAAGAAATATTTAGAAGTGCTCAATATTTGTTGTACTTGGGGGTTGTTGACAAATTCCAGGTTGGTTTTTTTTTAAACTTCTTCAGCTGTTGCAAAGTACTGGAGCACAAGTGCTGTGGGGAGAGGCTGAGGGAGCTGGGGGTGTTTAACCTGGAGAAGAGGAGGCTCAGAGGTGACCTCAGCACTGTCTGGAACTGCCTGAAGGGAAGTTCCAGCCAGGTGGGGGTTGGTCTCTTCTCCCAGGCACTCAGCAATAGGACAAGGGGGCACGG
>JAOXXN010000150.1:5223029-5244867 GCA_026770055.1 Myrmophylax atrothorax
TGGCACTGAGTGCCATGATCTGGTAAAGGGACTGGAGTTGGACCAAGGGTTGGACTTGATGATCTCAGATGTCTTTTTCAACCCAATCCATTCTGTGATCCTAAATGTGCCAGGAAGGATTGGGAACCTTTCCTTCATGCTGTGCTGCCCCTCAGTGCTCAGTTCCCAGCACACAGAGTGTGCACAGGCAGGATGTGGAACTCCCCAGCTCTGAGCTGGCCCCAGGAGGGGCAGACCGTGCGGGTCCCGGTGCAGGTGGCATTTCCTCGCCGTGTCTGGAGGAGGACACTCCTCCCACCCTCCTGTGAGTGTCCCCGCCCTGCCCGAGCCAGCCCCAGCACCACTAGATGGCCCTCGCTCCTCACGGGATCCCAACCCGGGCACCTCCACTCCCTGCAGAGCGTTCTGGCAGCTCCGGGCAGGAGGAACACCTGAATCCAACAGCTTTGGCAGGAGAGTTCCAGTTGCAGGGACATCCTGATGGAGTGTTTGTACACTGAGCTTTGTTTCCTGCACTGAACACCAGACCCTCCCTCCGAGGCAGAGGAACCTCAACAGCTGCAGGGGTGACCACGGCCCCACTTTTGTAAAGCAGTTTCTCATGTTTAAGGCAAAAATCAACCAAGAGCATGCATTCAGTCAGGAAATGGATCTACACCACTACAGTTCCATGCTTGCATGCAATGAGAGCCTCATATCAGCAACAGGTCCATGTTCACAAACAACTCGAGCACTGCAAAGGGCTGGTTTCTCTGTGACTGATGCAGCATCTCCTGCCTGGGCTGTGCCACAACAGCTCAACAATTTGCCTCTAAAAATAAGTTCCAAATTATTTTAGCCTTATGTTGATTTTCCAGAGAGAATGCCAAACGGTAAAACCTTTTGGGGGGGAGAAAGCAGGAAAATATACAAATCCCAAGAGTTTCCTTTCAAAAGTAGAATATCTTTCCACTGGAAAAAAAAGGTAGAATTATTCATTTGCAATTCTCTGTTCCTTTTGGTAAACAGGGAACACCCCTGTGGTTTGATAATCTCAGGCAGGATGAAATAATTCTAACCTCCAAAAAGGTGACCTCACCAGCAATGATGTCATCTCCTTGAAAATAAGAGAAGTAACACAAGCCTTGTGTTACAATCTGAAGAACTTCACAAGTGAAGCCACTTTCTAAAAATATTCCAACAATTTAGGAGGTGGGAAGTGGTTATTTATATTTTACATAAAAGACAGTACAATCCTATACACATGGACAGTTACTTTGTAAGGCTCTTTTCCAATGTTCCCTCCAAGAAAAACAGAAACACTTTCAGGAAAAACAAAATACGAGTTTACAAATGGCAAGAGCTGACTTTGGATGTGTTTTCAGCTTGAATTGGTCAGGTTTTGAGTCTGATAAAACAAATGTATTTTTGTCTGCTACCAAGGGAACACTGGAATTATTTGAAGTATGTAATAAAACTACAGTTAAAAAGCTGCAGTGAAAGACATTTCCAGCATCTTGCTGTCTCTGAGCAAACAGCAGCCCAAACTCACCAACTCCAATTCATCCTCCTCCGACTGTACTCAGCAAACAAGAGGGATAACACAGTTACTAAACATTGCTTTCAAATGAAAGAAAAAATCACGTTTGTGCTTCAGGATTTTTATTCATTTTAATTAATCATGTGAATTTGCCACCTAGTCCTGTCAGTAACACCACTAGAAATGTAATACTTGATGAAATTCTTGTCAAATAAAAACTACTGTAGCAAAAGAACACGTGGCTTTGGGGAGAGGAGAGCAGGGGGAGCTCAGGGAGCCCAAGGACACAGCAGAGATGGAGCAGAGCAGTCTCTGCCTCTCCCACCCAATAAACCAGCTCAGCAACTAAATACTCTCACTCACAACCACCATTCCAGGCCAACTTCTCCACTCTGAAATCTCCTTCCAGTTCCCTCAGAAACACAGACAAAACCAAGCTGGATGTGATGCTGTTCCTCACAACACAACAGTGAAGAGGTGCTGTGCACCACAAAGGCCAGAGCTGCATTGTCACCACCTTCTTGTTTCTATTTCTAATTAAAAGTGTAATTTTCATTTTAATTATCAGCCAGTGCACTTCCTATCTCTCCTACACTTCAGTATTCCTAGAAAAACCTAAACCTTCAAGAATCATTACTCTAAGGCTAATTATAGCTTTTGTTACTTGGATTAATTTGGTATTATTCATCTTGAATACCAGCAACAAATGTAAGCACTTGTGGTGGCTTAAAAACAAACAGGGATTATACAGGGAGTGCTTGTGCTGTTTATATCCTGCTCCTCCTGGTTATGGTCCATCCTTCCACACACACAGAGGCTGGAAATTTCTGCATGACAGCAGAAGGCCAAGACCAAAGGATCTGGCCAACTAAATTAAAGGCAAACCAGAGCAGCCCTTCCTGCAGGACCCGTTCTGGGCTGGGGCTGCCGCTGCCTCCCGGCGGACACGGAACCCCTGAGCTATTCCAGCCCGGCCTGGGCACTCTCCACTGCCAACAGCCCGGGCTGGGCAGCAGCTCTGACAGGCACTGAGGGCCCTCATGCCCTGCTGGAGGCACAGCACCCTCTGAGGACACCCAAGGTCACTGCACAGCCCACATCAAACACGTGCCTCTGGCGGGCCGTGGCTCCCTCTGAGCTGCCCTGCACAGCCATTACAGCCCAGCACAGACAGGTACACAGAGTGCTGGAGGGCACATTAATAGGGCTCACAGCACCAGAGCATCCTCCACACAGTAATGCACAACCCCTTTTAAAACCCACATCCTCCAAGCCAACAGAGTTCTCGGTACCAAGGCAGTGAGACATCCAATCTAAACACCAAAACCTCAATCTCTGTCTCCAGGGCTGTGCTCTGACCATGCTTAGGTCAGACTTTATTTTACACTTCCAAAAATTCCTCACCAATTTAACCTCTCCCCAGGTCACAGCTCACCATTTGGATTTTCAGCAGTGACCTTTCAGAACACAAAGCCCCCTCTGTTGCTGCACCCCCCAGTGAGCAGGTGGGACAGTCCCCCCTGTGCCCGTGGCAGGACACTCCCCTGTCGCCCAGCACGCCCCAGGGCAGCAGTGTCACTTACCAGAGGTGGCATCATGCCCTTGCTGGAGGGCGGGATGACGACGCGCAGGTCGGGCTTGCGGTTGTTCATGCCGAGGTTCCCTCCTCCAGGGGGAGGGGGAGACTTTGTGGGCATCACTTTGCCCAGGCCATTCCCACCACCACCAGTTCCCAGCAGACTCGGAGAAGCTCGAGAGTTCACAAACCCATTTCCTGAAGAGGCAAAAGCAGAGGAACTGTGAGACTGAAGGGAAGGAGCAGCACAAAGTTTTGGCCCTCGTGTGCCAACTATGAAATATTTCTCTTGCCAACCTTCCCCTAAGGAACCTCCCAGCAGAGGGATGGAACACAAACCACTCTCCCCAGAAGATCAATATGCAAAGGGAATATCACCCCAAGGGCAGCTGTGGCAGCTGAACGCTGAGAGGAGCAAACTGCCCAAGAACTATTTCTAAAAGCACCCACTGGGTTTATTCTGCCCTCTGAATCCCCTCCAGGCTGAGCCTGCACAAAACTGGGGGGTTCTGCACAAGCCCACTCGGTCCCACTCCCACAAAACGTGAACTGCACTGTGAGAATAAAAAAAACAGCTCTCCAAGTGTGTGTTTCCAAAATGCATTCTTTGGACAGCCCCAGGATCTGCAGGACCAATTTCAGCCTCATCAATACATACTGATTATTGTACTTAGCAACAAAGAGGGGAACAAATCCTCTCCCTTCAGTTCATTCCAGCCCCCCATGTCACTCATGCCCATCAGTGTGTATCACACAGGCTCTCTCTGCCTCACTCCTGGTGCTCAGTTTGAGTGGAATCAGACCAGCCAAACCCCACAGGGCTTCGGCACTGAATCTCCAAAAGCTGAATATGCTCCAGGAAGAGGCCTCAGCTCACACCCACAACTCATCAGAAAACAGTAACAGGGCAGTAAATCAGTGAAGGGCCCAGCATTCTATTTTCCTGTACTTACAAAAGCACCAATCATGTCCATTTTCTCAGAAAAAAAAATTTAAAGCTACATTCCAATCACAGAATCATATTTATAGCAACAAACCCCCAAATACACACACCTTATTCAGCTGCAAATAGAGGGGGAAAAAAGTTGTTAAGGAGAATTTCTCAACAGGGAACCCTCCAGTTCACCCTCCAGAACCTGTGTGTGCATAAATAAATACAATTCATAGTAAGATTCTGTTGGCACCAGCACTGCAGCTCTGAAAGCAGCTTTTATAGTCACAATCAGGGACAAGTCTGTGAGACAAAGTTCACTGTGTGGGAAATTCTCTCCTAATGGCCCCGAGCACCACACCAGCTTGGATTCTGTGCTATTGTGCTCATCTCAACAGGCCCCTATGCCCAATCCAATTTTATTCCATTAAATACATATTAATCTAAAAGCAATTAAATTAAGAAAGTTGTCAGTGTCACATTCTACCTTCTTTAGCAACCTTTTTAATGCCTTTCAAAGCTCAGCAAGAGGGAGAAACAATAACATGGATGAGGAAGAGCTCGACACTTCCTGAAGGGGACTGGGACTCCTGAGAACCTCGGTGGGAATTCACCAGGATGCCGGTGAGGAAACCCCTCTGGATTTCCTTGCTCTGTGGATTTCCTGCTGTGCCAAAAGCCTGGCCATACAGGGACAATATGGTGTGTCCCAGGAGCTTTTCAAGGTTAACAGAGCAACCAGCAGTTATTCTAATTTCGTACTTTCCTGAAGCATTTGTACAGGAGATATGGGAATGTGACTTTAACTCAGGAGTTGTGGGGGAAAGAAGGAACACAGCAGAAATGAAGGAAGTTTTTTATGTCAGCATTCTTCCTTCTGTATTAAAAACCACATCAAAACCTCATTTTGTGATTAAAGCATCTACAGTCCTCAGCAGAAAACAGCAGAATTTATCCAGTCCTTCCAGGTTAGTGATAACATTTCCTTGGAGTGGCTGATAAGTTGGGCTGGGGCTGAGAATACACTCCAGAGCTAAATATGATCTTGACTGGTAGGAGAAAACTCACCCCAGCTGGGTCACATGGAAAAAAGCACCAGCCAAGAAGACAAATTAAGTTCTGTGCTACTCCTGAAACTGAGGCAGTTTCTGTAGAATCATTTTGTTAATCAATTCCTCCCCATCCAAAAGGAGAGCAGCATTAGGGACAGGCAGCAGAGCACCAGAGTGCCACAGGGATCCTGCACAAGGGACAGGGCGAAAGTGAAAGGGATTTGGAAATGAGGGAGGAAAAATAATAGCAAAAGGCATCATTTTTACCAAATTATATCAAAACTTTGTAACCTCCCATTTGCAGCAAAAATGCCAGAACATTTAAAGAACTTGCTGTTATAATGAGGTAAAGTCTGGGCTTTAATGCAATAACAAAGAGCATTTGATTCCTGCCTGTGCTGCCAGTGCTCCCTGCCCATGCCAGGCTGTGGTGCCCTGGGCAGAGCTGGGGCTGCTGGGGATCCCACCCTGCACACAAAGGGGTTCTGTGCAGCACCCACAGCACCTCAGGCCATCCTGTGACACCATTTCCTGGCTCTGCTCGCAGGCATTTCAGCAGCCTGTGTGTTCAATCTGGACAGTGTCCTCCTCCCACACCCAGGCCAGTCATTTCCTGAGCCCTCACTCCAAGGCCCTGCCAGTCCTGCAGAAACATTCCATGCTTTCAGTGGTGCTGTCAAAGCCAACAAACCCCTGCCACTGCCCCCTCTGCCCGTGTCACGGGGCAGCAGGGCACTCACAGCCTTCACTCAGACAAAAGGCTGAGCAGTTCTTAAAAGGAGGGTTTAGGATTTATTACAAAACCAAATGAAATGCCCCAACGTGCAGTACTGTGGGTATGAACCCAAGAGCAGCCCTGGATAAACAGCTGGCACTGAACACTCAGCAAACACTGAGTGACTGTATTGATTATCTGAAGAATCATATGCTGGGGCTGCAAGAAGACTGTAGAGTATTCATTTTAGTATGAAACTTCAAGCCTTTTTCCTTTTAATAATCTAATAATACAATCAAATTACAAGTTAGGAGTGAAAGGGTAACCAAACACACAGTATTTCTTAGAGCAAGGTCAGGAGCCAGAAAAAGATAATGAGCAGTGGATGATGCAACTCCATGGCTGTGTGCCAGAGGGAGGCTTTAATAACCCCATAAATTCTACTCACTGCTTTGTAGAGTACAGAAATTGTTTCTACCCCACCCACTGTGGGTCTTCCCCAAAGACAACACTGTATGTTCAAAAACATTATCAAACAGAAAATAGGAACAGAATATAAAATTCTACATATGTGTAAAAATAAGGCTGGTTTTTACTCCTGTAGGAAGAGTTTTCTTTAATTCCTTAAAACAGACATGGAAGTACATTCAAAACAGTCCTCTGGAAAACACACCAATGCAAAGATAAGCTCTCAATTATATGAATCATAATTTAATTAGATTTCATGATAACAAACCCTGCCAATGTGCATTAACCCACTTCTTGTTCAGTCACAAAGTGTTTGCTCGTGAAGCAACTTCTTTTCTGGAGCAAATGTTACAACCCCCCCTGCACCAACTGTGGCTCCTCTGCCTTCAGAGACACAATACAGCTTAATCTCATTTACTGTCCTGCAGCCCAAGACACAGCATTCAATTACATGAGCCAGACTCATATTTCACTCTATAAATCACATCAGCTGAAACAATGAACACACGTGGCTGGAAAGTACTCCATGTACTTATTACTATTCAAGGAATAAATTATAGGCATTGATGCCGTTAATCTTTTTTTTTTTCCTTTGTGGTTCACCTTTGGAGAAACTGAACAGTTACACACTCTTGGAAAATAATTGTGGGCAAGCAGCTAAGCCATGTAAGGTTAAGCAAAAATAAGGATGGTAATAAATATTTATGCCTCAGATGAGATCATACAACCCAACAAACATCACACCACTGGGAGTAAACTGAAAATTGTGTTTGCAACAAGCCATCAATTCAGGAGGCATAAGGAGAGCAGATAAGATCTACTGATGGAAAACACTCACATGCAGAACCTGGGGTGGGGGGGGACACGTTGCAAATAAACACCACAACAGCATTTCTGTTGCTCAATCTGTTTACTCTGGTTTAGTGTAGCAGATTCAAGTGGAAATTCGAACCAGCATGTGCCATTCACACCATTTTCAGCTTTGCACAGCAATCTCTGCCATTGTTTCCAAAAGCCCAAGGTCTGTGTTGCCTTTGGAAAGAATCTGCTGTAACATCTCAAGGAAGCTGCAATAAATGTATTTCTACTGATCTTTACAAATCAGGGTGTCAGATAATACGGTGAGAATTAAAAGATACCTTTGACAGTAATAGAAGATCTTGAAACATGTCTAACACGTTAGATTTCTACTTCTAAGGCAGTACTTTAGATATTAAAAGGCAGCAGAAAAAGAAATACACATGACTAAATGTCAAGGGAATGCTTACTCATGTTACAAAACTTAAAAAACCCCCTTGTTTCCTAGGTTGTTGGCAATTTTTTTTACCTAAAGATACATAAAAGGAGAAATAATTTTCAAGGGTATTTAGAATTTAAATGGCTTTCTCCAAACCAGGGTTATTATTCAGAATGCAACAGCAAACCTAAATAAAGGCATCCTGCTCTTGTGCCTATGTGAAACATCAGCAGTGGCAACTGGATGTCTTCTGCCAGCTGAACAGCTCACAGGTAATTCTGAATTTGGTGAATTCTATGTATCTACACAAAGCCAATGTAAAGAATGGTAAAGAATGGAGAAGTGGGATGTTTAGGAAACCTGAGGTTGTGTGGCAGTGTATCCTGGCCAAGGGGACGTTATATAAATGTTGATGATTACTTTAATCCAGCTGGGAAATCACTAATTTGTTACACATGAGGCAAATTCTAACCAGAATTGCACCTCCCAGTAAATCAGCAATTACAGTAAGATAAGGAACACACATAACAAGAGATGAAATTCCAACTAAAATCTAAGGGTAGTTCAGGGGCTGGACTGACCTCAAGCAAGACGGGTGGTTTCCAAGGAGAAACAGCTACAATTTCAAAAGCTTTCTTCTACCTGCATGTCTTTTATGCTGATTTCAGCCAGCCATATTTTTGTGGGCTGATCTAATCAGAGGTGATGGATGGATCAACCTTTGTTATGTGCTGAGCACAGTCCAGCAAAGGAGAAGGGTTCAGCTTGCACCCTGGCACACAGCTGGGCTGCAGCCACCTCCAGAACTGCCTTCCTTGAGGACAGCCTGGAAGCTGTAGGAGTAAACAGGCTGGGCTCATGTTCTTCTGGGATCCTTCAACTCCCTCCCTGGAGAAGGGTCAAACACTGCCTCCTGTATTTCCCTGGGTAATCCTGAAGATCAGAGCAAGGCAAACCAGGGTGCCTGACACTGCTGACCTGAGCCAGTGAGAACTCTGTGCTCTGCACTCAGCAATAAACATCCTGATGTCACTCCCCTTTCAATACAGGCTGGAAGTCAGGAGCTCTGCCCAGTCCCACCTGGCACACTGAGCAGGAAGCACAGCAGGTCACAAATACCACCAGGAATGCTCAACCCTAAGCAGGAACTTGCTGGGCTTTACAGCTGCTCTCCTAAGGGGGTCGTGGCAGGAGAAATGTTTCCTTAGGGAAGAGGCTGAGAGCATCGGTGCAGGGAACGTGCTTCAAACTGCAGGAGGTGTTTTGCAGGAGCTGGTTGGATGCCTCTCACTGGGATGTCTCATTTAATGAGCCAAACACACCAGAAAGGTGAGCACAAAGAGCTGCTCTGCTATGGAAGCCTCCTGTGCACTCCAGAACTGCAGCATTCCCAGACCTGTACAAGACCAAGCTCCCAGACTCTTGATCCTCAAACACACACAAAGCTCTCCCCATCAGCCAAGCCCTCCAGAACTGTTTACAGGTGTGGCTTTTCACAGTTCTCCTTCCCAATCCCCTTGTGGCCACCACAAGCAGTTCACAGGTGTGTGGAGCTGCAGTTCTGCCCCTGCTCAGCCCAGGGGACAAGGCCACACCTGGCCCAGAGTGGCTCTGAGCAGAGACCTAACAGATCACAAGGCACAGCTTATCCTCCAGTTCTATTCCAAAGAAATTCAGTATTCCTGAGGTCACCTCTCATCCTCAGAACCTGAAGAGACTAGTGAGGACATCAGAGAAGATACAGCTGTGGAATAGAGAAGAGAAATGCAGTGCTCAAGGAGAGGTCTTTCTTATCCATTTTCCTGATGATAAAATTGTCAGAGGAACGACAATTTCTCTTTTTTCTTCTTTTGTACCAGACTTACTGCAGTACTGACCACAAGGGCTACTTCACTGACAAAGAAACACAGACAGGTAATACTGTGCCTGTGCAAAATCATGAACAGCCTCCACTTCCAGAAATTCCTTCCAAATCACATGGGATTGGGAAGAACTTGTGTCTCAGGGTTTATGGTTCTCATGCAGCCTTGGCAACGAAGACCAGCTCAGGTCCCTGGTGTGGCACTGGCTCAGGGCCATAAGTGAAAGCAGAGGATGAATAACTGTGGTACTTCTAAAGTCCTTCTGACTCTCAGTCCTAAAGGATGGGTGGGACAAGGTCACTGAAGTGCATTTCACTGGCAGCTCCTGGATGATTCAAGGTATGATGCCAAATCCACTGGGACAAAGCCAAGCAGACCTTTCCATGGCCAGTCCTTTCAGTGCAAAGTTAAAGGAACTCTGCCCCATATCTGGGTGCTCGTGTGAGGCTACACTTTGCCTAATTAGTCACAGCCCTTTAAAAGGACTAATACCAGACATACAGTCTGTGCTCAAACCATGACGTTGCCGACAACAAACAGCAAGTTCTATCCATCCTGGTGATATGAGGCTCTTGGAGCATCTTTATTGCCCATCACAAACTGAACAGGGTTTAACACTGACCAGGAGCAGCATTATCATCAAAGTTCTAGCTCAAAAACATTTGCTCTAATTAACAGAAAAAAATAAATTAGCTCAAAAGCAAACACTGTTATAATGCTGGACATTTTTCTCCTCTCAAAACTGATGTATTTGCCAAGTAAAAATTTTCAGCAAGTGTTTTTTATGTGGTGGGTAGAATTTTAAAAATAATACAAAATGAAAATGCTTTTTCAGAGCTCTGACAGCTGCATGTGAAGTAAGCTCTCAGTATTATAAAGTGATCACAAATTTTTCTGTTCTGGATATAAAAAACCACCTACCAATCTTTGCTACAACACGCAGATATTTTTACTCAAAGTTATTTTCCACAGAAAAACTGTTAAGTTGGCAGATTGACTGCTAAAGAAAATCATTTCCATTCCAATCAAGTTACACAGGACTTGAGAAAAAGACTCATGTGAACCCAGTATGAGCCATTTTATGCAACATCTTTGTTTGAACTGGGTCCCAAACAAGCCAGATAACCTTTACTTGCTTTTTACTCAGAGATAAAGGCATTTAAGTATCTTTCAAGGAAATGAGAACAAAATCTCAAATGCACAAAAGCTTCATGATGTCGAAGAGATGGGGTTTTCCTTTATTTATGAGGGAGTATCTGGGAATATGGCTATGCCAGGACTCCCAGCTTCTCTGACATCACTCCTATAAATTGTGAGCTGCAGATCTGGCACATGACCCTTCGCACTCACATCCATACGAGAACTCTCCATTCCTGAGAAGTTTAAAGAACCTTGAAAGCTAAAAGATGAAAATAGATTATTTTAAAAGTGAATTCTACAATAAGAAACTAAACTCATTATTGTCTGCAGACATAATTAACAAGATATGAATTTCAACAGCAGCTGTCAAGCTCAGATTGATAAATTAGCAGATTTAATCAATCTGGTTACATATGATTTCTTGATTTTGGTTGCATTGAGAAGGTTCCTGTGCACCTGCCACTGTTTAAAGTTGCAATGCCATAACTTGAAAAGAAAGCAGAGCTCTGACAACTCTGATACTCTCTGGTTTCGCACTGTGGTGATAACCAGGAACTGGAGTTTCCTGAGAGATGTTCCCCTGCTCTGGTACAGCCACAACTCTCCCTTGCATGACAAACCTTTCTAGAAGTGAGTGGGTACATGTATAACATTTTGGGTGTGATGTTCTGGGGAGTAAGAGATAAGTGACGCATTTTGGCTTTTTACATGAACTATTAATAAATGCAAGAAGGAAAAATAAATACATTAAATACATGCACCAAGTTGCAGTACCTGGGCATCTCTAGAGTTTAATACCCCACAGCAAGAGCTGTAAACAACTGTTTGATTTGCTCATTGAAAGGAGGAGTCCTCAATCTGAGGCTGCTGCTACTAAAGTCTGATTTAGAAGTAGAGGCCTGAAACAGCCTGATAATAAACTTATTTAGCCTGACTAGAGAAATACTATGGAAATCAACATCTGACCTCCACAGTTTCTAAAAATAGTCATCTTTTTTTCAACTGAGGAAGTTTCCTCCATTTAAAATCCTGCTTACCTGATGGAAACCACTCTTCAGTATTTCATATCTTTGCTGCACATGGCCAAAGGATGGATGCAGAGTGGAAAGCCAAACCTGTGCTCTCAGCCCTGGACTTGCAGCATTTTCTGTTCACCAATTCTTTGACCTGATGTTCTAAGAATTTTTTCCCAGTTGCCACACTAAGTAGCCAGGGGGCAAATACTGAAAGGTCAACAGTTGCTTCTCTCATTCCCTGCTATGAACACGTTCCAAGGGGAGTTCCTTGTGTTTGCAGAACTGACCTTCAGCCACCAGGACAGGTAAAGGCACAGAAGGGACATGCACAAAGTGGGGAAACTGTCATTTATTTTGGCTTCCTGTGGATTAATGTATCTCAGTGGCTGCCTGCCCTCCATCAGAGTGCTCCATTTTGTTCAGGGGAGACAAAATATTCTTTAAATAAAAAAGTGCCATCATATCTTTTTACTGAAGACCAAAAAAATACAGTGAATTTCACTTCTGGCAAGATCTCTAATTTGTTTTCAAAAGAAATTCTGATCATCATCCAAAATGAAGACAGACCTTGGCTATCAGCTTCCAAGATTTATTGGTTTCTTCAGAGAACTGCTAGAAAATGATTAGCAGTATACACACAGATATACAAACAATACAGTCTGTATTTGCTTCATTTTGATCGGCACCACAACCAGTACCAAACATCCACTCCTGCAAATGCTGAGGCTGAGAACTGAGCTGAATTGTCTTTGGTGCAACCGTTTGGTAAGCTCAGGGAATTCCACACAAAGTGAGAAATTTGGCCAAAGAAAATCTTTTTAGAATGCTGTATTTACACCTGCAGAGACACACCAAAGCAGGAGCACCATGGTGCTACTGAAATCCACTGAAATAAAAATGCAAGCATTGCTGCAGTGCAAAGGGCACAGCAGGGGAAAGTTCAGTGCCTGGTAAGAAGTTACAACACCTGATAACTCCAATGCAGCTTAAAAAATCACCACTTGGTTCTCCCACTTGTGCAAAAGAGTCAAAATAAAAAATTGCTTTTGAGGAACTGACACCACTGTGAGGTTTTCCAGCAAAGAGACGATGACACTGCACTTACCCACTGGACTGGTACCAGCTCCGTTTGGCACTGAGAGATCAGTTGTCCCCAGCATTCCACCTGAGCAAGAGAAGAGCATTAAACCAACTCACCCCAGCACAGCATCACACAGCTTTGTACTCAAGCTGTGGAAATGCACCCGAGAAGGGGACACGGGGACAGGAGGGACAGGGGACAGGAGGGACAGGGGACACGGGGACAGCGCGATGCCAGCGCTGAGGCGGCGCCAGCGGCCCCTCGTGCCACTGTCCCCTCGTCCCGTGCCACTGTCCCCTCCCCTCGTGCCACTGTCCCCTCGTCCCAATATCCCATCTGTCCCTGCCCTCTGGCAGTGGGAAGCCATCTCCCCTTGTCCTTTCCCTCCATCCCTTGTCCACAGTCCCTCTCCAGCTCTCCTGGAGCCCTTTAGGCACTGGAAGGGGCTCTCAGTTCTCCCTGGATCTTCTCTTCTCCAACTCTCCCAGCCTGTCCTTCCTTGAAGGAAGATAATCAGTGGCTTTAAAAAGCCTTGGCAGGCACAGGTTCCATGGCACAAACATTGTGAGTCTGAATGTTGAGCAGGGGATGTGGGAGGCATTTGGGTTGATAAGGCAGAGCCTCACCCAGGTTGGTGTGGGGCAGCTCCCAGGTGGGAGCACATCATGCCCTGAGCTTTCCCTGGGCTGTGGCTGCTGTTCAATGCCATGCAAGAAGCAGCAGGAGGAGAGTTAGAGCCATATGGTGGCACTGGAAGGGAAGTGAGGTGGGAATGGGATGGGAGGTTGTGGGAGGACCTGGGGACAGGAATCCCCGTGGTTATCCAGGGAGGGGAGCCCTGTGCTCCCACACTGCCACCAGTGCTCAGGCCTGGAAGATGTGCCCAGAAGCTGCATTGCTTTTCAGACTAAGCTCTCCTTGAATGGAAGCCAATGTGATGAACATTTCTGCAGCTCCTTTAAAAGGAAATTACTCTGATTTTCTTTCCAGTCTGTATTAGAAATGATTTTTGATCCTGTTGTAGTGAGAACTGCACCTTTGAAGCTTCTCCAGAATAGCACCAATCTACCTGAGGGAGCAGAGGGTGAGATTAACCCAAATGTGGCTCCAGCACTCAGAGGTGGTTTCAGCCAGTCAGTGGTCAAGGTGGAACTCTGACTGCTTTGGGCCTGGTATCTCATGGCCTGGTGCACAGTGTGAGCTCAGCAGGGATTGTCCTCTTGCTTGGAGCCTCTCTGTGGGGCTGCAAGGCTGGAAGGCAGCAGAGGGAACAGGGAATGGCCCCCCTGGGTGCCCCAGGGCTCAGCTCCAGGTTATGGGTTCCAAACTCTTCATTTGAGACCCTTTGAGATTGCTGGAGAGGGACTTGGGACAAGGGATGGAGGGACAGGACAAGGGGAATGGCTTCAAACTGACAGAGGGCAGGGTTGGGTGGGATATTGGGAAGGAATTCTTGGCTGGGAGGGTGTGCAGGCCCTGGCACAGGTGCCCAGAGAAGCTGTGGCTGCCCCATCCCTGGGAGTGTCCAAGGTGAGGTTGGACAGGGCTTGGAGCACCCTGGGCTGGTGGGAGGTGTCCCTGCCCATGGCAGGGGGTGGCACTGGGTGGGCTTTAAAGTGCATTCTGACCCAAACCATTCTGTGATTCTAATCTGGAGCACTGCACAAATTCTCAGTTTAGTCCTTAGACAGCTTTCTAACCTGTTTTGGAAAACAAAAGCCAAATCTTCCTGAAATAAAATGGAAGTAGCTGGGAATCCTGAGCCATCTGATGGCATCCCATTAGCAGGTAATGTGGAAAGTGCAAGGGGATTAATGACTTCTGTTTTCAGGCCCAAGGGACAGTTCCAGCTTTCCAGCCACACCACTTTCTAACCGATAAAAAAACGTTTTCCTGGAATTTTGCAGGATTTTGCCTTTTTATATATATTACTCTTAACATCCCACGTGGAGTGCAGGACACTTGTCCAAACCAGTCCATGTTAATAAAACCTTTCCCTCACTGAATCTGCAAGACAGGAGTGCTGTGAAGTGAAGAGGTTCCCACACACGTCCCTTTTAATGCTTTGATAAACTCACACTACTTGAATTTTAAATTCTCAAACACAGGAATTTGGGCTCCCTATAGAAAGGATGGAGTTTTGTGGTCTCTGATAGCCAAAAAACCCCCCCACTCAAGTAAAAGAAAAGAAATATCTGATATTCCTTTGCCATCTTCACACCTCCCTGTGCCAACCTCATTTTTAAGCCTGTGCAGCGATTACCCAACCGAGGCCAGAGAGTTCCACTTTATGAGCACAAGTATTTTTAGGGTTCTCTGAACTGAGCTAAACCAGTGACATATTTTTAAAAAGCATAACTCAGACCCAAAAAAAAACCCCCAGAGGGGCGAGTAAGAATGAAACAGGATGGAGCACACGTCCTGTTTTCAACACGCAGCAGCATCTCCAACCAGCTTTGAAGCTCTACATCCTCTTTGAGAGCCTTTAGCAAGTCCTTTCTGCAGCAGGTTGTTTTTCTGGAGGCAGAATGTGTCCCTTTGGGGATTGCCAAACCCATGGATGAGCATGGATTTCACTGGCAGACACACGTGGCTACTGGGGAAACTCAAATGCCAGGGTTTTTTTGGATAGAAGTGGTATTTGTGTGAGCTCTGGCTCTGCTGAAGCTCCACACGTTCTGCAGTGAAACTCAACTCTGTCACAGCCAGAACAACAGCTACAATTTCATTTGTTTTGGAGCTGCCTCAAATTAGACATTTGAAAGCAATCAAGAGCTGGTTTGTTATCCCTTTTCTGCCTTGACACGACCTGTCCTTCCATCACCATCTCCTTTAAGTGAAGACAAAGAGCTGTGAACTGGTTGCTTTTAGGAAATGAGGGAGCCCTACAATCTGGGGATACATTTGGTGACTCAAAACCCTTCAGACAAGATTGAAGTTCATTATGTGAGACTTTCTCAGCCACACTCTGCCAGAGTCACTGCAGGACTGACAAGTTTCCTGCCAGCTCAGCTTCCCTCCTTTCCCTGGGCTTTGTACCAACCCACGGTCTCAGACTGGTGGGGACCAACCTGGTTTGAGAAACAGGACAAGAAACAACACTTGGCTTACAGAATCATGGAATGGTTTGGGTTGGAAAGGACCTTACAGATCATCTTGTTCCAACACCCTACCATGGACACTTCTAGACCAGATTGCTGTCCAGCCTGGCCTTGGACACTTCCAGGGGTTCACAACCTCTCTGGACAACCTGTTCCAGTGCCTCCCCACCTTCTTAATACAGAATTTCTCTCTAATCTCTAGTGCAACCCTGCCCTCTGCCAGTTTGGACCCACTGTCCCTTGTCCTGTCAATCTCCAGCCACACAAAAAGTTCCTCTCCCTCCTTTTCATAAGCTCCATTTAGGTCGTGGAAGGTTCTGTGCCACAGCAGAGGTAAAATACTGAAATGCCAACTGAAACCACACCAAAACACGTGGCAGAGCTGTTCCCACACAGATTTCAACAAGCCACCAACATCTGGCACTGTCTTGGAAGACCTTGCACCTCTTGGTGTTTGGGGTTTGCCAAAATTGCTGAGGGAGGGTAACAAGGAGTTCATGTCCTGCCTGTGATGCTCCTGTGTGAGGCTTCCAACCTGGAAACCTTCCCAGTGGGATCAGGGGCTTCCTGAGTGGCCAGGAGGAGGTGAAGGTTGCCCAGCACTGGCCACTGAGCAGGGAGCTCTCCCAGCTTCTCCTGGTTGCAGGAATAGCAGAGGACAACTGGATCAGGGACAGGACTGGGGCCACCCACACCCAGGCAGGGCTGCAGGGACAGTCTCTAGTTTGACCTGACATCCCATTCCAGAACAGAAAGATGGTTTTCCAGTCAAAACTAACACATGGGACTTTATGAAAGCTTTAGTTTTGGTGAACTGACATTTTTGACAAAAAAAAAAAAGAAGTGTGTATGTAAAATTCCCTGTTGTTTCTCATCTTTACCAGAAGGACAGATGGGACCTGGGGAGCCAAAGAAGCACCATCAGAGAGGGTTCTGACAAGTAAAGAGTCATGAATTTGCACAGTTTTTAGACTCCTCCATCTGCCTGGAAAGCACCAAACCCAGGAACTCTGTGTCATAGAATCCTAGAATGGATTGGGTTGGGAAAGACCTCCGAGACCATCAAGTCCAACCCCTGGTCTGAACCCTGCAGAGTGAGAATTCCTACTGGCCACTTAGATGAGGGAAAACAGACCCCACAGATACACCACAACTTGCCAACTTTTGGAGCAAAACCATCCTCAGACCTCCATCTGTCAGGCCTCAAACACTTGGAGTTTTGGTGAGGAGCTCAAAGGTAGGACTGAACCCCCCAGGAATCAAACCGTGGGGTCTGTGGGGTGGCCACTGCTGGAGTGATGTGGAACCCACATATCCTGAGGAATCTGGGGAGTGGGTTGCTTTTTGCCCCCACTCCAACCCTTCCCATAGCTCTTGGCAGGAGGAAGAGGGAGCAGAGGAGGGTGGGAGGGAGCAGAGGAAGGTGGGAGGGAGCAGAGGAAGGTGGGAGGGAGCAGAGGAAGGTGGGAGGGAGCAGAGAAGGGCTGTCTATCCCAGACCCAGATGGGACACTTGCTGAACTTGTTTTGTCCAGATGTGAAAGGGCTGCCCCAACAAACACTGCTGGCTGTGCTTTCCTGCAGGTCACACTCCCACCTTGCAGAGGTGGGACCACAACACAGCCTGCCCAGCCTCCCTGGTGCTGCCACTGAGGGGAGACCCTCCCAGGTGCTCTCATTCTAACAAGACCTTGCTGGAACCCTCCAGACTCTACTCAGTGAAGTGAGAATAGTGAGAAGCTCAAGCAAAATCCCACCTCAAGAGTCACCTCTCCACCTTCACCGATTCATCCACTCCTGTAGCATCTCCAGCAGCCCAAGCCATGAAGAACAGAAAGCAGAATGATGATGTCCCACTCAGGCCATGTTTCCCTTTCACAGAATCCCAGAATCCCAGACTATTCTGAGTTGGAAGGGACCCCCAAGGACCATCGAGTCCAACTCCTCAGTCAATGGCCCACACAGGGGATTGAACCCATGACCTTGGCATTGTTACAACCAAGTTTGAACCAACTGAGCTTTAGCACCTCAGGGGACAGTCCCAGGTGACAATCTGTCCCAGGCAGTGACAGGGGGTGCACAAAGCCTGAGCAGGTCCCTTGGTGAAGCTACAGCAGGGTAGAGAAGGTCCTTCCTGCCCTTCTGCCCGCGCTCTGCTCGCTGGGTCCTCACAGCCACATCTGCCACTATTCCCATCCGGAGGTTGTTGTACCTCTGGAGAAAGGGAGGGTTTCTCATTCAGCCACTACAGATCTCTGGTTCCTTTGCTCTGGGAGGCAGAATCCTCCCCAGTTTGTTCTCTTTTGGCCCCTGGTCCCTGCCCAGTAATGTTGATTAGGCTTCAGGGCACAAGCAGCATTTTGCACTTTCTTCCAAGCCCAGAGTTTCAACTGAGGAGAAAACTCAACCTCGCTTTCTTTAATAATTCACATGGCAGCATTGTGTGGATACTCTTAACTGCTACTTAAAAGTAATTAATTGATTTTCTGACATATCAGTTAACAATGTATTGCACTGACATGAAGTTGTGACTCTGCTGTTGGTTGGGCTGGATGAACTCGATGCATCAGACTCCGCTCAGGAGCTGAGCTGAAAAGACTCTAAATATATTCTGCTATAAAAGGAAAGGCATTTTCCACGTAGTGTTGTCTCAAACCTGAATCCATATGCTGCCTCCAACGCTGGCAGGGTGAAGTATTTCATTGTTATTTACAGGAGCCTGATAGTATTTAAATTTAGAACATCTGGTAGGTATGAAAACACAACTCCTGGCAGTGGAGCCAACAGCCCATGTGGGGCTGCAGGTTCTCCATGCCACGTTCTCTCCCTGGTCTGAAACCCAGGATCACTACAGGTGCGTCTGTGGATCGGTTTGGAACAGGCAGACAAAAACCCAGAACGTGTTTTGGGGGATTAATGATGATTTTTTACAACGTTTTTAACTTTCCAGTAGGTCACCGGTTCTAATAAACAACAACAGGTTAAATAAATGACTGTGGTCAAAAAGGGCAGACCAGCCACATTTTGTGAGGTAACCAAATAAGACTTGTTTGGTGGGGGTTTTTCTCTGTATTTAATGACATTATCTGAGAAAATTATGGGCATTTATTACGTCTCACAAGCACAAATTCAGAAATCTATCGTTGAATTAGTCAGGCTTGACACCTCTGACCTGCACAGACAATGGCTGAGGGGGGGAATCCTGGAAATAGTTCCATTCTTTATAGAGGATCTGAGCTTGCTTGCTCATGAGCTGTGCTTTGATACAGGGAATCCCCTCATGGATAACTTAGAAGGTCAAACCCCCAACTTTGATGTGTTCCAGAATGTTCACATGTTGAACACTGTTTGGCTTCTGTTCTCAAAGAGACTTTTTTCCTCCTTCCTTCCCTTTCTATGAACCACCACAGAAACATGAGTTGAGGAACAGAGCAACTCCCCTCTAAAAGTGATCTCTGAATAGATGTTTTATGTGAGAGTGTTTGTGGGGAGAAACAGGTGCTTTTGCTGCCTCAGCTGTAAAAAAGGGGGAAAAAGGAAGCAGCTTTCTGCTGCACAAACCTCTTTTTATCCTTATTCACCTCAAGAAACGCTGCCACTTTTATCTGCCGTGTATCAAGAATGCAAGAGCATTTCTTATCCACGCAGAGCCTTGTGACAAGATCTCGAAGCTGCTGCAGGAAATGAATTTCACCCAGACCATCCTGTTTATGACACGACACCATCAGCTGGCTCGCCTTGTGTGTGCACAGCCCAGAGCAGAGTCCCCCACCACGAAACAACCTCCACCCTCGGAGCCATTTGTCACCAATCAGAGAGGCTTTGGCACTAAAAATACCTGCAATCCTGTTATGCCTTATTTTAACTTCAGAAAAGCAGCAGCAGGCTCAGCCACGAGCATCCTGTGGAGTGTTTGCCTTCAGAAGAAAAGAGTTTTGCCAAAGAGAAAAGAGAGATCAGGAGGTGATGAATTATTAACATTCCACTCTGGAGAGGGGAGAAAGTGTCAAGGTTTTGCTGAAGTCAGGGATTGATTTTCTGACACAACAATTGGAGAGATGTGGAAGCAGCCACTTGGATGGCAGTGGCAGGTGGAGGATCCAGCAGGAAATGGGATTCCTCCTCTCCCTCACCAGCACTGCCCACACTGATACTCACAGGGAAGAAAGAGTGGGAAAAGAAGGTAACAAATTGTAGGATGGGTGAGGAAAACAGATGTAAGGAATCCTGCTTTACAGAGCTGGATAAAATGTTATGGGCAAAACATTTATTTTTGCCCACTGAAATAGAGCAGAATTGGCCTAAAATGACATTTCAAGGAATTTAGGCCTATTTTTAAACTTAGAATCATAGAATAGAATCCCAGAATGGTTTGGGTGGGAAAGGATCTTAAAGATCATCTCCTTCCAACCCCCTGCCATGGGCAGGGACACCTCCCACCAGCCCAGGCTGCTCCAAGCCCTCTCCAACCTGGCCTTGGACACTTCCAGGGATCCAGGGGCAGCCACAGCTGCTCTGCCCACCCATTTTTTGTTTCACTGAATTTTGTTTCAGTGAAAACAAATGTATGTGTGTGGAGGATGATTTTTTTTTTCCAGCTGCACCCCAAACATCTTGCCTGACTTTAGAATCATGTCAAACTGGTTCCTGGCATTAAGTGGTGTGAACCACTGCCATAATTTGTCCTGAACTAGATCAGGTGAGAGCAGCAAGGAACAACAATCCCTTTGCCTGTGCTGCCATTTCCCTTGAGGACTGATAGCTGCTTCCTTCCATCCAGAGTGGGAAGCAGAAAATTAAACACTTAGAGAATCCCAGGATCATCCAGGCTGGCAGAGACCTTCAGGACCATCCAGTCCCACCAGCACCATCAGGATCACCCCCAATCCATGTCCCCAAGGGCCACATCCAGCCCCCTCTGGGACACTCCAGACACAGGGACTGCCCCACCTCCCTGGGACACTCATTGCAAGGTGTGACCAGCAAATTAACCCCTCCTGCTCCTCAGCACAAGGGAGGCCACGTGGAGAGCTGGGTCCAGTGCTGGGACAGTCAGGGGGAGGACAAGAACACGCTCTGGGGGGGAAGGTGGGTTGGGTGGTCTGGGAAGGGAACTCTGAGGGCAACAATGGGGAAGGTTCCAAAGCTGGGAAAGGCTCCTGAAAGCAGGAAAGTCCCCCCTGTGCTCTGTGTCCATGAGGGGTGTGAGGGCAGTGCCAAGATTGCAGCAACCCAGAGCCAAGGGAAAGGCTTCTGATGGTGAAAGCAGGAAAGTATGGGAGGCATTGCCTGAGGAGGGGGATATAAACCCCAAGTCCTTTGCAGGGGGTGGTCCCACTGCCCCTCCTGACTGGGCTCCCTGGGGCCCTTCCTTCCTCCACCTGATTTTACACTTTCCAAACAAGATGAAATGCTGGGCTTGTCTCTTTTATCCTGTTCCAGAGTTGGCACGAGAAGAAACCACCAAGTGAAGCCTCCTTTGAGTGTGAGCCAATGGAAACAAGCCCAGGGGAGCCCAAATGGCTCCGTTTCCCCCGTCCCACGAGTGGTTTGGGGTTGTACCCACGGGCACAGGAGCACCCACCCCTCCTGCCTGTGCTGCGGGGGGGCTGCTCCTCCTCCCGGGGCTGCAGCAGCACCAGCTTCCCTTTCTTTCCTCTGTGTCATCAGGGAGGAAGTTGTGTTCAAACCTCCCAGAAGATAAACTGTAAATATTCGGGTATATTTGGTAAATATTTCCGGCAGGTCTGTTGCAGTTTCACCCTCTGGACCAAAAGGGTCCCCCCAGCTGTGGTTACATCAATAACCTGCCATTAAAAGGTTTCCCTGCCAACTGTCTGAGCAGGAGCAGCAAATTCTCCTGGAATAAACCTGGCTCCGAAGGGCCCTGCCACCCTCTGCCCCCTCAGCATCATGTGGTAGCCATGGGGCACCTTCTGCAGGCCCAGCTGTGCCAGGCCATGTGGTGATGGGGCATCTCTGTGCCCAGGGCAAGCTGAGGGAGCTGGGGCTGGGCAGAACAGGGGACACTGAGGGCACCTCCCCATGGCTGGCAGTGCCTCATGGAGGGGGCAGAGCAGGGACACTGAGGGCACCTCCCCATGGCTGGCAGTGCCTCAGGAGGGGGCAGAGCAGGGACAC
>JAOXXN010000150.1:5261268-5299821 GCA_026770055.1 Myrmophylax atrothorax
AGTGGAGTGTTTTAAAAAATAAAAATCAGGAAAAGTGAGATCGTATGAGCTGTACGAATTCTATTGTATAAAATTTGTTAAATGGGAACAAGAAAGCTTTAGTTCATATCCTGTTCCTGCATAAAATTCATTTTCACACACAGTTTCTCCCTCTGCATGGGTTTTGTTCCATACAAGCCCTCAGTTCTACTGGTTTCAGTCAAGCAACTCTAGATTACCCAGAGGGAGAAACAGATTTTCCAAGGGTTCTATAAATCTCTGATGCTCCTTTGAAACTGCTGCCAACAGGTGGTAAACTGCTACCATTCACTGCAAACAATTTTGCAGCATTGGCATCAGGATGCTACAGTAATGGATGGTGAAAAACAAACAGATTTGCAAAATTCCTGGGACCACATAGTAGGTTCATTCCAGCCATGAAGCAGCCATCAGATGTCAACAATTTTGCCATCACTAGTATGGAACATAATGGAATATGTGTCCTGGAGCCGAAAAGCTCCATAACTAATTAACTATCCCCTGAGTCATGCCTGTCACCACTAGCTTTAAGTTTTAATTTCCTTACTTTCACTGGTTGTCAAGGCTATTTGACTATATCTCCTTTTGTGTTTAATCACCGGTACCAATGCTTTTGATGAGATTATGTTGCTAACCTGGTGCTCCAGGAAGTTACAAACATAATTTTTTCCTGTACAAACAGAGCTAAGTACAGCGTTTTACTTTGAGATAGAAAAAATAACTAGTCCTATGAAATACAACATCTTTAGCAAAAATGCTTCGGAGAGCTAGATTATCAAATGTAACAGTTCAGTGGTTCAATTCATACCTGACAGGCTTCAAAGAATATACATGCAAATTGATCTCCCAGCTGCAAGGGTAATTAACATGGCCTGCTGCAGGGGGCTCTTCTTCCACCCATTCTGTTGCATTATTATTTTAGTGACTCTACATTTTTCTCAACCCATCGTCTTTTGGTATGGAAATAAATTTAACTTCCTGCTTTGTGTAAACTCATTACACCACAACCAGCAGGGAGTTTAGCTTGCTGGAAGTGAGGATGTTTGAAAACCGATACAGCCTGACGTGAAGATTAGCACTGTACAAACACTTTTGTTGTTGATATTCTTACGTGTGTTTTTCAGGTTTTGCCCAATACACTTCTTGTTCTGTTTTAAGGCGCTACAGTAAGCCCAATTCATCCCTTGCCCTTAAACCAGTTTAACAACATTGAGACAGAGCTAGCAAAGGATCAGAGAAAACAAAGAATCTTGGAACATGCTGTTAAAACCATCTTTTGCCAGGGCATTAAGATTGGTTTTGTACTCAAGCCAGCAAACTTTTTTTCCCTCCCAAAGTAGGAAGGATACAGCCCTAAGGGTAGAGCATTTCATGTAATATTGGAACTGTTGGCCATATACTGGGTCATGAACTGAAGTAAGTCATTCTGTTTCCACAGAGAGATGTGCCCTCTGAATTACATGTTGTTAAATGTTGTCCATATGGTTATGAAGGAACACCAAAACTATTTTTCCACTGTATAGTAAGAGTACAACTTTACAGGAAAACAATCACATTATACATGCCTGGGAAAACTATAGACATAAAAACATTATTTCTTTTGGATACCTTTCATAACTAGAAAATTCTGTATGAAGCCATTTCTACAAATTATGAAGCAAAATTATATGTTAAATTATTTTAAGCAAATGTTTATGAGTAGATATAAAGTAACAGGTATCTCTATAACTCATAAGTGGCTAAATTTGCCCTTACAGAGAGTCAGTAAAGTCAATTGATAATCTAACCCACTGCATGTTTCCATGTTACACATCTTTATATCAAAGTTTGATAATGCTTTTTTCCACAATAGCCTTTACAACCATGAAACAACAATGTTTATGCAAGTGCATAAGCACACATATATGTTAAATAGTGTTGAGAAAATCTTGTCAGTGATTCTAATATTTTGTTAAGCATTCAGGCTCTTTGCTCATCAAATCAGGGTCAGCTATACAGAAAAATTTCACTTTGTCTTACTAGATTTAGGCCAGTGCCCTGAAGGGCCAGGTCATGCCCTATATTTATTCTCCTCTGATGCCAGAGTGCTAAACAACCAGAAAAGCTCTTCTGCAGCCTACACATTATTGCATATCCAACATTTAACCAAGGTTAATTGCATGTATGCTAAGAGGACTTGGGTGGGAGTGGGAACAGACTCACTACTGCATGGCTGGATGAGGCCAGTCCTGACCCTGGATATCAATCCCATATCTTTCCAGAAAGTAAGTAAATGAACTATGAGATGGAAAAAATAAAAATATGACTGAAAGAGAGAGCACATGTGCACTAGCTGTTTGAATTAATTTTACATTTATGAAGATACATTGTTTTAAGCATTAACAGATAGGATTTTTAAGTAGTGCCTTACAGAATTAGGTATCTATTTTCCTTTGAATTTTATTGCTGGTTGAGAGTTTATCTTTCTTAGCATCCTTAGAATAAGTCAACCTTCATTTTGGTCTGAAAAAGGAGACTTCATAAATTACACATTGCCAGTACAGTGAATTGCACCTTTATGAGGCAATTTCTGGCAGATTAGCTCATGTGCATCACCACAGCTTCACATTCAAGTGATTTGGACATGGCTCATAATGAATAAGGCATTCCCAGTAACAGAACACTGATTTTGCATTATTATAAACCAGGGTTTGACAGCAAAATACCAGTTTTTCATTATTATAAACTGGGGACTGAGGGTTACTGCTGTCTGGCAAATGTTCAGCAATCATTTGTTGGCAGCCTCAGTTGAAAGGCCAAGGACTGGGACAGCAGGGAATCTGAACATATCTTTCTGTAAGACATTCTCTCCAGTCAGTGTGGAGAAATACTTCAGTGCTCAGGGAAGGAGCTGAGAGTTAAGCTTGCCATCATCAGTCCTGTGTCATGAGAGAACAAAGTTTGAACTTTCAGAGTGGACAAACCTCCACATCCCACAAAACTCAGGCTTTAAAATTATTACAGAGAAAATGGCAAACCTGTAATAAGAGCCTGAAATGCTGACAGGATAAGAGAACAGTCACAAGCAGGGACTGATTTTTTTCCACTTCTTTCCAGTTCTGCAGTAGAGCTGAAAAGGATGAAGTGGCCAACAAAAATTCTGCTTCTGTAATTTTCCACTGCATCTGCAAAATGGTTCTTTAAATGCCACTTGACCTTGAATGCAAAAATACTTTGTCCTTTATCAGTCCTTTTCATGGCCTGGCTTACAGCATCAAATTTACATCCTGCCTTACTGTGGAGCTTCTTGTGATAATGAAATAAAGCTAGTACCTGTGCTCCAGAAATGCATTCCTTTTCACTGTATAAAATGAGGAATGCAGATTCCTTTTGTCTGTCACTAGCCATTTGACTCAGACCTATGGGCACCACCACCATGTATTAGATCTGGCTCAAGTCATTCTTATGTAATAACAAATATTTCTCCTTTGTTACCCTCCACAGCTTTTTCTTCATCCACTCTTCTTATTTTTCTGTCTTACTAAACTTAGTGAGATTGCACAAAAATTCCCACCTGAATAAGAGGTGGAAAAGCCAAGCATTTAGATTATACATCTGTGGATTCAGCTGAGTCCTTTCCTTCATACTGAATAGTGCTACATGCTTATTTAGGTGAAGGATGACAGCAGGGCTGCAATATGTGGCAAGGTCTGGCTTCTTGTGCAAGACTGGAAGGCAGAGAATGGAATGGGATATGGAACAGGCACAGCTTTGACTCCTGTTTATCACATAGCAGTAAGAGACAAAGGAGTGGAAGGAAAATTTAACTGTGGGAAAGGAAAACTTCACTAACCCTTCCCACCCACTCCCATTCACATGAGACTATGGGTTTCTGGGCAGAGGTAGTGGCTGTGTGCTTAAGAATGACTGGCATCTTCTGGGCCTGTTTCTGGTTCTTTTGGAGCATGCACTGAGACAAACTTCAACAAAAGGTAAATTCAAGAAAGAGTAGGATAACATGGATAAAATGACATGTCCTCACAGACTAATTAATGTACATTTAAATTAGGAAGCATTCAGTTAAAATGCAAGTATAAGATTTCACTCCTCTGGCTCTTTCCACTGAATTCAACACACTGATTATGCAGCCTGGGATAAAGGTATTTGCCCAACAAAAACTAACTCAAGGATTTGCAAGGCTCCTGATAGAACCTTTTAACAAACTGGAGAAATTATAGGGCTGTGGAAAACAGTCTATACTTTCCCACCAGCACTAGTTTAAATGAAAATGTCCCAGGATGGTTGAGGGCCACTGGAATTCTTTTGCCCCTTTTCAAAAGGCCTTTCAAGTAGCATGCAAGGGTGCACTGATTCTCCCTATTGAACACTAAGTGGGCAAAAGTCATGGCAGTTGTCTTATGTCCTCTCTGCAGCATATGGTCTACAAGCAACGCTGCTGCACGGCAGAAGACACAGGTTTTTCAGAGAAAGAAGTGCTATTCTGAGATGCTTTTTGTCTAGTCATGAAGGCAGGAAAAATAAATGTCCTCAACATCTACAAGAGGCAACCAAACTGCAGATCTGAAGAAAAACCTCTGATTATACACCCTGTGGCTGATGCTGGATCAGTGTCCACTGAAAGAGCAGCAAGCTGCACTATGCCCAGCATGTGCATAATGGAGAAAAATATGCTGGAGAAATTGCAACTTACCAAGGGAGAAAAATGGATGAATTCCACTCTTTTACTTTGATTCACAGTCTCAGAACCTGGTAGATAGCAAAGCCTTAGATTCACATTCCTATTGTGCCTCTGAACTAACTCCTGGGTCAGGAATCCTTCTGTAGCAAGGAAACTACTGCCAGGGTTCTCCCAACTTACATGGTCAATAACTATTTCATTGCAGTCCCACCATTAAGTTGCATATCCCCTTGTACAGAGTTTTCTAGTACAGAGAAATGAACCTCCTCAGGACTGGAATCATCATTCTGCATCCTCCCTATCTTCAATTTGGCCTCCTCTTCAAGCAGAAAGTTATTTATCCCTTAAAAAAAAAAGCCACATTTTTAAGTAGGGGGAAAAAGCACTAGCATTTGAGATGTATACACACTACCACTGTATCCTTTTTTTTTTTTTGTAAAATAAAAAGGAACATCTGTCTATCTTAGAAATGTGTTGGGTATTTAATTAGTTCCATCAAATAGATTAATCTGCCCCTGGAAAATGATGCAGGATGATGTTTCTGAATCTGACTGGTTTAACCAATGAAATGCCAATGAAATCTGTTACTACTCTTGTGGGTCTATATTCCCCCCAGGTACCTCAAAAATTCCTGCTGTATTAGGAAGATGCTGTTGATCTTACCCATCAGGCCAGTGCCTGAAAATGAGCCAAGCAGGGACATCACAGGCACAATGTACTCCATGGAGGTACCCTGGTACTCCAACAGAGAGCTGACAAGCTTCCAAAGACCCTTCACTTAAGTGTTCGCAAGGGCTGATATAAAATATGAAAGATCTTTGTATCATTAAAAATGTTTTAGACCTTGTGGCACATAGTCATATGTGCTGGGAGCAGTGAGGGAGTTTGCAGTTAGCAGGAGTAAGATGTCTATAGGTTGAAAAACCTGACAATGCTCTCCCTCCAAACGCTCCCCCTCTGCAGTAAAGGTCCTCTTCACTGCCAAGCCTACACACAGAGCACAAGGTAGTTTTATGGGCAGATATGGATTAGAGAGATCTATAAAAGCATTCTTAATCCTTGATACATAGAGCAGCCAGTGCAACACCAAAAAAAGTACATACTTTCGGCTTTTCTCAGATCATCCATCACCAGCTGTTAGCATGACAATAGCTGTGTATCACCTGGTAGTAGGCATGGGAGCTGATGCTGTAGCCCCATAGCAGCTGAGTTGGTTCAGTGTTTTCTGGGCTCCTTGGCAAAACTGGTGCAGTTCCCAGGGTCACTACTGCAAACCATGACACCTGCCAAGGATCAAAGCCTTGAAGGAACTCCCCTTCTCCAAAACAACAAAATTAGGATTTCTTTCAGTCTTGATCTTCGCACTTAAGTACATCTGGGAAAAATGGGTATTGAAACTGCAGAAACATCAAGAACCAAGATGATAGTAGCCAGATGATAACAGGAGTTCTGGATATCCTATACAAAGAAAGACACTTACAGGTCTGAGTCAAGAGCTTGGTAAAGCTCTGGGGAGAGAGGAAATGGAAATGGTGGTGAAGGTGAAGGCAAGAGTGTGTTAGCAATTAGATTAGAACAATAAGTCTATTACACTACCATTTATTTGCTTTACTTGGTATATCAGTTTCCTGGATGGAACATGTAGGTATAGCAGCTGTGGCATCATTTTCAAGACAATCCCTGGGAAACTGCCCAACACACATATGGCCAAGCAATATTAGGGGGCACAAAAGCATCATCCTACTCACAAGGTCCTGATTGTTTGCAATCATTAGACAGACCCTGCATTTCTCGGGTAGCTCGAAGCTAATTCCAGACTCCTGGCATTTTGATTATCAGGTATTCCCTATCAAGTTCAGATATGCACACAATTTCTTCCTTCCTGATTTTTGTATGGAGGTGAGTGCAGTTCAGTTTCTGAAGTTTACTGATTCCACGCATAGTTTTTAATTCCCAAGTTGTTGCATGAAGGATTGGGTACATCAAGTCTTGCAAATATCCCTACTGTAACATAGAAAAATACTGCAAAAAAGTCTGTAAACAATGTTATTTAAACTTTGGACGGATGCCTTTACTTTTAATTTTTAGTACTTGAACTCTTAAAATAAAGCCTCTATTGACATCCTCTACAGCCTTTCTTTTTTATTCCTATTTCTCTTTCCTACACCAGGTTTTCCACCTTGACGCCACATTTGTCTGGCTCCACTTGCTCATTTAGAGAAATGTATGGTCAGTATTTAAGCACAGTGCTCACACCAAGACCCAGTTCCAGGTGACTTACAACTATAGAGCCAAAGTCAGAAAGGCTGAGTTGGGTTAACAACACTGCTGGCAGCACCCTGCTTCCCACATTAAGCACCTCTAGCCTGCGGAAGGTGCTCATGCTTTTTTCCACTTCAGACAAAGTTATTTTAGACAGTACAAACACAGATTCTTCTGTAACCTTTTTCCTTCTGACTGAGATAGGTGAATTCTGCTGGCAGATCAATGGGTAGTCTCTTTTGGGAGAGGAAAGAACAGGAGGTGATAACTTCTTGATACAAGATAACTAGATGAGGACATGAGACATGAAATTATCACAGATAATTTTTGATGACAAAATCCGAAATTCAAATAAGCAAAAATTTTCCCTTTTCCTGAAAACAGCTACTTTATCTGAGTGCTAAAACAGTAGCTAAGTACACACAGCTCTTTGCATATTTATATAAATGGCTTTTTGAATGATGATACTATGAGAAATTGAAAGCAAAAGCCTAATTATATATATCTATGCTTTTTATATGACTCATTTATTTGATTTCTATTAACACCTTACAGCACTTGACTTTTGGGATTTTCACATTACTTACATGTACATTCACACCCATTTAAAAATAATTGAATGTTCTGGTTATTACAATGGTATTTTTCTCTTTAGAAAGAGGAAAATTTTTAAACACTTTTATTTCAAGATTTTTTTTTTATTAATTTTGGGAAGTTAAATTAGAAGACCATTTTCCAAAAAAAAATTTCTGCAAGATATAACTAGCTTCTTCAAATGCATTACACTAGAGAGGCAGAAAACTGGTCCTGTCCTACTGTTTTCACAAAAACCTGCAGGTACTTCTGCATATCACAGGGAAGTATTAATAACTTCTGTCATGGCTAAATTTTGTCATCAATCCATGCCCTTTTTCCAGTAGCAGGAATCTCTGGGTCTAGTGTTGAAGATTTCCTGGTTTTCAAGAGCAAACATTTCTCCTCAAACCCTTTACAAAAATTTTATATAAAGTTGTGCTTTCCCATGCAAGGACAGAACACTCTTCCAGACCCAAAATAATCTCCACAACGTTTTTCCCACAGTTAATTTACTCCTTTAAATTCTGTTCTGGGAGGATCTTGCTCACATCTCTGATGTTCCTGTAATAGCAAATTATATCAGCTGTATAACTAGTAGATACAGGGAACGTTTGCAGACGTGGAACCTAGATCCTAAGATGCAAAATCTTGATTTAACTGGAAGATCTACATTTAGAAATAACATCTACTTACAATGAAGGTCCAGTGGCTACATGGATAAACGAGAAGAGTACTTTCAGGACCTGCAATTTAGCCAATACCCTTTCCTACTACTGTTTCCCAATTAGCCAAAAGAGGGGGCTAGTTCATTCCTTTTTTCCCATGATTTCCAAAAACATGTTTCTAGCTCCGCCTTGGGTTATTGGAATATTTCTGACAGAAAATGAGGTGAAATCTCCTCGGGTGGCACCTTTATTACTAGCAGATTGACTCTTTGTTTTCCATTTTGTTCACAACACTTCCACCTGCATGACTGTACGTCATACAAAAAGGTCTCTGCCTAACCACAGTACCCCACTTCTCTGGTGGATCATTTAATGGCATCAAATTTAATGCATCCAGCAAAGAAGACCCATTGGACAGTGTGATTTCAGCAATGGGAATGTGCATTATACTGTTCTTTGCTTATAGCCCAGCAGAGAACCACGAGAAGAAAAGTTGTTACACAAGTTTCAGCATTAAGCATCTCTGACTTATTGCTGTGATTACACTAATTGCTCATCTTCCTAGTGGGAGGCTGCAGGAAGCTGTTTTGAAGTAATCAAGCTGAGATGCGGCCTTCTATTTATAAGAGGCCTAGAAATCTTACTTTCCCAAAAAGAGCATCTAATTGAATCTTGAAAAAAGACCAGATACAATTTCTCTTTCCTTTCTTGAAATCTCTCACAAGAGTTTGCAATTCTGTTCTTCCTC
Source organism: Myrmophylax atrothorax (assembly GCA_026770055.1). Lineage (NCBI taxonomy): Eukaryota > Metazoa > Chordata > Aves > Passeriformes > Thamnophilidae > Myrmophylax > Myrmophylax atrothorax. The sequence continues at coordinate 5,270,216 of JAOXXN010000150.1, forward strand.
ACTGTGAATGTTCATGAACTTTAAGTGATGCTGCCTGACACTACTGCAGGCAGTGCTTATTCTAGCACCCTTTCCCCAGACTACGAATGCCTGGCAAAACCTCTGCAGCTCTGTGGGAACTCCAGGATCATCTAACAGAGCTGTATGATGCCATATGAATGTCCATATTACCCAACTCCTAAGTACAAAAATAATGTTTCGTATTTACATGAAGGTTTTTGGCCCAAAGCAGTTCTATATTGTGATATACACGTACGTCACCAGTTAAAAAGAGTAAGTCCTGGTTGCCATACAATCATAGCCCCAAGGAAGCTCTCCCCCTGAACTGATGGAAGTGGGTAATTTGGGTCAAGAACACTTTGATCTATGCTGATCACAATAAGGACCACTGAACAACTGCTGCTTTCTGAGGCCCTTGTGAAGAGTGAAGGACCCAAAGTGGAAGTGGCATCTTGTCCAGAACCTGCAATAATCCCAACACACCTGCAGTGAAGGGTCCGAGTCCCTGCTCATCTCCTGCTTCCCTCTGGATCCAAAAATGATGAATGCTCAAGGTCCCAATTGTCTTCTATACACTGAAGCATTTTGTCGACCATATGGATACAGAATCCTGATAAAACCTGAAACTATTCCCATTTTACTCTGCAGAAGAACTCCTTTCTTCAGGAAAAATAATTACTTGTCAAGAATAATCTGTTACAGAAAAAAAAATCCATGAATATTAAAGCATGAAATGCTTCAACACCTACAGCAAGTCCTTCAAATCCCAGGCAGCACTTCAGTGCAACAATCTGCAACTGTGCCATGGTGGGTTTGTAAAACCAAATACATGATGCTGATATTTCAAGAATTCCAAGCACACACTGAGAATGAAAATCTCAGTTTTTCCAATACCCCTAAAAGACCCATCTGACCTGTGCAAAAGCACTGCCTTAGATACAAACAACTATGAAAAAATAACATGAATGAAACCTTAAAACAGACCCAAAGTTCTCCCACCTGATGTGAGAAGGATCATACTCACCAAGAGCAAGAAGCATCAAATAATTTTTTGAACGATAACTTATATTTCTGAAATCATACAAACAGATTATTTTGGAATTTCAACAGGAGATCCGTTTTTATCTTTTATGAGGCTTAAAGCAAACACTGCACTCATCCCCCCTGAGCAGGAGAGGGGCAGGAGCTGAGCAGTCAGAGCACAGTTCCACTGCCCTCACCAGCACCAGCTGTGCTCCCCTCCCACATTTCAGAGGGATGCAGAAACTGAACTAATAAACCCATTAGACCAACTGTGCCTGATCCTGACAAGGAGGGAAGGTTTTTTGCACACACATGTGTGTGTTCTGAAGGTTTGAAGTGTTTCTACCTGATTCATGTGGGGTTTTTCAACACTGTAAAACAAACAGCAAAAAAACTCAAGGATCACAGAGGTTGAGATCCAGCTCAAAATGCCACACAGATTCCAGGCCATCTGTCACAGGATCTTCTCCCTTAGTGCACAAATGACAGGGAATGGTCCATCCCCAAGTATTCTACTGACATTAGAAAACCAGGCTTACATTAAAACTAAATTCTAACTTGCAATAATTCCAGCTATTCAAAAGTCTGATCCTGCCAAGATGGCCTAAAACCCACATTCCTTACACCCATGTGAGTTCCTAAGCACCAAGTAGCTACAAAAGGGAAAAAAATTACAATGAAAAAGGCCATGGCAAGAAATAGGTAAAGAAGCCAGGCTGGCTTAGGTCAGGTTGGAGGGACCTTTGAGCACCCTGGACCAGTGGAAGGTGTCCCTGCCCCCAGCAGGGGCTTGGAAAGAAATGAGATTTAAGTCCCTTCCAACCCAAACCAGTCTGTGTTCTATGATAAGCAAACATTTCATTGATAGGTGAAGTGCTTAGAAATTAAACAGAAAAAAGAAAAAAAGGACAAGGAAATACTACCAGAAATTAAAAAGAAAAAAAGGGGCCAACACATGAAAGGTTTAGAAAAGAACAGGTCCAGGGCAGCAACAGAGCATTCCCATCTACCATAACATGTACAGTGAAAGACACAAGGGCATGCACCAAAAACAGTTCCAGTATTCCATTAAGATGCCAGGGCTCTCCCTCCTACTATGTTTTCCCAAACATTCCAGCAGCAAGAGAAGACACCAAACTCTGGGCATATAAAAGCAATTCCTATGCCAAAACTGAGCAGGAGAGAACTCTGAGGGAAGTTGTCTCATGGATTTCACTTAATCATCTCCAACATTGCCATCTCCCCAGGGCTGAAAATAAGAACAGCAGATTTGTTTGTGCCCTTGCACAGCTCCTGAGCTGAGTGGGGTTGGCTCTGCTGCCAACCCACCCTCCCTGGCACACCAGCACCTCCCTGGGGCCACTCCAGCTTCATGGGCAGCCCCAAGCACAGGAAATGCCACTTGTCACATTCAAGGAGGAAAAGTGAATTACTAAACTTAACTAAGATCTATACATCAGCTATAACTCCTTAAAATGGAATTACTTAGTCCAATTTGCTTCAGTAAGGACTTGATGGATTTCAGGCTTTTTTTCTTCTGAATTTTGATTTGTTAAAATAGAATTTCCACATTAGTACCATAAAGAGAAGCCACTTTACATTGTTCTTTCAACGTGTTTCCAAAACCCTGGTGATGTAACTCAAATTCTATCACACTCCAAGCACCCATCAGCCCAGAAAGAAAAAAAAAGTCAAAACCATTTCACCACCAGACTAAAGAGCACAGAGGGCTAATCTGAAGAGATAGGAAGATGCACTCCTAAATTACACTATGTTTGAAAAACGAGAATAAAGTCCCAAATCCCACAGTAACAGAACACAGTAAACTCAGAGAGGAAAATCAGAATGTATATGCAGATGAGTCCCTGATGCTCCCCCAGAGCATGTATGCACTGATACACCAACTGCACTCCTTAGGTAGCTGTCACCAGCAAAAAGAGCCCCAAAAAACTTCCAGCCTCCTCTGGAATGACTTTGAAAGAATCCTTAGTGCTCGTGGTGTGAAGATGCACTTTTACCAGGAGTTGTAAGACAAAGAGGCCTTGGAGGAATAACAAAGCTCAGCCTTGACGTGCATCCCTGTCAGACTCACATCTGTCACAACCAAAGCTCATCCTGAAAGGATCAGGCTTTCCCTTCCCCTGCAGTGGCTATCCCTTATTTATGCTAATCCAGTAACTCAGTAATATGCCTTCATGGCTTGTATTATCCCTCTCTTAGAACCCAATGCTGAAGACAGAAGTTGGGGAGGGTTTTTTTCTGATCATAAAAGACAGTTGACAAATTAGCAGAGAATCTTCTCAGAGAGAAATAAGGCATTTGTGTATCAGCTTTGTCAGCCTGACTTTTGCCTGAAGACTCATTTACAAGATCAGCCAGTGTGATCCCTGTTCTCTGATCCCCTTGGCAATTGACTCCTCAGCTATACAAGGCTAATCATCATTCCAAAATCATTCCTAAAAAGCAAAGCATTTGTTCAGAAGACAACTTCAGAATTTAAATGAAACCCTGAAGTCAGCCACCTGTTTTGGTCTATTTACAGGCCTACTGGAGACATGACTGATCTGAAATGCAGTTACAGCACATCAAGGCTCCAATTGCCAAGAAAATCCTTGAATTCTACTGCACCTAATTTAGAAATTATGTACTGAAAAGAGTTTCTATTTAAAGCACAAGCATTATAAAAGTAGATGAAACCAATACCTTTGAGTAAATATATTCATGCCCTTCTATTACTGCAGAAACTGCAGTCGTTCTGCTGCTGGTTTAACTCACATACAGAGGGAGTGGAAAAATTCAATTTTGTTTGTTCCACAGATTCTCTTTGTTTGGTTTGGGGTTTTTTGGCTGAACAAGGGGCAGCAAAGGCTGTGGCTGATTTGATCTGTGTTCAGGATTTGACTGGTTAAGTCACTGACACCTGAGAAGGCAGAAGGGGCCAATCCTAACTGTGTGTTAGGCTGAGGGCGCTCTGTGGACCTTATTCTCCATCTAATTGATTTTTTCCCCAATTAAAGCCTTGAACAGTTCTCCTCCTCCCACCTCCAGAAAAACAACCATCTTTCACACCTCTGTTTCCATTGCCAAATGTGCTTGGAACCAAAGGTGTTTCCCAGAAACTGGCAGGGGGTGGAGGGCAGATGGAAAACAACATGGCTGTAAAGACAACTTAACTTACTGCCTTGGAGAAACCAGACTAAAAGCAGCAGCTCACATTCTATCACAAAGTATTTCATAACCTGGAAACATTTGGTTAAAATACCTTACAATACCCCCTATTGCTCTACATCTGAAGTATTAGAGATAAGACTGGTGTGTCTTTTCAGATTGTTACCTCAACGATATCTGAGTTGGTTCTGCTTTCATGGGGCTCGTTGTACTCTGTGTATTTGAGGAGAACTTTGTCCATGTCAGTGCTGGCATACTGAAAGAGTTTGTTAGAGCTGTTAAAAATGATGAGTGCTATTTCACAGTCACAGAGCACACTCAGCTCGTAGGCCTTCTTCATTAATCCAAACTTCCTCTTTGTAAAGGTGACCTGGAGAAGAAAGAATTATGACCTGTTTATTTTTTAGAACACATGACAAGGTTTTCAAGGATGATAATCAAGGAATGCACCCCCTGAGCCTGCACTGCTCACTATTATGTGCACCAGCTTAGCAGAACTGACTGTGACATTTGTGTGCTCTATACCAGACTAAGCTGAACAATTACACCCCCCAACTCTTCCATTGGAAAACAACTGCCAAGGAGTTACATTTGGTAGGATTCTCTCCTGTGTTGCATTCTGTTCTACAAACTTTGGCTTTCAAAGTATCACAATATTTTCTTCTGTGGTCCTTACAACCTTAATTCAAATAAAATTGAAGAAAACAGCATCAGCAATGGAAGTTACATTGTTACTATGAAACATGAGCTCTAATTTTGCTAACAAATACTTTTATTTTTTTGCTATTAAACCACCTAATCAGATTCACTTTTGACTTCTTTTCTGCCACTTGGAAACATCATGAAACAATTGTTTGGTCCTGTTAGAACTGCTGTGGGGAAATAAATCCATTTACAGACCATCACAAAGGAGCATTTCCCCACTAGGAAAGGAGGTAACAGTTATAAAAGTTACCACTGATGGTGGGGGAAAAAAATGTTTAAAAAAATTATTCCTTTCACAGACACCAATTAAGGATATGAAAGTATCAAAGTATGTGACAGCCCCTGGTGCAGTTCAGAGCATGAGCCTGTGCCAGGAGAGTGGCCCACACACCCCACGTGTCACAGACAACAGTCAAGGTGCTTTTGCAAGACAGGAATGAAGACACAAGAAAGTAACCTGTTTTCTGGGTTTCTACAGTTTATGTTAATTACCCAGGTGTGCATCAAGAAAATTCTATGTATACACTCCTCAAGGTATGTTTTAAACTCAGTTTTCACTTCAGAACTCAAAAAAAGCAGGATTAGTTCTGCAAATTTCTTTTTTTTCCTGCCATTTGGGATCACATCAAAACGAAAAATATGTCTCTCTATTGCAGGTCAATGAGTTTCTCAGCACTATTTTAATATTCCTTAGCAAAAAGTGGGTGAGGAGGAGACAGCAAAGGCAGTGAGATTGAGCTCCTTTGATACCTAATTTACTGCACTGGATTCTCTTCAGCTTAATGAAGATAAATGTCCTACAGCTCATTCAGGCAGATAAGGCTGCTTAATTAATAATACAATGACAGTCTCCTGACAATTGTAATCCCCTGGAGTAACGGTCTGTATATTCTGTTTGGAGCTCAGAAAGAAGATGCTTCTGACAAAACAGTAGTTTTCCTTCCCACATAAGTTATATGCACTTGCTCTGCAGGCAAAGCTCTGTCTCATTCCACTCCTATTTTCAAACAAAACCCCCTAAACATCATAATAAACACCTGCCCAGGACATCATGGATGTCCTTGAGGGACCTGCTCACCAGCTGGACATGCCATAAAAACCTGACAGGACACACCTGAACTGAACTTTCTGTTCAGCAAAATAAACCCTCAATTCCCTCCTTATCTGGGTCAATGAAAAAAGTCTGATAAATGCCCAGTGCCTCAGGGTGTTTCAGTATGTTAAAACTCAATATGCTGGTTACCAAAACCACGGGACACCCGTGGGGTTAAAGACCATCAATAACTCTACACATAAGAAATAAGATTCCACTAAAAAGCCCTATTTAATCCCCTGAAAATTTTTTAACAACAAGACGCAGTATGTTTGTATCTGAGTTTCCACAGAAAAAACATAAAGAAAGCCTAATTCCACTTTTAAGTTAGAGCTTAAAACCTTTTCCTAGTCACTAAACAGCCCCAGAAGGTGCTGTCAAAAAATGAGTCAGAAACAAAACTCCCTTTTTTGCTTCAGTCACAGCAATGGTGCAAATGGGCTAAAATTTGGTAAAAATGCATTGATTCTCTTCCTCTCCATTGTTTCCATCTGAACAATGAGATGGAGATTCAAAAAAAAAAAAACAATTCCCTCTGAAAGAAAGAAAAAAACCCACCTCACACCAAAGTTAGGGTAGAATACAATATTTGTATTTCAAGTAGAACAGAAACAAGGTTGTCTGTTAAAAAAAGGGATGAGGGGGATCAGTTTCCAACTCTTCAATGTCCCTTAAGTTCTAGAGCAAAATCTGAAAAGAACTGAGGTTGTTAATTCATCTCCTTTTACTAGGTGTACTGAAGACATTTATCTACATCAAACATACAGTCACTGGGTGATTAAAGCTGTTCAAACACAATACTTGGCTTGCTCCCAAACTCCAATAATACTTTCCTTGCTATATATAGCCTTCTCAGAGTTTACATTGCTTTAAAGTGATACAGGGAGAAAAACAACTCTGATCTCACAAACAAAACAATGGGCTCTGAGCTGATGTGTCAGCAGTGAGAGAGGCCCGTGGAATTGGGACACTGCCCTGACACAAGTTGGTGCTCAGAAGTTCAAAGAGCAAATCAAATACTGGGAAGGGGACAGAGAACAACCAGCAGGACACCACACTGTGTAAGTCCATGGATCCTGAATTCTGGGCCCCTTGCCCAGCAAAAATAATGTAGAGCAACACTCCAGAAGGTTTAGGGGAAAGCAGCAAGAGGTGTGGAACAAACTCTGTGTTCAAACAACTGAGGAACTTATTGTGGGAGAAAACAAGCAAATGTGGCAGAGATTCCCAGGAAAACCAGTGGCCAGACTCCACAGGGAGACACTGCTGCCTCCTCCATGCCAGAGCTGAGTGACTGGCAGAACCTTGACAAAGGGCAAATGAAAAGGTGTTTCTTGAAACAACAGGTAACAGACCTGTAGGAAACTCCAGCCAAAAGGTGTAAAGGCTGCACCGCTGTAAGGGCTCAAAGGAGAACTGAACAAGTTCCCTGGCAGGGGGCAGGGAAAACAAACAAAAAAAATCCATTAATGGTTACTAAATATACGGAAACCACATCCAGCTCAGGAAATCCCTGAGCTAAGAATAGTTGGGAGCTGGAAGAGGATTACAGAGTCGTGCAACATGTGCATCTCCAGCCCACACGGATCTGCCTGTGACAGTCACTGGACTAAGGGACATCTTCGCTCTGAGCACCAGGAGTGTTCCCACAGAGCACAGGCACTCCTGGAACAACTGTCCTGAAAAATGGGAGCCTCCAGATATCCCACTATGCATTTCAATACAAAATTAAAACGTTGGTCTGTATCTCATGTAGCCATTTAGAAGTTAAGAGGAAACACCAGTGCTGGAGTTACCAACCTCTGGCACATTTCAAGCTCACAGTCCCCTCTCTGGGAGGGGCAAGGGAGCAGCTTTCCCCAAAACACTCACTCCTGAGCACTCTTACATCTTGGCTGACAATTTTCCAAGACTCTTGTAGCAAACAGCTCTTACAAGAACTATAAATCAGTGCTTTGCTATAGAATCATGTTAACAAGATTCTTTACTGTATCACTGTCCACAGAATGACACAGCAAATACCTTTACTACACCCTTTCTGAATTCCTCACCCTTTCTGTGTCTTCAGTAGTAGGAGTTCCCAGCTGATCAAGTGAGGTGACTGTTTCCAAACGCTCCTCCAGTGCACCAGTTCAACAGGAACAGCAATTTTACAATAAATATGATTTAAAGTAGTAATTGTTATTACTTATAAGTAACAATCATCCCTCAGTTGTAAACCCATTGAATCATTTCGTATTTACACACTAGCAATGCTATCTGTAGACAGATGAAGAGAAAGCTCAGCTTTAGAGCAGTGAATTAAGACAAATGTATTCCAACTCCCCACTAATTTTCAGGACTCCTGATGAACTTGCTCATGCAGACTTTGTTTCTCACCTGTCTGTTCCGTTCGTCCATTATTCTCGTGATCTGTATTTTCTTCCTCCCCATTTTGGCCTCCTCTTTCTTTTGCTTTGCAATCCAGAAATACACTAATCCAAGAAATGTCCCTCTTCAGTATTCTAACACATGATACAGTTTTCTTTTACTTGTCTTCAGCTTGAGAAATGGCTCCTATTTCTTCTTATAAGCACCTAAAAAAGGCATTGAAAAAATTAATTTATAAATCACTAAAGGGGAAGCATCACTAAAAACCTGTAGCTGTAAAACATGTGCATCACAACATTTCAGTGATCAATCAGGTATTTCCATTAATAAAGTATTATACTACATACTTTGCTGAATTAAACAAACTCCAACTGGTTTGCAGCTTTCTACCTACAAACTACAGATTTAAAATGACCAATAATTTCATACTTTCCAGCTGGATGCCTTAAAAATACAGTTGTCAAAGGGGTGGTGCTCATCACTCTAAGCTTTAGGCCTGGAGTTATCTGAGGTTTCAAACACTCACCCACCAAATTTTGGTGACTCCATTCTATATTTTAGGAAACTTTAAACAGAAACACTTTGTGTTTCTGGTTTCTCTTGTAAAATTATCATAAAGATAATGAAACAAAGCCATGAGACTACCAAGTTTCTGTTCCTAAACTAAATTACATCTCATTCTGTGGGACAATATTTGGGGTTTCATTGGGAAGCAAGAGGGAGAAGGAAATAGGGAATTCCTTTACTTAACACAGAAAACAGCTTTGCAACAAAACTATTTCATGGCTACCAAGACACCAACGAAGAATTGAGACATGGACACAGTTCCCCTGCCTACATAACCTGGAAGTTACAACCTGCCAACCCCCATAACCAGTGCAGCCCCTGTTCTGCTTTATGTTGTTTGCAAAGACAAAGGCACACGAAACTTGGAAAGCCAAGTGTGCCCTCGCACCTGAACCTGCCCCAAACCAGCTGATGGTTAACAAACCTCCAGGGCACTTCAGTGCCAAAACTGCCCAGCCATATTCCAATCATCCTGCTGGAACTGCAGGCCAACATCAGCTGAAGAAAACTGGAGAACCATTTAAGATAAATCACCTCTAGAACATGGACTGTATATTAGAACACACAAACTAACATAGGTATGGCTTGTTTATCCTATTGCCACCCAATACTTATTCAAAGGGGTAAAACCAGCCCCAGCTTTAGCTTAACCTCTCTAACTTCCCAATCCAAAACATCTTCTGAAATCAAGCCCTGCATATTTTAACCCGGGTGTCACCACCATGTCCTCGAGGCCATGTGTGGAAAGTGGTGCAGCCTCATCACCCTCAGACAGTTAATGAGCAGAGACAGCAAGAGGCGATTAGTCACAGGCTGCACTTCACAATACATCCAATTTACACCCGGGAAACAGCCACGATGTTCCTGGGAGAAAAAAACCAGAGGTGGAGGAACATCACAGAATGAGGGGATGTCATTTTCTATTTACCTGACAGCAACAAAGGGCTGCTTCGGAAAAACACTGCTGAGTGCCCAACTCGATTTGGAAATACCGTTTCATGGAATTTAAAATCAAATCAGCAGCAAGACATGTCCACTGGGCTAAAGGATATGCACCAGACACAGTTTATAGAGGAAAACAGCTGAAAACACCCACCAGCATTGCATCTCTTTTGTTTTCTACAGGAAAAATCTCTTCCAAGATGCTGCTAAGAAGGTATTAACAGCTAAAGACCAGATGAACCGTGTCTGCACAACCAACAGCACACAGCCAGTATTTCACAGGGTCAGCAACAGCTGGCACACAGATTTATACTGGGTTTGGGGGTTTTAAAAAAAACCACACTGAAATACCCACTGCACTCTAAGCTTCAATTCACAAGACATTCAGTTCGAGTCAGCTGCCACACTTGCTTGAAAATAAAAAAATCCTCAGCTCATGCTACGATCACACATTAAATTTAGCCCTGCAAAAATCTGGTTGCCTCCCCTGAACACACCTAATCAAAGGGTCTCTCTAACCAGGGCCTAAAATTTGTTTCCTCCTTCGTGCCTGGCCTCATTTTGTAACTCTACCACGTATTACTGGAACAGTTCTCTGCATACAGAATTACCACATTCCTCCCTCTGCTCTTTAAAAGCCCCCACCATCACAACGAGTACACAGGAATAGCCACCACACAGGAGACCAGAGATCCATCTGGTCCAGCATTTGATCCCTGGCTGTTGGCAAATATCACTGGGATGGTAAAGGAAGAGCACAGGAATAGGATAAGCATGTATCACTTAAAAGCAATATTTATAAACCATGTTCTCCACTTATTAAGTGATTTTTGAATCAGGAACTTCTGAAGTCATTCTGCCTTCTGCAACACAAATTCAAAAGCAAGTCTATGCAGTGAATAAAATAAGGAACTCAGGGGAGAACAGGGAGAGAGGAAGATGAATATGATGTGAGATTATGCAATATTAAGGATAGAAGAGATGCACAAATGTTGGGTATGAGCTGATGGAAGCAACAGTAACAGGGAAACATCACTATCTGCTCTAAGTACCATCACACAGAGGGAGACAGGAAAACTGACAGTCATTTTCAAAGCCAAGAACTCAAGCACAAGTTTGGCTGAGCTTAAGGGAGAAAGGACCTCGACACAACTACAAAATCCGAGGGAAATGTGCAGTAAAAAAAGCGCTTTTCCTGCATGCTCAGAACACTCAAACGGGCAGTTACCCCAGTGACAAAGCACACTCCATTCAAGCAATGGCCTTTCCTTTTTTCCAATCCCTGATCGAGTTGCAGCTTTTTTTTCTATCCTGACTGGCAACAAAAGTGTCAGGGAAGATGCAAGACTGTGTCCACTACATGGTTACACCAAAACTGTAACCAGCAACGTTTGAATTTTGCTACATCAGAGTTGCATTGCAAACACACAGCAGACAGAATCTTAATTCCTAAAGCCATTTCACACAGATTATCAACAACCTCTTGCCAAATAAAGGAAAACTTGCAAACATTTAGGAAGATCAACAGACAATTATTTCTGAAAGTAAATGTGGAACTAACCCAAAGTAACCTTGATGAAGGTAAAGTTCTACTTCCTCAAGTGACAGAATCCAATTACAGCCCCCAGACCTGCTTTGCTTTACTGGCACAGGCACACAGAAGCAAAAATTACTTTATTTTAAAGAAGGATTTCAGGCATCTGTTAAACAAAACACTAAGAGTAAGCAGAGAAAAGGAGAAAACCCCACGTGCTTCATGATGAGCCTCAAACAGAAAATAACATCAAGTTGCAGTAACAGCAAAAAAAATCGTATTTGTAGCTGCCCAAGTGAAAGCCTCAGTTATTGTTTAAAAGTAAACTATTCCAAATTTTCTGGGTTTGTTCCCTTCCCCAACACGTGAAAACACCGCACTAATTACTGACAGACAACAGAACCACATGCAGAAATGCACCCTCCCAACTGCACATTTTCAGAAATTCGTGTGAGTTCCCTGTCAGGGTTGCTTATGGTTCTACAAACTGTGAGAGAGATGCAACTTTAAGGCAAAGAAACTGCATTTGACCTATTTAAAAAGATTCTTTCGCGGGTTCAGTGGAAACAGATTATATCTGTGCAAAACTGCACAAGGTCTGGAAGCCTCCTGGCAGAACAGGTTAGGAAAAACTGTGTCAGAACTATACTCCTTCCATTTCTTTTCCTTTTATTTCCCCCTGACTCTGCTTTCTTGAACCTTCCATCCCACCGTGGTGGTTCCAGGTTCCATGTGACAGTCCCTGGCTCCTCACAGCTCATTTGCTGCAATGCACTCACAGAAATGCTGCCCTGACGTCAGAGGATTTGCATGAACCCAGATCTGCAGGGGCATCTCACGCTGCAAAGCCCTGGGGATGGCCCCTCAACAGCAGCCAATTGTTACTGTATCACAATTCATGGGTCTTTATTTCTGGGGTTAAAGGAGGCTGTGCAGACCCACGGGCAGGCCTGGCCCCTAAGCAGGACCCAAAGCCCAGCTGAGCTGGGCACTCACGGCGTGTTCTGACACTCGATATTCCTGCTCAGAGCAACTCGTGGGGAGCCCATCCCATCAGCCCATCCCACCAGCCCGGGCTGACTTGGCCACCAACACAGGATTTCATTTTCCCACAGGACCTACAAACACTTCGCTCTCCTGCCCCACAGCCCTAAATGGGTAGTAACAACCTGGGGTTAAATAACGTCCTCACCAGAACAATTGGTTAAAGGGCTGTACGGAGCGAGGTCAAACCTGATTCTCAGACTCCATTTCACCATCCAGAAGTGAGAGAGAAGCACATTTTCTTTTTCAGAAACTGAAACAGAATGCAAACCCAGGCAAACTATACAACTCCAGGCACCTTTTTTCCTAAATCCCAAACTATAATGCAAAATACATTCCCTCAGATTTGGCTCTGCACTGACACACGTTGAGAGCCATGGGATGTTATTCCTGTGCTCCAGACATTGCCCCAGTCCTGCTCCAAAACTCACTGCTGCCCCTTGGAGCTAATCTGAAAATAAGGATTCCCAGCAAAGGGGCTTTATGGACCTTCATGTTTGCACTTAGCAGAGACCACACTCAGACCACCCTTGCTGGGGTTTTTGCAGAGGTGTGCAAAAAAACCAGAAATAAAACCGTTTCCTCCAGTCCCATTTCTACAGCCCTGTCACCACTCAGGCTCTGAGCAATGTCAAATATCACTGTAAAACAATCACACAGCCACCCTTTCAAAACAAGGGTACATGCTGTCATTTATCTCTCCCTTCTTGCTGCACCACAATCTGAGGAAATAAATCTTTTTTCCATCCTCAGTTTAGAAGCCATTCTTCTCCATGCAAGCAGAGCCTCAGAAAATGAGAGTGGCCTCACTGCTCCAAGGTCCTCATCACCGAGAGATACACAAGCATTGTTATAAAACAATAACACAACCCTCAGCCAAAATAACTTTTTTTTTTAAGTGGAACAACGTAAAAAACAGGAAGCCATAAACAATTCTTTATTGATATTCTGGTTTTATGCACCATAAAACACTTACTTCTTTCAGCTGGAAGAACACACATCTTTGGTAGAGACAATTTAAATAAACCATACTCTCAGGATTCGTGGAGTTTCGCAGCCAAACATGGTCCTCAGCTTCCACACCAACATCAAATCTATTTTTGAGCCTCTAGTTCCTAAGCTACACAGCTTTTCAAATTCTGTTTTGAAAGCACAGAAGAAAAGATCACAAGGTATTTTTGAGAAATATTGTCTTACTGAAGAGCTGCACCTTCCGAGTGCTCTTTAAATCTGCTGTTGCTCCAAAGCCTCGTCTGCCATTCCCTCCCCTGCAGCAAGTCCTGCCCAAGGAGAAGTGGAATGTCTGTACTTTCTCGCAGACAGACCTACAGAAATCTGAGCTGTATGAGAGAATGAATTAAGATTCAAGTTCCTGTTCTACAAACAGGTTTTATTACTCCTAGAATGCACACTTTTTATAGGTAGCTTTTCCTGAGCTGACACACCAGTTTTCAAGAACTATCAGCGTCACCCATGGCAGCACATGCACTCCTGGGTAACACGACCAAGCGGCCTTGTCCAGGAACAGGGACAGCCTGGAATCCTGCTCTGATGAGTTATTTTAAATTAAATGGATTAGGATTTCTATAATACTCAAACTACACACTTTGTCTTGGCCTACTGCTTAAGTCCAAAAAACATGAACCATCCTATTCTGAGCATTTATAATTTATATTCTCTAGAACCAAAACAACCATTTTTAACCTATTTGTAAAATCATACATCTTTACTACATATTTTTCAAGTGATATTAAATTCTATTTTAGTATTCCCAACCATAAATTTTCTAAACTAATTTATCCTTGCATTCTCAAGAACCTATTAGAAAGTAAGATCTGGGAACTGCTGAGCTAAGAGTGGAGAAAGGGAACTAAACTTTCAATACTGGATTAAAATCCAATTTTAGATACAAGCAGAATGCAAAATATTAAGTAATCACAAGAATTCTGTTGCCAGACTTCTACAAACAGATTAAGAAAACAACTGCCTGACTGGAGAGCTGTCTGGAAAACAAGCTCCAGAGAGTTTCTCAAGCAACTTGTTCCTAATTTATCATGTAATTTGTTGAAAGAAGTGACTTTTCCATGGTATACAAAAATAGCCACAAACAAAGATGATTCGGGACACTGTTAACAAAACAAAACCCAACATTTAAAAGCTGGGGCCAAAAAAGACTAATTTCCTAGTGAATGAACCACAGCCTTTACAACTCTCCCAGTTTGATCACAGTTTTAGATCTTTTTACCACATAAATCCTCCATTTTTTCCCCCCATTTACAGTTCCTGGAAAATTAATGAACTAGATGCAGAAATCTAAGCTTCAGTTTAGATATTATTGCTCCACAACAGAATAGAAGAGCACTTGCAGGTATTTAATTAGTGTAAAACTCATTACACCTTCCATACCTTTCACCACGAGGAGCCCAAAGTGCAACTGAAATCGTTCAGACCTGGGGTTTAAACCCAGAGACATCCGTGCACTACAAGCCACAGAAGGAAGGTTTCTTTCCTGAAGCAAAATATACATATAAAATACATTACAAGTTTTCCAAGACCCAAACCATTGCCCACACCTGTAATGGCAGTGGCACTTCACTACCAGGTGGCCAAAGAACTGGCACAGAGCCCCGTGTTGTGTTACTGCACCTCCTCCTGCCCAGACAAAGGGAGCCACCAGATGTGCCCTCCAGAACGCCGATAAGAACAGTCTACAGAGACGGCTTTCAATTATACATCACCTCACCCACAACAAAAAGCTACTCCAGAAGAGCTCTCCTTTGTTACAGGAGACAAAACCCTGCGAAATTCATGTTTTCTGTTAATCCTGGGGCTGGGCTCACCAAACCCTCGCTGCTGTTCGCAGCAGGGACGTTCATTTCCTTCCTCTAAAGCACCGGGAAGGGCTGGGCAGGCCCCTAAACTGCTCTGCTGATTAACTGAGCAACAAGCGCCTCACAGGGGCATCAATTAAAGGCTGTTTTCGTGTTTTTCATCTTATAATACGAGAACAAAATACATTTACGGGGCTGTTCGGTTTCCTATTAATGTGTTTACCAACCAGAATGGAACTTTCTTCTGGTTTTGCAACATCTTAACACTTCATTAATCTTCAGGCTCCCTGATGCATCTTCAGGTAACACCTAAAACGTGTCACATACCGTTAAGTCACGGCTTAAAGAAAAAATATCATTGGGAAATCCATTTCCAGAAGTCTTCGTATCTCCTCAGCTACCCCGGTGCCACTCCAGCTTTAATTACTGCTACCTTGGCTCGTTACCTCTCCCATCTCCACGTAAGTTTATCAGCAGATCAGAGAATCCAGATCATCTCATCTCGCATAGCAACACGCTCCTGGCAGAGGAGCGGCTCGTTATCTCGGCGCTCTCCCAATGCCCCTGCCTCCCCTGTCGCAGCGCTCTTTATCGCGATGGAAATCAGCAGAGCACGGGGAGCACTCGCTGTGCCCGGCCCGGCTCACTGGGCAGGCACAGGAGATGCTTTCACTGCTCAATTCTCTCCTCAAGGCCCGAATTCAGCGGCTCAGATTCATCTGAAATTCTACACAAATGTTTCACGTGGGGTTTTTTGTGTATGTGGTGACTCATCGTTTTCATCATTTTAGAGATAATTTCAAGTTTTGCTCTGATTTTTTTAGCACGGTCACGCCAGGCTGAAGTCAGTGGGAGCAGCACTTTGAACATCAGCAACAAGATGTCAACGTGAACTGAATTGAGGTTCCTGCCACTGCTGCACAAACACCCTTAGCAGCCATCAGGAGCACTGTCCCTTTTGTCTCTGAGAACATAATTTAAGTTGATTATCTTTTCTGAGGAGTACTGAAGTTTTTCTTGCGTGTGTTTTTGGGGGGGATATTAATTTTACAATCATTTAGAACCTCAACAAATAACCTAAATGTAAAGAACTGAACATTCATCAACCAAAACTAGACAAAAATATCCCTCTGTGTAAGCTCTGATTTACCACAACCTCATCTCACAGCTACATTATCTTGCAAAAACAAAACCCAAAAACCTGAAAGCAACATCAGGAAAACACAAACACAGCGTACAACTTTTACACATAGTTCAAAATTAAACAAGGTGCCAACTAAGATAAATCAAACATCATCCTGACATAAGACTTAGGTTTAAAAAAATGAAGACGGGCAGAAAAAATAATCAGAACACGGCACATACTGCAGGGCAACGTTATGAGATTCATTACTCTTATCCTTCACATATTCTCTTTAAAATTGCATTCAAATTTTGCAGGCTGCACTTCAGTTTCCTTGTGGCAAATGCCAAACAAGCAGCTCTCCAGTCAAGGTAAAACAGTGTCTGTTCTCAGGATATTAAATCTGACTGGCACAGTTTCCCAAGGCCAGAGTAGAAACCACAGCAGATTTCTGCTTAGGAAAGATGTACAGAAAATGCATTTGCCTCTGTTTTTTAGTTTCTCCCAATGGGGGAAAAAGCCCCCACACCAAAACTCCACAGAACATAAATTTTGAGGGAATCTTATTTAACACAGAGTTTACCAAATGTAGAAAACTGTAGGAGCTTGGTAGTTCAGCAAGTGATTTTTTGATTTGCAAAGAGAGTTCTGAAACTCCATGAAGTTCTGAAGTTCACTCACTAGTGACTAAATTTCTAGTCATTATTCCTGACTTTTACACAGAGGAAAACTGAGCACTGCCTACCAAGTACAAATGGCTGAGGTAATGCAACCAACAGCCCAAGGACAGCAACTCCAACACATGTTCCTGGACAAACATTCCAGCACTGGAGAACGTTCACAGCTGACTCCAGGAATGCAAAGGGACCCAAAGGCAGCCACAGGTTCTCTGGTTCTGCCTGTACCTCGTCCTCAAGTCAGGCTTCAAACCCAACAATGGCAGATTTTATTCAAGTTCTCAGCAAGGGACAAATGTGAGGAGATGAGAGAATGGAAAATAGAAGGATTATAAACAAGATTCCTCCTTGTGCCCTCGCAGGAAGGGGTTTGGCTGCCAAGGTTGGCTCCGGCAGTGGGTTTGTGACGCAGGACATCGTGTGCTCCTGTTCTGTGCTTGGGAAACCCTGCCCAAGGTTTAGCTCCCCCTCCTATCTGCTGCTTCCCCATCCTGCAGATCAGCTTTGCCTCGTGCTCTGCACAGCCCACAGGCTCCAACATTCTTGCCCAACTCCCATTTGTGGTTTTTTGTTTGGGTTTTTTTCACCTGCTATGACAGGTAGTCTCCAAACCATTTCTCTTTCTTACCAGATACACACTCCCAGTATTCCAGAGGATTCCACATAACACAGGCATCCCTTTTTAAAGGGAGCAGGACAGGAAAACCAAGAAAAACAAAAGAGATATCACACATCAAAGAACCTATAAGAAGCTTTAAATCACAATTATCCAGAAAGCTTTCTCGATAATTTATTCGCTGTGTGATTAAATGACAGCATGCAGTCATATTGTTGAAGTGCAACAATTATAAACCAGACAGACACGACAACACAACGCTCCGAGCAGCCTGCACGGCTCAGAAAGACACTCAGCAAACCAGAACGACGCCTACGTGTTTCTAACCAAGATTAGTGGCAAGTTTCTTTCTCTGTGGCTGCCACAGCCTTTGTTCACAACTCAATCTCTGCTTTTAAAATGCAGATTCGCCACCAGTTCCAACTTCTAAACAAAAACTTTTTAAAACTGTGTTGTATTTAGATATGAAACCAAATTTTAGTTGAATCCTTTTAAGCAAATAGTATTACTATATTTAAGTAAAGTGAACCCCCATTACTGCTGGTGGGGGAGCTCAGCAGATCACAGGGCAGGTCCTCTCCAGACCCACATGGAGACAGTTTCTAAATAACCCAAAGGTTTCAGAATCCAAGGCAAACAATAAAGTGATATCCAGGTGAGAGTAATGCACTCAGCTACATCTCAGCTGTGCCGTATTGGAAAACTGGATGTGTCACATACAGGCAGAACTCGGGCACCAGCACTGGATGGGGAAGAAGCTGCTGGGCACCCCTGGCCAAGGACCTGTGACACTCCTCCGAGCTCTCCAGGGCCAGCAGCCACCTTCAAAAGCAACCCAGAAGGAAACTCCTTATGATCCAAACATTTTATCCATCCAAGTACATCACAACGCTCCTCTCAACGGTATTAACGCCCTCTGCTTGGACATCCATATTTTTCAAATAAATCACAAGCTAAGTCTGTGCAGATCGACTACAGGGCAGGCCATCAACACCAGAGGGTTAGTACATTAAAATACATCCCCAACACCTAAAACTTGGGGTGGTGAACTCAGTTTCTACTAAGAGAAGAAGTGAGATTATTATTCAGAATATTTTCTGCTTCTGCACATAAATCTCCTTTTTTGGCAGGTGATGTCTGGCAGTCTGGGCACTCACATGGCATCAACATTAACCCAACCAGCCTGGGTTCTCTTGCAAACATGTCACCCACACTACACTGATTAGGGCAAACTGACTCTTCAGGCAAGAACCAGACTCTGAATACAAACTCTTCTCTGAAAAGAAACCTAATTCTAAAAGTTAACTTTTGAAACTCTTTTTCCTTAGCAATGGCAAGAAATGAGCACACAGAGTCAGTTATATGGCATAGTAGGTAAGTGGAAATTCAGGGTGCTACAGTAACTCTATCACTTGCCAGCAAGACCAAGCAAATGGTAACATTAATTATTTCACCTTTCCTGCAGATTGCTGCAAATAGAAAAATCAAGTTGTTTGACTCTAAGTAACACCACTGCTCAACACTGATTCCATGCTATGTGATTCAAGGGGTGGACAGCAAGATGTATTAAAATATCTGATTTTACAGCTTCTGCAGTGAAAGACTCAATGACTATAAATAGAAGAGGGCATGCTCATCCATTTGTTCCCATCATTGTATTAAAAACAGAAATCCTCAGATCTTCAAAAATATCTCAATTTCTCTTCCTGTCAACAAACTCTGACAAACGTTACACAAAGACAGCCACTAAAAAGGTCTGAGTGAGAAGATGCAGCTGACAGAAGTTTAAGTGAAGGCCCAAAGAAACTTTAATCAAGGTCCCAAGCAAGAACTAGCCAGTGTACAAAGCCCTTGTGATATACTACTACATAAATAAAGTACTACATCACTGAGCAGCCCAACACGGGCAAGGAACACTGAGAAAAGCAAGATATTGCAGAAGTTGGGGCTTAATGTACTTGAAAGGCAGCTGGCCTATTTTCCACTGCATTAAGTAGCCAGGAACCTGAAGCAGAAGCCCAAACAGGCTCAGATGATTGTAGACATCCCCTACTGAAGATCTAACATTTAAACAAGTATGTTCATTTACCTTTGACAGGAAACATTCAGATGCAAATTCGAGCTGTCTGAAACTACAAGGGAGACATCTTTGTCTTCTCTCCTTAGCTGGCCAAGTACTATCTGAAGCCACGACTGCCTAGACCTGACAATAACCAGGATCCATCAGGAATCAGACAGTATAAATACAGCTGGCCATCCAGACCTGCAATTATGCATTAAAAATTAAAAAAAAAGAAAAACAAAGGAAAAATAATTATCCTCACTATCAAAGAAACTGCCAGAAATACCAAGCAGCAGCCTCTTCAGGAGAGAAGGCTGCATGATCTCTTGAACTGTTAGACAGTCAGAGTGGACATCTCAGCATTTAATTACTGCATCAGTGATGGAAACCTGCCCAGAGAACGGCTCGGCACGGCACGGCGCCTGCTCCACACACACTGCTGGATCCCTCCCATCCCTGCTGGCACCTGCCTCGTGGCTGACAGACACCCAGCCCAGAGCCCCAGAACACAGCGGAGCTGTGAAGGAATACCCAGCCCCAGTCGTGACTGACTCCTGGGAGGTGCGTTTTGGAGAGAGCAGCTGCATCCCCCCAGCAGGCCTGGGTTGTGCCTGCAGCCCTGGCAGCTGGAAGGAGTCTGAACTCACTGCACATCACCTTGAGCTTGAAGGTGAGTGGTTAAAGCTACTGTTCAACTCCCTCATGGGAAGTGAGACTTACTCAGACACAGAAATGATTTTCTTTATCTAACAGGATCACTAAAGAACATGAGAAAGAATCTGCAATTTTTTCCATTCCTTTCTGGGATGACAATAAAGCATTTTGCCTTCCTGAAAAAAAAACCCTATGTACTTATTTCTGTAAGAAAAAGACCACGTATATTAGATAATAAATATATTCATGGAAGTGGATTCTGTGTACTAGATACTAACTTAACTATTTTACATGATCTCATTTTGCTCAGTCTGGGTAAACAACCTGCAAACATGATCATATGGAATTATATAAAGAAGTGAACCACTGGCACACAGTTCATGCACAGCTCTCAAGCAAAGCAGGGAAGAATTCTTGCACCTGCAAGGAACCTTCACTCCTCTTAGAGCACGACATTGCTGGGTACTCCGGGCCCTCAGGACGTGAAAGCCTTTCCCATGCTCACTGGAGGCCTTGCAGCAGCTGAAGCAATAAATATTGACAGCGAGCTGGCAAACAGCAGATCCCAGGGCTGCAGCTCCAATTTCCCCTCATCAGCAAAGGCAGAGCCTGGAAGGGGCAGCAGGACTAGGCCTGTTCCTCCCCAGCACTGCAGCTTTTGTCTGCACTGAGAGCATGTTTGCCCCTCAAACACCAGTGTACCTGGAACACACCTGCTTTGCCAGCCACACTCAAAATCTGAATTATCTATTACACTGCATTGCAACACAGATAGTAACACAGCTCTAACTCTGGCTGCAAACCACTCTGCAAGCTGCTTTCAGCATCCAGCTCCAGCCTGTCAGGCTCTTACATGATGCTTTGCAAGTCTTGCACATGAGGCCACACATTGCTCAATAAAAACTAAACAGTCAGAGCAAACACTCCAACAGCTGTATGCCAAAATATGAGATCCTCCTGGCAGCACTGGATTTTAATTAAGAAACTGTATTGATGACTGAGTTCTCCTTCTCTCAGTTCTCATCTCCTCTACTTTGAGGCAGGATTACAGAAGCTGTAAGGAAATGCATTCAGACTTGCTTAAAGAAAATTGAAAACAGAACACTGAGACTACAGAATTCTGTCTTCCCACTGGGAGAAAGGGAACTTTCCAGCAATTCACTCTGCATCCAGACGAACTGCAGATTGCTAGTTGCTTTTTTAGCAGACTTCATCCTGCTGCCAAGCTAACAGATTTTTAAATTGAGATTTGAAACAAAGACTTCTCAGTACAACCCAGAATACCGAGCACTGAGTTGGACCTGGCTGTCAAGCTTCATCCTGTGATTTCCTCTGGAGCTCACACGTTTTGACCCCTGCAGGGACACACCTCTGATTGTGGGCTATGTTTGGATTTGTAAGAATTCCCCAACACCCAGTGCCATGGTTTTCTCTGGGCTCAGCCTCACCCTGCACGCTGTGAGCACCTGCCTGCCTCCAAAGGGAGATACGGATCAAAACAAGCTCAGCCTGTACTTGGAGCAGACACCACTCTTAACATGTTACATCAGCCCCGCACTTGTGGAGATTCTTCCTTCGAGCTTCTGCTGGATTTCCTTCCTCTTTGTCTGCCACTGAACGGGGCTGGCTTTGATGGTAATCTCCGACTGACAACCCCAGCGATCCTTCAGGGGCGGCAGGCGCTGCCCTTCGAATGAATTGCTCACTTAAAACAACACAAGCCCTTTACTACTGCACATCAGAAACAGCACCACGTAAAACCTTAAGGCCACCCTGACTGCAGAGCTCACCAAGAGCGTGCACTTCCATGGGCCAGGCCTATTGCACAGGATTAACAACATTTACAGCAGCGCTGAGCTTTGGTTAAATAGAGGAAACTAAGATTTCTGCTCTCACATCCTAATGCTGCCAAATCAGTCCATCTGCCAGGCCATGCAAAGGAAGAATTTGGTCCATCCAGTGAATCCTCTGATTCAAAATCTCACTGCAGTCGAATAGGTGCCCTTGCCCAATTCTTTCAGTAGGTGTAACTGAAGCCAAAATATTCCTGACCAGGGTGGTAATATTCCCTAAAATCTTCCCACACAGAGGTGTGATGCTCTCAAGTCTCACTGTTTGCTCTTTTTTGAAGGAGTCCAGTTGCTTCAGTGGAGATGCTCACCCCACAGAGCTGGAAGAAAGGCATTAAAGGCAAGAGCAAGCCCCCAGAAGCAGAGGAAAAAGTGTGACACAGGAGAGCAGCAGCAAAGTTAACAGTAAGTTTATCTGTAGGGAGTTCTATCTGTGACATTTCATCCAATTTGATGCCACACAGCGCAGAACAAAGACACAGACCTGGCTTTTTATATTTAGTAGATTAAAACAGACGTTAAAAA
This sequence comes from Myrmophylax atrothorax, assembly GCA_026770055.1. Classification (NCBI taxonomy): domain Eukaryota; kingdom Metazoa; phylum Chordata; class Aves; order Passeriformes; family Thamnophilidae; genus Myrmophylax; species Myrmophylax atrothorax. The sequence goes on from JAOXXN010000150.1 coordinate 5,293,000, forward strand.
GAAACTGGTTCTCATTCACTTTTGAGGATTTCACCTTAAGGGAAGGTCTTTCAAGGATGCACATGGGTATTCTTTGGCCTCCTGAAAGGGAAATGAATTAAGCACAAGACTCAATTCTTGCAACAAAAATTTACTCAGAAGAGCTGTGAGGAAGAGAAAGGTAAATTATGAAACTGGAATTAATAAATATTTGTGTCAATAGCACTGAAAAACCCACTACAAACAGGCTGCAGCTTTTACTGGAGGTCAGAGTTTGCACTGGCAGTTCTGCAGTGCCTCAGATCCAGGCTGCTATGGAAAAATAAAATGGGAACTCTAAATGGACCTTGTTGTTTTCCTATGTTACTAATTCAGGAGCTTGGCCAAGAGGATTGTTGGTATTTTGAAACACTTGAAGAGACCAACCACAGCTTCCAACAGAATTGCACTCTGCAGGTCTCAGAAATGGTTCACTGCTAAGGCACAGAGCTCTGAGCACACAATCCTGCTGCACTTCATGGAATAAATTCCAGTTCTCTCATGTTTAAGGCATTTTAACGCTGCCTTACTACGTGTGTCCTTACAGCACTCCAAAGAAAAGTCACTGGGCTTTCTGGTAATTTTTCTGCAAATGAAGTATCTCCCAAAACTACAGAATTGGACGGGAAGTATCTGCAGTACTTGAAGGAGTTTATGGGTCCATAGTGACAGTGCATCGAGAAAAATACCACCAAAAACCAAAGTCCAACAACCCATTACCCAGGAGAAGGTGCCTACAGAGGCTTCTCCACAGGGAGAGGCAGGAAAAGCTCCCAGCTGGAAGATGCACAAGCTCAAACAACAGCTGGGGGAAGGTGGAACCCTCCCCTGCTCTCTCGGCCAAGCCTCACTGAACAACCTGTGTCCCCCCAGCCTGGAAAGGAAGGGAAGGGAACTGCCCAAGCACTCCGAGCCCCCTGGAACCTTCCAGCCTAAGGAATGCAGGTCTGAGGCTGAGGAAATCCCCCAGTGTGGGGCTGTCAGAGGTGCCGTGGCCCATACTGAGTATTAAAGCTGCACTCTGGTGCTCAGGTCCAGCCCAGGACACTGTCACCTGTCTGGGCCCACAGGTGTCCTGAAGAACCTCCCTGTGACCCACAGAAAAGGGATCCTGCTGCTAACAGAGGAGGAACAACTCATCTCACTCCTGCTCAGTACAACACACCAAAAAGCCTTACAATGTAAACCAACATCAACACTTTCTCCAGCAGGAAAACCCTAAACTTTACTAGGGGTTTGCATAAGTGAGATTATATTCCATTAAAGAGATTATCCACCTTTTAACACTGCCTGGAGAGAGGACTTATGTGTGGCACTCTTCCCTGCTTATCATCTCCCAAATGGTGTCCCATTAAATCTGCAGAAGGCACATAACTGACACTTCAGCTTTTAAGCACAGATGATACCAAGAAATTCTGACACTGTAACAGCACTGCCAAAAACTCACATTTGGGGCTTTTCTTAAAGATTAAGTACCTGAGGATCAGATTGCTATTTTCAGATTCATTTAGAATTTAATCTTTAGTCATCGTGGCAGCAGAACACTGAACCATTAAAAAAATAATAAAAAAAAAAGAAATTATGGAGTATTAAAAAAAGTCCCACTAATTCTGAATTCTGTCTCTCTCACACCGATATGCAAAGACAATTCTGCAACATTCCAATTCTGAGTTGGTTCCATCTCAGTTACAAACTGAGTCTCTTCAAATAGTTTGATAACATTTTATTTAACTAACAGAAGAACTCTGAAAATGTTCAGAGCAGTGTAAATTTGGAGGGTTTCACTGTTTTATTCACTGGTACAAGAGCCCATGGTTACCAGACACATGCATGCTAAATATATTTCAGGCTGCCATGGCAGCAGGTCAGTTCTGCACAAGCTGCTTGTATTAAATTTCTCCTATAAGTGACACTGGAGTTTAGCTCTGCTACAGCACATACAGGAAGAGGCTGCACATTCCAAACTACCATCTGAAGGGGAAAACTCTGCCAACACAGCCCTAAGTGTGCCTGTGCTACTTTAACCCATTTACTATTTTAACACACACATGCAAGCCTTGCATTTATGTTCTCTATATTATGAATTTTTAAGATTCAAAACTCCAAAGTTAATGTCTTTGTCCTAGTCTGTTGCCATCAAAACTTAAGGAAAAGAATTAATTTAAATTTAAGGAAAACAATTATAGACTGTAATTTGTGACATGCAAGACTGGTGAAGTTCCAGGCAGTGTTATTGACTGGGTAGGGTATTCAAGTACATTGGAAATCTTTGACTGGTTTATTAAACTGCCTGGTACATGGTAACTACTAGAACACATTTTTAAAAAGCATCATTGCACACTGTTGTAACAATCTCACAGCAGATGTTCTCCATAAAAGACAGTGACATATTAAAACCCCCACACATTGTCTCTACATATATTGACATATCTAGAAATACACACATTGGCATATAAAAAGTGCAAACAAATGTGAGTTGCCAAAATTAATGGAGCACACACTAAAAATATTTTATCACCCTCTGTCACGACGCTTTCCTGTGTCACACCACAAGAGAGGACACGCTGCAGAGAACTCCAGAATAACGGGGGAAGGAAGGCAAATGCTTCTAAAAGCTGCCTCTAGACTGACACAGGGGGACACTTCAGACCACATCTCATGGCTTCAGATTGGAGCCCTGGAGAATGCCAAGATAGAAGAGGAATGGACTCGATCCCAGAGGTCAAGAGAGATTAGAAAATTACCCGTATTCTGCTGGAGGAACACACATTAATCCTTCTCTTTTCCTCCCTCAAACACTAAGTAGGGGTGCAATCACCATCTGGCTGGAGGCAGAGGAAATCACACAGACCTTTGGTAAATATTTAGGCAGTGAGCCCACATAAAAATCTCAGCCTGCTGCTCTCCAGTGCAACCATATCCACAGGGACCAGATTAAAGTTCTCATTACCTACTTAAACTGCAACTGCATCTTTGCTGCATCCCATAAGCTCATCCTGACACTGTTCATCTTAAAGAGAAACTGCATGGGATGGTTCATAAGCCCCTGGTCCTCCCTTCCCACTGGCTGGGGACACCTGAAAACCAGAGAGAACCACCAACAGGTAACCAAGTTATCCACCACAGAGATGCCACAGGCAAATCAAGAGCACAGAGAATGACAAAGGTGCAGATGTACTTGGATTTTGAGGAGATGATTCTTTCAACTAGATCATTATTCAGAATCATTCCTTAATTAGTCTGCAGAGCACAGCAGCATTTATCACTGACAGGGAGGTACAGAATACCACACTTTTACAGAAGAAAATAATTATAACACTCGTGATTTCAGTAAGCACAGACTGAAGAAAGTCCTGATACACTGACCAGGTTTCATTTGGACATTAGAACTTCTGCATTAAGGCATCATGTTGGAGGCACAAAATCTCTGCTGTAGGAGAGTCTTATTTTTTTACCAAACCAGGAGACACAGTTCCCTCAGCTCCACAGAACGTGCATTCACACAGTGTCACACACCAGCACGTGACTGAGATGCTTTATCCGGTCAAACCATCACATGGACCAAGTGCTCACACAGAACTCTGCCTGAAGCTTTAACGCCCAATCTGGGCCATCTCTGCACTCGCAGTTTCTGAGCAGCTGCTCCCAGAGCTCCCACCCCGGCCCAGGGGAGCACAGAGCCTGTCACTGCCCTCCTCAGGAGCCGTCCCTCACCTCTGCAGAGCTGCCACAAACCCGAGCCCGCTGAATTACCGTGTTCCAACCTTGGCATTTGACTTGCTACTGCTCAAATATTTAAGCCATCACTTCCTTATCTGAGTCAGACCTGTCCCTTTCTTTTCATTACATTTGAAATTTTCTTCCATACTGGTGACTGCAGAGTTACAAACCGTTCTGACCCGCTATGAGCAAAGGCCCAGCACTGAGGACAACCCAAAACCAAATCCCAGCACATCAGAAGCACTCAACAGTTACACACACACCAGACTCCTCCTGCAAAGAGAACACAGAACTAAAAGCAAGAGCTACACTGATAAAAAAAAACCCACAGAAAAGCAATGAAATAACTGAACCAGTAAACTTCAATAAGAAGACAAAACCAGGGAGTGGAATACACAAATACAGCTTGTCCACAGAAAACATGTTTTCATCTTTCTAAAGAACAAGTTTCTGACTGCACTGTTAAAAAATGCAGTTTCCAAGTTTTACCAATACAGTAAAAACTAAACAAATTGTGTTTCCACTGTAAGCAAATAATATTAAGGGACTACAGAGAAAATTTACACTCTTACAGATCACATGAATGAGTTCTGAGTAAGAACAATAAATGCTCAATATTATACAATGCATAAAAACATCCCACTGACATTGGTGAATTATCTGCAACTGTGATGTGCTACAGGTTACTTTATTTCAGAAGCAAACAAAACCCAACAACAACAGAGATCCAAACCTACCCATCATGGTTATCAATAAAAGCAGAGCTTGCATAATGTCAAACTGTGCAGATGCTCTGACTTGTAGACCAGTAACTGCTTTGTTTCTCCAGAAGTGTTGGTACCTCACTGGTCACTTTTGGAGTATCTGCTTGGCAAGACTCCAGGTGAAAAATAAAAAACCCACCAAAAATATGTTCATGCAACATACCCAGCTGACTGATCTGGAACTTTATTCATGAGAGCATTAGAAGACAGATCAAAAATTGAAGGAAAGATATTAAGATAAGGAAAAAAAGAGATACTTGCTGAGAGTAGAATTCATAAGACTTTCTCAGGAGAAAACCCACTAGCACTCGAATAGATAAATCTGACAAATCTCACCATCTCCCCACTAGGAAATGAAATGAATGAAAGCTCAGAAAAATAGCAGAGACAGAACTGGGTGTGGTAGAAGCAGTTCTTGTTTATTTGCAACTATGACAAAAAGAAAAAAAGAATAAACAGCTGAAGTCTGACATACTCTCTCTCCCAGCTCCTCACACCAACACTGTTACAGCAGTTCTTGCAGCCCAGCCACAGGTCAGGCCATCCCTGCCCTGCCCTGTCACACTGACACAGACTGTTAAACTGCACCCAGGCACAGGGAGGAACATCAAGGCCTTTGCACCAAGGGCAGCAAGGAATCCACCGAGTCAAAGGCAAGGCACCACTCTTAAATTTCCTCAGCAGCACAACACTCAAAACAACCAAGGTCTGCCAATAAAAACACCATTTGCTGCTAAAGCAGAGGATTAGCAGACATGCTTCAGGCACACAAGTTCTCCAGGTCACAAATTACACTTATAATTTAACCCCCAGGTGTCAACTGCAGAACTGAAAACAAATGCAAAACCCCACCTGCAACAGAAAATTATTTATAATCTTTTATCTTCCATATTTATAACTAGCAAGAGCTGATGGAACACATCCTTAGTTAGAGATGAGGCTTCACAGAGTCAGCTACCCATTTGGTCAGGTCAAATTACAACAGGGAGAAACCACCACCAGCACCATCCACAAGACCCACATGCAGGGAGGGCAGTCCTGAAGCTTCTGCCACATGTACAGACCAAAATGAAATAAAATTCTCACCCCCCCAGCTTTCCTGATTTGTTGAAGGCCATACAAGCCAAAACTTTCTCCTCAGAAGCACAGGCATCAATCTAGAGCACAGACAAATTTCAGAACAGCAAGTTTGACTGAGAGCCACAAACTTCATTGTAGTCTAATCACTAAATTAAATACATAAACAATATCTCATTTCTTTTAAGGGTAACTGATTTAAATTTGCCACATAAGGCTACTTTTGAAGGCACTTCATGCAGGAACACTTACTAAATCAAAAAATGTTCTCACAGTACACAAAAAGTGACCAAACCACATCTAATAAAGAAACAAATGGAAAAAGAATAGAAGTTGGTGGGTGCTGCCATTTGTTTTACTGGAACACATCAAACAGTTTCACTGCTGTTCTGCTCAAGATGTAAAGAAGAGCTGAGACAGGAATTCACAGCTCCAAACCACACGAGCCCACGTGACAGGCCGTGCCCACCTCGGTGTGCAGGGGCTCTGCCTGCCATCCAACGCTGCTGGGCAAGAGTCACAACTGAACAGGGTAACCCACTTTCCCAAGGCTCAGTGATGGCAAACCTGGCTCTGAAGGTGTGCCTGCCATTAACAAACAGGTCTGCCCCATTCATGTGGGACAATTAAAGAGCAGTTTGGTGAAAAGATGGATTTTCAGGATAAAAAACCCAAATGCTTTCCCTGTGTGGCCTCCTGACATGGCACTGACTGACACAGCTACACTGAACCAGCTTAAAGGTGCCCTGCACCCATCTGTCTGCACACATGTATCCAAACAGAGCTTTACCAGTGGTCTTGGAGGGGATCTGAGGAACTCCAGCCAAACAGACTAACATGCTGTTTTCCTGGATTTGGACTAATCCAGAAGAAGACAGATCTAATCAGCAATATTTTTCCTATAGGATAGCACCTTAGCAAACCTTTCAAACCACAGAGTTACTGGGACAAGCCCAAAGGCTGCTGTACAGCAAAACAGCTGAGCTTGTCCCACACCTGAGCACACTGCCCACACCTCTGGGTGCACAGGTCTGATGCCTGGGCAGGGAACCTGCTGCATTCAGGAGATTTCATACATCAATTGCCTCAGATGAGAAGAACAGCACCAGAACTCAGACACCTTTTGAAGAAAAGCAATATGGTAGCTATCTGCACTCATCATCCACTTTGTCATTTTTCCTAAATAACAGAAAACTTTTTGCAGACTGAATTAAGGAAGCAGCTCTCCACCAGGGACTTGTTT
>JAOXXN010000150.1:5299943-5311015 GCA_026770055.1 Myrmophylax atrothorax
TGAATGTTCTCTAAACAATGATAATCCAATTAGGTATCACTCATTTAGACAGATGCATTAATTATGCTTAAATTGTCTCCTATTGCTAAAATAAAAGTTCAATAATTTAATTTTGTATGGGAATACAACAGAAGAGAAAGAGACAAAGACTTGGATTAAAAAGTTTAAGTAAATGCCAGCAAGAGAAAGAGACTGCTCCCTGCCCACTCAGGAACCATTAGAACCCTTCAGCATATTTTTGCCCAACATGGTTTTACTTATTCTTTTAATTGTTTCAAAAGGTTTTGCTAAGACAACTTGTGTGTTGCCAACAATAGAGCCAAGTGCTGCATTCTGAAGGAGACAATGGCGAGATCTGAGTAACGTGTGTGAGAGCAAACACATTCACTGCCATGGGAACCCTGTCAGAACTCACCCCACAGCAAGTCGTGCACAGGAAGCCTTTCTGGGCTAAACTTCCTCTCCTAATAATTCCTCTACTAATACTTGTAAGACATAAACATTAACATTACAGCAGGGAACAGGCAGCTCCCAGCATTTCCATCTGAACAGCTCCAACAGACACGAGGAGCCAGAGCAAGACCCCCACATTTATGTCATCAACACAGCCAAGGGTTTCACTGGAACACTGACACTAATTCACTGAAAACTCATTGTAGGCAGTCAATGAACGTGGAGAAACCAGGAAAAAAGAAAAGGAAAAACCCCACCTCACTCACAACACAAAGAACCAAGTGCTACAAGAAATGTCACAAGCCCAGCTGAAAGGTGACTTCATCTAAGCTGGCCTGGAAGTTTCACCAGAATGAATCTGTTGTAACAAACTGAACTGTACTAAAATCTAACAGGAAGAGGCAAGTCCCACCCCCCAATCTCAGTTATAGTGCAACTCTATCTGTGTGCATAAGAGCCCAGCAGTACCAGTAAAATAAAGCTGAAGTTAAACATTAAGCCACAGGTAGGCCTTGCTGGGTGACAGGAAAGGCTCAAGAAATCTTGCAGTGTAGGCAAGACATTCACACACAGTTAATACCCCTTTTTCTTGCTTCCTGCACTGAGGTAGAACATAAAATCTGGAAGCAGAACTCAAAAAATTACCAGGAGAATTTGTTTTTAACTATGTCTTCAAGAGTCCAAATTGGTTTTTCAATGAAGTTTTGCAGACTCAAAAAGATGTAACAAAATCACATCTTACAAGTCTTTTTTGCAGGGTTTGAGAGATGAAAATACAGGACCTAAAAGCATTAACATATAAGTTTAGTAAAACCCCAGAATGAACAGAACCATCAATCCAAAAACAGAACAAACTTTCCCTAAAAAGCATTTTACGTGTTGAAATAATAGATTTCCATTTTCTCCTTGAAGTCAGCAGCAACCAGCATAGCATGGGCAGCACTGGCCACTGAGCGAGCACCAGCTGCTACTGCACCAAACAGCTCATTGGAAACAAAATGCTGAAAGCCATTTTTAATCAACAAAAAGCATGGCACCTTAGCACTTAATTTTAGCTTTTTATGGACTTCAGAAAAAGAAGTATCTTCTACAGAAAATACACAGTAAAGCACATCACAACCAACATCCTGAATGTATTGTAGATGGAGTTCCTTCCCCTGCACTTTAACAAAGTATTCTAATCCCTTCTTGGAGATTGTAACAACCACAACAGCAACTGCAGCACAAGCTCCTCCAGGAGCAGGTATTTTAAATGCAGAGCTTACAACCCTCTTAACTAGTACACCTACAACACTTTTGTTCATGTGCAATTGTGGCCTTGTCCAAATTTGTATTTGTCCAAAGAAATGGAAATGGAAAAAGCAGCCAATTTTAGGAGGAATCAAACCCAGATACCCAGTGTCAAGGAATTACAAACATTAATGGCTGGGCACTTCAAAGGTCTGAGACCAGAAACACTTCCAAGTCTGAAACAAGGAGTCTGAGGTAAGATGAGGCTCACACACTCCCCCAAGTATAAGGGTTGATAAAATGAGCCAGACACACTAAAGCTACAAATATAAAAAACAACCTTAGCAAAGGAACTGAATTTTGTATCTTCATTCCACTTGGATCTTGGCTGAAACAAAACAGAAGCTGCTTATTTGGTTGTTGTCAGACTCCTGAAGGAAAACATCTGTAAATCCCAGCACAGACAAGCTGAAGGGCTCATGTTCAGAATCCACTTAGATCTTCAAAAAATCCTCTCCTACCCCTCCTTTCTCCCCAGTGGCCCCACCACTGACACACCTCTCTGGTCCAACACAAGAAACCCAGGCACGGGGCTGGCTGTCCCCTCACTGCCCCAACACTGCCAACAGATCAGACTATTTTAAGATAAGCTAATTATGCCACTGAGGAACCTTATAAGCCACCAAGATTAAGCAGAAGAGACCACAAAGAATTAAAGGCAGCAAAGCACAGGTAAGGCAGAAGCAAGAATTGGGATCTCAGCTCTTCCAGATCAGGAGCCTGCAGGACTCCTCATCACATTGCAACTCTGGATTTCAGTCTGTGCTTACCTTCTCCTGCTTCCAACACCTGTAACAAGCACAAAAGGAACTTCACATGAAAGGCTGTTGTTCCTTCCACCTTCAGAAAATTAGTCATTCAAATCTTAGGCAAACAGCACACCAAAACCTTTGTGGCTTGCTCATAGGCATTATCTACATGTATGCAAGAGAGACAGCTACAGAAACCAACTCAGGTGCCTTAAAAGAAACAGATCTGAAGAAAAAATCCTCAATTATGAGTTTGTTAGACAGAAAATTTTCAAGGAGTTTATCAGACGATCTTCTCATTAACATTTCATTAAGGGACTGCATGATGGAAAAGCAGGTAGAAACCTCTTTTGAGAACCAGTCAGTCAGTATATTCAGGTACATTGTGGTCGGGTTTATTATGGAACAATTCAGCCCTAAAAAAACATGTTTAAAAAAAACACAAAGGCTCCTGCCCCCCAACCTCCAGAATACACAAGTAAGAGAAGCAAACTGCTGTCCAAACCTGCAGACCATGACAGTGCAAGGGGAAGGGAAAAGCAGAGGACAGGCAGCTGCAATGACAACCCCACGAGCTTCCACTCTGGATCACAAGAACCTGCTCCTCAGTGCAAATGCAGCTGCACAGCCAATTCCCTGCAAAACTCCCCAAACAGACCAGACTCTTTGGGCAGGAAATAATCCCAAATGCTCTGCATAACTATTCCCATACACTTACAAACAGGCATCACCAACATGAAGACACATTTATTTTGCTGAATGAATCCCAGCCTAACATGACACTTCAATCAAATAAAATACATTAAAGCAAAGCAAATTAAGAAACTGAACACAGTTTTAAATCATCCTACCTTTAAGTCAATCTTCATAAAATTAAGTAAAAATACTTAAGAAAGTAACAGTTTACTGATGTAAGATTAGAGCATTATCAATGATGGCACTAAAAACTTGAAGACAGAACTGTCTATTCCCACAGCCTTCTAAACTTACCTTTCCAATAAAATGAGGTTTCTGTGACCACAGCCTGTTCTCCCTCATTAACAGCTTCTCATTAAAATGGCCAGTTTCAACCAACTGCCATAACAAATCTATCAATTACCTTGGGGATTTTCTGAAGTGCTGTGCAATGTTTGCCCTGGCAGTTGCAGAGCCATGGGCAGGGCAGTGCCCTCTGAGCAGAGGCAGCAGGTCCTGTGGGATGCTCAGGAGTCAGCAGGTACCTGCACTCGGCCCCCCACAGCTGGCAGAGCACTTAAGGCACTTCAAGAACCGATGATGGGATACTTTGAGAGATCAGGGAATAACAGAAGAGTCGAAAAATACAGGAAAGGGAAATTCTCTAAGTTTTACTATTTGCAAAACTACTTCTTTAGTATTACTGTTCAGACTTTTTAAATTTACTTCCACCATTTCTCCAAGCCATATTTTAATATCGTAAATAAAATGGGCATACAGAATAAAAATTTTCATATACACAGTCTTTGTTCTTCCCTCTTCCCCACATGATGCTCCACTTGCTCCTCAGCAACCCAGCCATGGGAGCCCTTTTATCTCCTGCAATCACACTGGTTATGCTTGCCTAAAGCCAGCGTTAACAGCACAGTCCTTTAATGACTCCCATCTCCTCCGAGACAAAAATTAGACGTTGAAAAGGATAAAAAAAAAAGGCACCAAAGCCCAGCACCCCCTGAGTAACAGCAGGTTGGTGCAGCCCCGGCTCGCTGAGAGGTGTTTCCTCAGTGCTGTGGCCAGACCCGCCGGCTCCGCTTTGCCCAGCCCGACCCCGAGCGCTGCAGGGCACGGCGGGAGCACCAGAGGGAGCTGCGGGGGCTCCCACGGGGCAGCTGGGGTGGGATCGCACCCTCCTCCCACGGGGCAAGGCCTCCCTCAGCTTGTACAACCCAGCGGGTGTGCTCGGGTCTCTCACGGCTGCACATGTGGATCCCCCTCTCTCCTCGCAGGGAACGGCTCTGCCACTGCCCGGCGGATCCGCGGAGGTTTCACACCTTGTGCCGACACTGCTGGTGCAAATCCGGGTGCACCTGACACCGACCCAAGGGCAGCCTCCAAAGAGAACCACAGAAACAGGCGGGTCACCACCAGGCTGAACTTGACAGGACAGGAGTCCAACCCCTCAGCAAAACCATGTGGGGAACCCACCAACAGGGGAGGAAGCGGCAGCAACCCACTGAGCTGGGGACGCTTCGCACGGAGGGCAAAGCATGTGCAGGAAGATTTACTGCAAAGCAGCTTGTGGGATAACTGGGGGAGATCAGGTTGCACTCATCCTGCTGCGATTTTAAGGCTCCTGTGGAGATAAGCCCAGGAAAAAATTCCACCAGGAGTCACCGGGAGCATCAGACTGGCACGACAAACAGGAGTTGCAGTTCTCAACTCTCCCATAACCCTATTTCACCTCCTGAACAAATCATTAGTCTTTTAAGGTACTTTCCTCCTATTTTGCATAAAGCACCTAAATGATCTCAGTATTCAGGAGCATTCCGTTCTTATGTTTTAAAATCCACAACTTGCAACCATTTGAATACCACGTTTTACTAGTTCCTTGAAGATACTGAATTAGCAATGATAAACAGAAACACTGACCATTAGCTTTGCCTCTTAAGGAAACAAACCATTTAACAATTCTCTTATGATAACTCTTGTTGTTTCTGCCCTCCCCTCAAATTTCATCTCCTATCAAACCCATGACAAAGTCTGGAAGTCTTCTTGAATTTCCCTGCCCTTCACTGAGAACAAGTGCCCTCTGTATTTCTGCACCATTTTGTAATACAGATTTGATAAAACAACAGTTTTTAAATTTCAGTTAATTCTATTGATAGTTTCCCGTTATTTTTGAAAGCTCTTCAGGTGAGCAGTTTTCATATTTGTGACAAAGAAAACAACAAGTATTATTCTATGAAACCCAACAAAGCCATTACATCCTCTACAAACTCCTTGGGAATCTCCAGGGAATTGGTGTAAATAACCACAACCTCTGAAAACACACCCACATTCCAATATTCTCCAATATTCAGTGAATTCCTGCCGCTGTCTATGACCACATTTCTCCTCAGCCATCAATGATTTTGTCTCCTTCTCCTAAAGGAGGAGCTCTAATTTAGTGCTTCCTAATGGAAACCATTAATATTTTAACTGCTGGAACATTTTTTTTCAACAGCTCTCAAAGCAAAGATCTTCACACACCTTTCAGTGACAAAAAGACACCACCGTTTGGAATGTTATGAACAAAGATAAGGAGAACAAGAGGACAAAACACAAAAAAAACCCCCAACAACACACAAACCACAAAACCCCCAACACTTCAAAAGAAACACAGGAGGATATTAAGGAAGTGTGTCAGAGGAAATCCTCCTTCTGCTCTCAAAAGTTTCAAATCCCAAAAGCCAACAAAAATATGTGTATTATTAAACTCAGGCTAACAAACATAATTTGACAATCTATAGGCTCAAAAATTCCAGCAGAAAGTGCTTTCCCTTTTTGTAGGCATCCAGTAAAACAAGGTATTCGCTGCCCTTTCACTTTCCCATTTTTTACCCTGAAGCCAAGGGGATTCTGAGCATAAACGTAAGACACCTGAATTACAATTAAAAGCTCATATCATTAGACAATAATTTTAACAGCTTTGAGGAAAAATAAAAATTCTGAAAAATTGAGATTATCACCCTCAGTGTCTGACAAGACAAACCAAGCACAACGATGATGGAACATCCCATTTTCTCAAATACTCTCAGAAGACTCATTGCTTTGAAAGCTCACACTGGAAAAAGCAACATTTTTAATTGCTCTCTACACCAACTTACGGGCTGTTGTTGTTGTCAGCTCACAGCTTTTCAAACAGGATGCATGTAGTCATATCAGGAAGAGGCAGTTGCTGTGAAAGAATGATACCAAAAACAAGATGTCCCCAACGCTGATAACCTCACACTGTGTGTCTGAGCTACACCAGACAAGTTTGTCACAATAGGATGGCCAATTGAATACAATTGGAAACATCTGGAGAAGGATGACTGCTTAAAAACACTGTCACAGGTTTTGATACCTGAGAGAAAAAGAATTACAACTTCTTTCTCAGCTCTTGGCTTAAAAGTATTGCAGATTTTGTGTGAGGCAGGGGGTGAAGGCTCATTATCCTGACACCTTCCAATGGCTTCTCCAGTGGGCACTGCCAAGACAAGTTTGTTCTGCCCTTTATGGCCCCTCATCCTCCCTCAGGACCTGTGTGTGTATCTCAGTCTCTGAAGGTGCAACTCGCTTACTCTTCTCCTACAACTGTTTGTAAACCTTCCATATGGCAAGGGATACTAAAATACTCTGAATTCTGTCTCTCAGCTCTCAAAGTTTAATGATTTAACCCCCTGACCTTGCAGCCACAGTGAGAGGTCCCAGCCAATGGCAGATCAGGCCCGTGTGGGCTGGTACAGCCCCCAGCCCTGGCTCTGCCCAAAGGGTTCCTGCAGGTAACAGCTGACACAGCTGCTTTGCGTTCTCACAGGTCTGTGGGCAGCTTCCAAATAAAAAGAACATTAGGCCAGTTCATGAAATCCTAAATTACAGTGTTAGATGTAATCTGGTTTTCAAATGAAACTGAGTTTCAAAAATGCTCAAAGGAATTTGAAGCAAATGGGGGAAAAAATCCTTCTTTCCCTCTGTTATCACCATAAAATTATCATGAGCACAAACCATCCATTCTACACCCCACTCCGAGGTGATCTCTGGCCACAGACATGTTTTTCTCCGAGTCAATTAGCTCCTGATTAGGAAAAAAAGTAAAAGATGCTTTGTCATCAGTGCCTGGTGCACAGACACTGAAAGCAAACACCTTTCCACAGCTGGGCTTGGCTGAGAATTCCCAACACTCACTTTTTATCTCACTATACTTAAAACAGGCATGCAACAATACTTAGAAACTCCTGGTGAACTCATAAAGCAACACAAAATGCATTTTTAAGTCTTCAGATTGGCCCATAAGGACTTGAGCAGAATTCAGAAGCTCTCCAGGGACAGAGACAAATATAAGTGGGAGACCTACCTAATTAAGCATCACTAGCATTTTGAATATAAAGTAGTTAATTCCCTGAAAAATAATTCAATTAATCACACTCTTATTAAGAAGGATGTATTTTCTTCTCCTCACTGAGGCAGGTTTGTGCTGCTCCAGCACACAGGGAACAAAAAGCAGAGTGCTCTCCATAGAAAAGGCTCTGTATGCCCCTGCAACAAAATTTAGAAAAAGGATTGCTCACAATATTTAGCCTGCCTAACTGTAATAAAATTCCTGCCTAATTCTTCACTGTAGCCTCAGATGAAGGATAAAAGGAAAGAGGAAGATATATACATACATATATATATATATACACAGCATATATATAATTTTAAATACTCCAGGTCAGTGACTGTCCTGGAGGGACAGCAGTGAAATCTCAGAACAGAGTTGTCTTGCAAGATATTAAGGAGGAATTAATGGAAATGAGAAGATACACTACAGGGGTTTAGGTTCCTAAAGAAAAAGTTATACATTAAACATAAAGAGATCTAGAAAAACTTGTGCAGAACCATTAAACAGAAGCCTAAACAATGCAGTTGTGGGGGGTGGTCAGAGGTAGAAATCCAGATCAGGTGCTTACTTTCAAATAAAGAAGGCAAAATGTATGATTGCAGGCTCCAAACTCAGTATTTATTAGCTGCTGCTCTGCCACAGAACACGTGCTGAGGGGGAGGGGAACTGTCATGTCCCACGGCTAAGGCTGCATTTAACTCTTAGTTTGACCGTTCAGTTTTGTTACACTGGATAACGCACTGATGACCTAAAATGGACTTGGATCAGCTGTCAAAAAAAATCCCGAGGTTTTGTACTGGAAGGTCAACAAAACTGGGGGGGGAAGCAACAGAAAGTCTTGCTGACACCTTAAAAGCTTCCTCAGACAACCAAACCCCCTCAAACAGCGCAAGGCAAAGCCAGCCGTGTTTACTGATTTCAGAAAAAGGGAACGGGGCATTTACATTCCCTGGTTACTTCACCAGAGCTGAAGGAATCAAATCTGAACACAAAAAACCAGGCACCAAATTCACCCATATTATCACACAGACTGTGAGTTCTGTGCTGTTCCATCAGTTCAGGATCACAGCATTATTGCCCATGTGGAATAACGTCTTTCCAATACAAGCAAGGTGAAACTTAAAGAGATTTGTGCATCAAGAAGTTACACAGCACATACATTGCCACATGATGTTCCCATTAATTCAAAGGAAGATTTGCTTCAGTGAGAAGGAAAAGCAGATCCTGGTGCTTTGCACACATTACCAGGCTGCTGTCGTGACTGAACAGGCCCAAAGCCCAAGTTTTACAGGGTATTTAATCCAGTGGCCTTCAAAAAATGAAGAATTTGGTGAGGTGAATAAAATGTGCTAATGTCAATTTTTAGAAAACATATTTTTTTAAAAAACTGAACTAAAAACCCACAGACAACTCTCAAGCAAGGCATAACAAACCACAGTTATTACTAATTCAAGATATTTCTTATTTAGAGGAAGAAACACAAATACAGCTCTGCATGTTCCATATTTTCACTGGAGGAGGAGAACTGCTCAGCTGTGTTTTGCTGCAGGGTTAGGGCTGAGAGCACAGCACTGCCCACAGCCCAGCGGGGCCTCCCCAGAACAGCTCGGGCCCAGAATACACACAATGACATCAACAAGTTATCTGAGAAACTTGGCCAACATTCTAAAATAAACCCATAAAATCTTTGCTGCCCACATTAACCAGTTTAAGGTAAACCACACACGCTACAGCTCAAAGAAGGTTTCTAAACCAGATGAGTCTTCTGCCATAATAACCTGTTTTATTCTCCAGGATTGTTTCAAGTTTTAATTTGGCCATGTCCTCTCATCTTACTACTCCAATGTGACTCAGCTCTATAGATCACTTTATCTAACTTCATAAAATTCAACATTCACTTATTTCTCCATCTGCGGCTGCTCAGAGAAAGAAACTCCTATTATAGGAATTTAAATCCAGGTGTCTGTTCCCATGCAAAACGTTCCAGGGCCCTCTCCCTCACCGGGGTGAGCAGTGACCACATCAGTTTAAAGACACGCTTTAAAAAGGAGCAGCACACGCCAAAGGCTGATGTATTCCCACTGTAATCTGGAAGTGCCTGCTCACAAATAAACCCTGGAATCGCTGGGATATTAAAGCTGGTTTAGGTGAGCGGCAGGGGCAGAGAGAGAGGGTTCCATCTGCACCAGAGCTGTCCCTGTCACTGCAGGATCCTTCTCCTCCACCGATGATCCTCCCCTGCTACCACTGGTGGACCACGTCAAGTACAGAATTAGAAAAGAATTACGGAGGAGAAAAATAACTGACCAGGGCAGTGGGTTATTTTCCTTCCGAAATTCCAGACTGAATGCCCTCAATCAGAAGGGGCTCATCCCCAGCTGCCCAGCACCATTATAATCCCTGAACACCAAGACAATTTGTTCCATTCTCTCGTTTTTGTTTTGCTGGCTTAACAAGTACAGAATTTTAAAATATCATTTGATAATTATACCCTTTAATGAACAAAAGTGCCAACGTTACATCCTCTATTACAATTCCTCTGATTTATGTAACTATAAGACACGTCATTTTGCACATATTCGAGCACCTCAATAAAAAAAAAATAGTTTCAAAGAGGAACCACACACTTCTCCCCAAATGCAAATCATTTGATAGGAAGAAAAAAACCCGAATATTACATTCTAACATGTAAAAGGTAGAGATAAACATTTTAAATGATTTTAGTGACAGAATAGATGATAGAAATGTTGCTCTGACACCTTTTGCACAGGTTGTTCAAATACCAGACAGCATTAAGAGGATAACAGGAATATCTAACTAACTACAGCTAGCTAGCTCCCAAAATCGGGGAAAAAAACTTGAATAAAGAATAATTATATGTAGACAGTTAACATAATTAAGCTTGAAACCTTAGAGCCTTCCTTATGCTGCATAAAAATTTCCCAGACTGTGAAAAAAGTTCAAAATAAATACCATGTACACCTCCAATGCCATACCGAAACACTTTTTTCTTACTACTGTTTACAAATTATTCCTTTTTGTTGCTCTTGTACTTCCTAAACCCCCTTTCCTCCACTGCTCAGAAGAGACTTAGTCTTCGTATGTCTATGGCACGCAATGCTTTAAACAGTAAAGAAAAGGCAAAAAAATTCTTCTTAAATTATCTTTTTCCCCTACAGAACTCTAGTTACTCAACTCTGGAATTAATCACCTGTCAAACAAGGCACTACGGTCAGCTTTCCTAAGCGATTCCGCTCTCCTCGCCGCTTAGCATCTCCAAAGCAGGTAAAAACCCACCGCAAAACACAGCTCCGTGAACTTAAAATGAAAGAAATTACGGTGTTTCCAGCCAGGAACGGAACAGCCCCTTTTGCTCCCGACTGGTGCTGCCGAACATGCAGCGCGGGCGGCGGCCAAGCCCCGGCCGGGGGACACGGACACGGCACAGCCCCGGCCCGGGGACCCGGACACGGCACAGCCTCGGCCCGGCTGTGCCTCCGCCG